>VZSF01009519.1:774082-813315 GCA_013398295.1 Chionis minor | reverse complement strand
CCGCGCTGGCGGGGGCCCCTCGGAGCCGCCCCGGCCTGGGCCCGGCTGTGGCGGCGCGGGGAGACGCGGGGACGCCTCGTCCCGCGTAGAGACACCGCGACGGGCACCCGCCGACACGGGCACGGCCGGGGAAAGGAGCCGTGTGTCCGTCCCCCCACCCCGCCGCTCCCCGGCTCGTCCCGGCCGCCAGCACAACCCGCGGCAACGCGGGGCCCCACGCACACTCCCGCGCTCGCCCTGAATGCAGACACCCTGACATACGCCCGAATACTTTAATAGCTCAATACACAGACCCACTTCGGTAAATAAAACCGCCCGCCGGTTACAGCGAGCTTTACACGCCCGTTAGCAGCCTGCCCTTACGCGCACCGCGCAAAGAGCGCGCAGGGAGCTCTGCCAAGGCCACAGCGCCCGCTCGGCCCCGCGCTCTCCCCGCGGGAAGGGGAACCGGCGGGTCCCGCCGCCGCCGCTCCCGCAGGCAAATAAACGGCTCTTCCGCGCTCCGGCGGCCGCCCCCGAGGCAGCGCCCGCCAGCTCGTCCCGCCGGGAAGTTCGCTTCGTGTGGGGACGCCGCTCGCAGATCCAGCGGCGTCACCCGGCCCGCTGGCACCCGCCTCTCCCGAGCCTGCAGAGCCCCCAGGTGGCACCTACTCGCCACCACCTGGCTCTGGGCCTGCTCCCCCCTGACCCCGGCCACCAGGACCCGACAGCCACCGCCTCTGGCGGCGCGTTGCTCCCTTGGAGCGGGGGCACTCGCCGCAGGCGGGGGCTGTGGAGAAGGACACCGAGCATCCCGCGGAACCCAAGGCGCTCCCGGAGGCAGCAGGCGCGGGGCGGGAGGCCCGGCCGTGCTGGCAGCGCCCCGGCTGGGCAGGCAGCGGGAGCACAGAGCGCTCCCAGCCCCACTCCCGGCCCTTCCAGCCCCACGCTTCCCACCCCCCCCCCCCCCCCCCCCCCCCCCCCCCAATACAGGCAGGAGTTGTCAGCCACATNCCGCAGGAAGGGGAGGGCGAGCAGAAACTTACCAGCCCCGGCAGAGCCGCACTGGGGATCCCGCAGCCCTAAAACATTCTGCGCCGTTTCCCTGCCGTGTACTGCAAGATCGTCTGGCCTTGTGATTCTATGAATATTCATATATTCGCCACTTAGAAATGCAGGAAGTAATTTGTATTAAAATATCAACACAATGACTTCCATTCTCTGTGCCTCTGAGGGACATAAATATGTACTTTTTGCCTTTGATGTATAAATAATACTTCACTTTAGAGGAAAGCACCCGGTGACAGAGATCATTATACGTTTCACGAGGAACGGCCTGTAACTTATTTTAGCCACAAGGAAGAGCCCCTATCTAGGTACTGTGAAAATATTGTTGTTTCTCTGAAGCGTTACCTTTTAACCAGTATTGCTACTCAGTACCAGTCAGTACAGCCACAACCCCGATAAGCATTGATTAGAAAACTGCCTAAATCTAAAGAAGGTGGAAGCCATTATGCTAACAGTAATTTGCACTGATGTATAATTGTATTAAAATTAAAACTTCATTTCAAGTACGATACTTTCTATCCACCTGCCGACCTAAGGTTTTAAATTTCACATCCGTAAGCTTTTATTTGCAGCTAGAAACTTTTGAGTGGAAGATGATAGATCCACATAACCTACGACACAGGGTTTAAAGCCACACAAAACGCCGTAAGATATTCCATTGCGTTCACAATGAGGCGTCCCTTTCCCACGCAGAAGCTGGCAGTAAGCACGCTTATCGCCAAAAGCCACATCGCAGCAGCCGTTCTTCTGCATCACATCGCTGTGGCTGGACTGTCCTCTTCGAAAAACTTCATTTCCAGGCACCTGTAGAAAAATGACCAGAACATAAACAAAGTTTCCAAAAGTTACACTAGACAACTTAGCAAGTACCCAAGGCCTCGGGGAAGGTATGCTTTGACCCAAAAATAGACCGTGAGTCTGACCTAAAGGAGGTTGCTCCGGGGAGCCAAAACTGTAATGAACTGGACAATTCAGAAATTTCAAAACAAACTCAGGCAGGTAGCTCAACTAAAACTGTTGTGAGAGCGCTCAGTAACTATCACATCCTGCATTACAATAAAGTTCTAAAAAGAGATTTAACCTCATGTTTCTCAGGTACATCATCTGCCACATTGGTCAGATTTGGGATCTTTAACCCGTTCAGTTTTTAACCTCCCTTCATCTAACACCGATCAGAATTAACATGTACACTCGAAACACTAAGGCACCATATTCCATGCCCATGAAACATTGTCTTTCACCTGTTCTCAGAATCTCCAACCCCTTTCTGAAGCTGCTACTTACTTATTATCCTTTAGCCTCTGCCCCTCCCTATAAATTCTTCCTGTTCACTGCAAAGATAGTTTAAAAAAAAATGATGCACCGCGTATCCTTATCCTGTCACAGCCATACACAGAAAATGAAACAGAAAACAATGTGGTCAACAGTAAAAAAAAAAAGAAAAAAAGAAAAAAAGAAAACACCACAAAAAAAAATTCTAACCAAACAAACTCTGTTTTCAGCTATTTAGAGAAAAGATGACTGAGTAAGACTTTACAAACATTTTAAAACATTTGAAGAAATAGGTATCTGAAACCTGGTTCAGACAATCACAACAGTTTTCCAGTTGCAACAAAGAAAACACTTCCAGGTTCATTCCTGCTTCAACCCCTAGTTACGGTTCTTTCCTTACAAATGTGCAAATGCAGCAAAAGTACTACACAAAGCAAAAATACTACACAAATCATACAAAAATGAAAAACTTCCATCTTTGCTGTGACACAACAGTACCTTCCTTGTACTTTACATAGAAGGCTGCATGCAACGCTACTGTCTTCTGCAAGTGCTACACCCTTTTTTCTATCACTTCTTTAAAAACAAAAGGTCTTCGCTACCTGGGGAGCCACAGATCAGATGGACAGCACAGAAATACAGGAGCGATCATAAACACCCATCGTTTTGCTAGTGATTTTGGGAGCAAGGACTCCAGCAATCAGGGCTGAAATCCTGAAGATATTTTCCCAATCCTATGACCATCGGTGAATTTTCTATCGAGATAAATGAATTTATTTGTCTCGGGGATAAATACCCTTTCCTTAGAGAAGCCTTACGTCTGCTGTGGAGTAGTGCAAGTGATAGGCAGGTAAACCCCCACACACAAAGTCATCAGTGAACTCCAGACTCTGATAGAGCACACAGCACAACCGTAAATCTTTACGGTAACAGCCCTGACAGCTGATCTACCAACATCAATATGGTCAGCTACCAACCACAGCAATCAGGGAATTGCTACTTGCCAGATGGCGACGGTAACGTTCTTCCGCATGCTTCAACATGACCATGAAAATGAAGAATTACATACAGGACATAAAAAAATTAAGAGGAATATAAAAACCAAATCACTTGAGCATAAGCCCCTGAAAATAATCACACTCGTACACACTCTTTCCACAGCCTTCATGAATTGCTTTCCACCCCGCTCCTTAAAGGAAAAACATTTGATACAGCAGACAGCTGTTGTACGTTCAGGGATGTGAGAAAATGTATTCTGTGTTACTATTTAATGTATCATGCCTGTGTGAATAAAATCATTAAGCTTGCACATCTCCTTTTGGTTTATTTATTCTTAATTTTACACCCACTGAATTAATTCCCACCACCACCCAAAGTGTACGAGCTCCCAGGGTGTTCCTCGACAGATCATTTGACCCAGGATGGAGTTTTCAGTGGAATGGCTCCTTTAAATCAACACTCCTGTGCTCAGCCTGCATCCACAGCCAGCAATTTATCCATGATAAATGCTATTGCTCAGCAAATCCATAGCCCTGGAGAGAAGTCAGCAAACCTCCTTTCCTGCTGCAGCTTGCTTTTTTTTTTTTCCTCCCCTCAACAAATTCCTCCCCTCATCTAAACCACTGAATCCTTTCTGCTGCTTCCAGCAGACTTCCCAGTACAGACAGCAACGCTCATTTGGAGCCAGTGGCAAAAACTCAACCTTATTTCCTGCAACTAACACGGACATTCCACTTTCTCACTGACTTGTTCCTGGGGTCACCTGGAATCTGACTCAAGCCGATAAAAATTAATTAAAAGATTTTTGTTGCCACGCGCGAAACATTTGGATGAAGCTCTCGGGGAAGGCCCCGTGTTCTTCCTACAGCTCTGCCTCCCGGAGCAGACTTTGGAAGAGTATCCTCCAGCGACGCTCCTCCGGCCAAGCCTCACGATTGCGCAGCGCCCGCAGTTATCGGCGCAGCCCATCTCACAGATAACTGCATTTGCTGCCTCACGCGCTGCCTGCTCTATTTACCCCGCGGTAATTAAAATTATATAACATACACATTGCGTAACGAACCCTGCACCGGGGACATGTGGAACACCGGCGGGCGGGCGCCGCGGTGGAACCCCTGGCCGAGGGGAGCGGAGCGAGCGCGCGGGCTCCTGCGGGGCCAAACCCGCTGCTGCGGGAGCGCCGCCCGCCGCGCCCCGCGTGTGGCTGCTGCGGGCAGCCCAGGAGCGCCGCGGGCCAAGCGGGAACAGCCACACGCCGCGCCGCGCCCCAGGGACCCTCTTCACCGGGGGGTTCTCAGGAGAGCTGAACGCTCACTGCGGGGAGAGGCGATTAACGGGAGACATCGCGGCGGGAGGCGGCCTCTCACGGCAGCGGGGCCCGGCCCCGCACAGCGCGGCCTCCCCCGNGGCGGGGCCTCCCGCGCCCGCCATGGCGCCTTCCCTGCGCGGGGGGAAAGGCTGGCGGCCCCCTCGCCTGCCGCCGCCGGGAGAGGCCGGCCCTGCGCCCGCCCCGGGGCCCCGGGCTCCCCGCCGCCTCCCGGGTCGACACGGGCAGCGCGGCTCCTGCGCCCCCCCCGGAAACTCCCCCGCTTCCCCGCTGGCCGTCCAGGAGCTGAACCTGAGCAGCTGAAATCAAAAAGTGACTTTAAATTCGCACAGGAGGGGGTTTGGGTACTCACCCTGTCGAAGCCAACCTTTGTTAAATGAGCTAAAAACAATTAAGTTAAAAGCAACATAATGTTTTCTTGCTTTTACAGTACCTCACTACTTAAAGAGAAATAAGTAGTCACAGGAGATTTACACTAGCTTAATAAAATTAATCTAAAATGACACGAGTTTAAAAAAAAAAAAAAAGAGGTCATCGTGATCTAAAGCCTAATTTAAATAAACACCCAAGCGTACTCCCAAGCAAAGCGTTCGTTCACTCAGAAGCGGATTGCTATCCCTGGGGAAAACAGTTCCTCCTTCCAGCGTCTCTGGAGCTTTCCGTGCCGCAGCCCTGGCACGGCCACAGCGACCCGCACCGAGGGCCAGCCTGTGGGCAAAGCCGGCCCGTGCCCAACGCCGCCCCGCTGGGAAGCACTTCACTTCAGAAAACTTGCTTATGAAGTCAGAAGACACAGGTTACCGCAAAGAGCGTGTAACTGAGACTACGGCAGGGAGCTGGTTTCAGCTAGGAAACGAACACAGACGCTGGAGGCTCCTACGGAAAGGAGCGGCCCTTCGCTACGGATCTGCCCGGTGGATTGCATCATGCAGTTCAACGCGAGCCGCTCCCAAACATCCCTCGGAGAAGCGCTACTGCTGGAAGCGACTGGGGCAGAGCATCGTTCACCGAGAAGGTCTCTCACGCCGCCAGACGTCGGCGAGACAGTCAGAACGGAGTTCATTTGCAGAGAGGATAAAGCACGAGTGTCACCATTTTTTTTTTTGCCTGTTTTCCTAGGGAAATCACTTGCAGACCACTACACTGTGTTGGGGTGGATGGATGTGTTTCCTTCATAAATCACAAACTCATTTGTCAATTTCAGCTGAGGAAAACAAGAAGATGACGTTCACACAGACCTAAGGGAATCAGGGCTTAAAGCAGGAAAAGAGGAGGCTCTTGGTGCACCTACTGAAGGAAAGATTAGTGGAGGCCGACCCTTGTCAGCGACCAAAGAACTCAGACGGAGGATGCAAAGCCAGGGGAAGGCAACTTTAGGTAGTTTCTTTTCTGGCAGAACAGTTTCTGGTATTCCGCCCGCCACCAGGAGCTGGAACCAGCCATCTGTTTTACACAGACCTTTTTGAGCATTTCCCCATCTCCAAAGTTTCACAGGAGCCAGGAAATAATTGCTTTAATGTAATCAAAAGCCATATAACCCACGGATAATGTTTTCCATTCTAAAACTGCTTGAAAGAATGTAACCGAAGTCTGACTGCAGCCATCCATCAGCCAGTCCCAGATGGGCCTCTCATGCACGAGATTCCCACTGAACACCAATTCCCTCCTCGGCACTGAAGGGAGCAGGTTCTCTCCCTCGCGCAACTAATGGACCGTCAGATTAGGCGTTCTGGGGAAGTAAGGGATGAGAGAGAAAGCCACATTTAGAGAGGAAAATCACAGCTTTGAAGAATAGCAGGGACTCTTTATACCAAGCACATAGAACTACACTTTAAATCGCACTGAAAAAAGTTTTGTTTCTTAAAAATCAGTGGAGTGATAATACATTGGGGTTAGTGTTGTTTTCTGTCATTGTTTTGGGGCCTTTTTAAGGTTTTGGGAAGAAAAAAAAATCTTCAAGTTTAAGTTCTGTTTGAAGACCGTGGCAACCTCATCTTAGGTGAACTCTCTTATGAAGAATATTGTGAATATTCGAGTATTTCCCCCGTCACAGGTTATCATGATTTTTTTGTCCAACAGTATCTGCAGAGCACAGCAGATTAATTTTCATTTAGGAATACAAATGCAGGTAGTCTCCTTGTCATATGTATTTATAGTTTCATTCTAATTACAATAAATATTTCTGTTAGAAATAAGGGACAGTCTTGCAAGTCATCTGTTCCTAGAGCTGGCTGGCTGGCTGGCCACATTTAGTGTTCTTTAGACGTGAATAATTTAGGATTGAGCTCCACAAAATATATTTCAATCCCCATAATTTGCCCTTATGTGGCTCTTAACATAGTAAAATCTGGGAGAGTTGACTCAATTACTGAAGATACTTGATTATCTAAGATCCAGAAAATCCTGTTTATCTGTCTCCGAGTGAAAAAAAACCCCAAACAAAAACCAGTTTCAGAAATAATAGTGTGATAGGATTACTGGGAATAGCATATCGCTATTTTTACCATAAAGCGTTTCCATGACAGACATGCAAATATTCAAGGCCAGATGACTTCAACAATGGTAACCATGCTTTTGATGAACTAGTCTGCATTATCTCATCTGATCCCCTCTTTTATCATATGTAGATGAGACATCTTACGCATTCGCATGGTTTTGACATTGTCATATGCAGATACTTGCTGCAACCACATAGTTTCCAGATGCTACAGGATAGTACAGCATCCTGTTCAACAGTGTGTCCAACAGAAATTTTACGAGTTGGCACTCAAACTAGAAACTAACATAGAAAATTATGCATGTTATACCATGTAGTAGGTAGTTCCATATAGGTCTCGAGCTAAAGTACACTTCAAAGTGAATTTTTTAGGTTTTAGTTTTGCTTTTTTTTGGCAGGAGTTTACTTTCTAAACAGCATATTTATGCTTTCAGTTCTTCTGTGCTTATACAGCATTAGTTATAACTTCCAGAGCCCTCATAAATCACCCGTAATCCTACCCTAGGCTGCAGGTCCTGGAGAGCCGGCATGTGTCAAACAGAGGCTTCTGAATGAAATACAACCTTTAATCAAGTTTCAGCAGCTTATAAGAACAGAGAACATAAGAAAGGCTACGCTGCGCAGACCAAAGGTCCACCTTGCCCAGAAGCCTATCTCCAAAGTAATAACGCAATATAGCGCCTGTTCTTTTCAGTTAAATCTCTCCTGTGTTCCCAGTGCAGTGACTATTCAGTGGGATTCTGGAGAGCGGAGGTGGGTTTGGCCCTGTGCCCATTCATGGTATTGCATTGTTTCCAGAGTAATGAGAAAGAACAGTCATTAGCCAGTACAGGGCGTTCAGGGAAGGACGTAAGAGCCAGGCATGAGCTGAATCATCCTGTACCTGGCACATTCCCCCTCCCACCAAGAAAAAAATGTAAGAATTTCTCAAGCAAGAAGTTGCATTTGATTATTGTTCTTAATGGCTAGCAAGGGCTTACCCTTTATGAATTTATTTGGTTCCTATTGAACTGTTTTAACTACTCAGCAGTTGTACATGTAGGCATCACAAAAAAAGAGCCAGCAAGCAACGGAACTTTTTAATACTGTCAATGGGGCAAACATATTCCATGAGGGGAACTCTTTGGAAGTCAGTAAGGGAGATCCAAGTCTTGAGCGGGGAAGACTTGTATTTGTTCTCCATCAAATACAGGACAAATATATTGCCATTGAAAGCTCTACGGGCCAAGTTTGATTTCTGACAAAATCTATGATTTTAATTGGTTTGGGTTTTTGGTTTTTTTTTTTTTTCCAATACGGAACATACTGTGATTAGCCCAGAGTTTCATGGTTAGTTTGCTGCTATATGCATATGGTTGAGCTGACCAAGCAGAATGGTTAAAGGTCAGTCTCTCTGCATTTGCCTTAGTAGGACTCAGGGTCTTCTATCCAGATTCTTATTTTCATGAAACTTGTAGGGATTTAGTATCTTTGAGTCAAGCACCCTCTGTTAAATTTGATTAAAACTGGAAAATACATTTAAAGGTAATTGGAAAGACAGACAAACAGATGAACTGGTAGTGCAGCTGCAAAAACGTATCTTTCGTAAAGAAAAAACAGAAAAAAAGCAGTTATAAAAGGTACTTGCTATAATGTTGTTGCGCTTGAAGTCAATGGACATGAAGCTATTGGCTTCAAAGGAAGACCAAAGTATAGCCCCTCTAGTGTCCCTTCAGTAACATTTCCAGCACAAACGTCACAGCCTGTCAAAATAAATTCATATTACATGTGGAAATTTTTCATTAAGTTCCATAAGAAAAACTGTTATGTCAAAGTCAAGAGATTTTTTTCTAACATTGTTTCGTATTAATCCCCTCTTTTTCAAACTGCACAAAAAATTCAAATCAGTTGTATAGCTCAAGGCAATTCCAAAGTTTACGTTCGTTGTTGATGGTGATTGAAGTGATGGTTATTACAGACCTGAGCAGCTGCATTGCCATCAGGGTCCTGGCTCAGAACTGAAAATGGAGGGGTTGCTGAGCCCAAGCTGAAGTTCAGAACATACTTTTATCTCTGGGAGGCAAGAATTATGGTACAGTTTGCAATTTTTTTTTTCTATGTCAGACTCAGTTTAAGGTTCTTGAAAGGCTACTGTTGCATAAATAGGTTTGAATACTGCCTTCCACTTCACAGCTTTAAATATTACAATCCCCGTTTTTATTTTTAATGTGAAGGAAAATTCTTCTGCAGTACAAATATAGGAGTTGCAGCGGCATCTTGCCCCCCTAAACCATCTCAAAGTTTTAGGCTTCTCTTCAGTGGAGCTCCGATTTTCTCTCTGGGCTTTCAACTCCGCTAATAATCGAGTAACTTTGTATAGGTCAGGTTAATTTTCTTTATCTCAGTTGTCTCACATGTAAAATGAGAGTAGATAATAACCTCTCTTAAAGGGTTGCCAAGAGGAACTAAACTATAAGATCTTCAAATGAAACACATAGTAAAAGAAGGTTTTAAGTAATTTAACATTTAAAACCAGAAGTGAGTAATATTCTGCATACATATATAACTCTATTTTAATTTCAGATTATAGGATAGATGTACATAGAAAAAAGCTTAGGTAATTTATACAAGTTACCGCTAGGGTTATACTACCTTCATTTAAAAAGCTAAAAATGTTCATCTAAAAATAACTCATTCTTGCTATTTCATACACAAAGATTTAAAGAGACACTGTCCTACAACTTCTTTAAATATCTTTTCAAACTTCATGCGAAATATATTTAAAAATTACTGCCTGTAGAAGTATTACTAGAATGTATACATGTGACCTGCATTTCCTAAGAGCTGTACAATACCTAAATAAATCTTAAGATTCTATTACCTGTGAAAGCAAGGATTTTCTAAATATCGTTTTTTGTATGCAGAGACCATAAATCTAACTTTCTATGTAAAATCCCACTCACCCAATTTCTCCGTTTCTCTGATCATGTTTTAAAATATGTATTAATCTCAATAGGAAACAGTTTCTATGGTTACACCTTCTACCTGATGTTACAAAAACACAGTGAAACATATATATGTTGCACCTCAGTATCAACATAGCCTTTAAACTCCCTTTAAATCAAATAGTGAAACAGCAACTATTGGGATATCAGGTAAGACAGACCTGCTTGTTAGGAAGAGGTGTTGTTTGTTGGGGTTTTTGGTTTTATGCTGCAGCTGTGTATTTGTATATTGCATTTGTGGTGGTTAAGCTGGCATGGTAAAATAGCAGGAGGTATGTATATCTAAAACCGAAAATGTTTTACCCCTTAGCCTGTGAGACAAGGCCGTTTCTCGAACAACTCTGAACAAGCAGGAAAATTTCCTTGTAGTAAATTTTACAGATATTTGTGCATTTGTAGCTTATAAATAAAATAAAACATTATAGATACTTATTATGTATCTACACTTACTAAGTAAGTATCTATTTGCATTTCACACTTTCAGAATGTATTTTTCACCCCTCCGTTCTAGGATACACAATACCTAAACAGGATGGTAGAGGGTTAAGATGCCCAGAACTGTAATATCTAGTGATCTAGCGTAGATGCAAGTCTGGGAAGAAGGTCATAGAACAGGTAACACTTAACTTTGAAAAAGAGGTCTCCAGCTTTTATTTGGTGACTTTGAGTAATAAGAAAACAGGTGTAAGAAGCCTGTAAGAGCCTTGTTGAGACAAGAAAACTTTCCCATGGGATTGCTCTTCAGGCTACCAGTTAATGATAAACAGTGATACTGTGATACGTAAGCAACTCTGATACCATGACACAAGAGAACAGCAGAACTGTTACCTTTATATCACGATATTCATGATACTGGTCTTGTGACCTGCTCAGTGCCACCTTTTTGGTCTGATTTAGCTCTGTTGTACCTTGGATAACTGGTCATCCCCATATATAATTTGGTTTGGTGACCTTCTGAGGTCCCTTCCAAGGTGAATTATCCTATCGCCTTGTGATCCCATGATTCTCCATATTAGTTGGTTTAACATTTCTTTTACACCAGCAGAAAAATTGCTCATGAAGAACTGCTATTCATACACAAAACTCTCCCTCAGAGGATGGAATGATGATGCCTGTGACCTACGGTCAGCCTTTAGAAAGGTTAGCAATGAAATATCAAGACAAGTCTCTCAAATGTAAGAAAAAACCCCAAACCAAAACAATTTATTTAGTAGGATGTAAAGCCAAATTAAAACTAGGACAGAAAGCTTTTGGGGGAATACACATGTGGTAAATAAAAGTGGCTGCTGCCACTGCCACCCTGCAGGGCCCTACAAGATATCATGGAATGTGTCAATGTGATTTATTTTTATGAATTATTCCTATGGGCATTATGTACATATTCTATGAAGATTAAAAGGAGTTGCTTCTTTAGAGATACCACATTAAGAATCACCATAATGCTATCATTTAATTTTATAAAATAAAAGATCCCACTCACTGAGAATATAATAGAACAAATATTGTGCACAAATTCCATCACAGAACAATTCACAAGGCTGAATACATTTTTAAAAGCCAATGAAGTTAGAAATGAAGGAGATGAGGTAATGAGCAAAAGTAGCTTCCAGTTTTGAAGCCATATACTCGGAGACATATTTCCTGTATTGTAGAATTTAATTTTCTCAATTATATCTGTTAGTCCCTCAAGAACTTATGAAGTGGTTCCCACTGTTGCTCACTTTTTTTTTTTTAAAAGGTTACCAGTCTGTAAAGTCTGGTAGACGCCTGTAGAGGCACCAGTTTCAGAAGAATCTGTAATTTCAACCCACATTGAGCAAGACTATGATTACCCCAAAAGCCTAATTTCCAGTGGGTTTTGTGTGTATATCTAATAATCCATGCTGAAGATCACACTATACTTTATACAGAACTACTAGCTATATAAGTTTCTATAATAATTCATCACAATTGAAGAGAATGTTTTTCTGTGCGGTGTAGAAGCTTCAAGAATTGCACAGCCTATTTGTTTCAGCACCACAAAGCATTTAACGAACGGTCTCTTGAGCCTGCACTCATTACTTTCTTGGTCCCGACTGTAGTTACGAAATTTCTACCAGCGTACACTTATTTCTAACAGGTGCCGATTTTGATGTGGACAGTACTCCCTCTACTTTTAGTCATTGCTGCCTGAGAAAACTAGTACTGTGTGCAGGAAGACTGTCAGAATCCTCTCTTGCTAAAAGCTTACGGCACTAGACTTGGCTGTTGACTATGGCTGATATCCATGCTGAAGGGCTCCACTCTAAACTGTGCTCGCTTTGTCAGACACAACCTGGATGTGTTTACAGCTTTAGGCAATACAGAAGGTTTCACTCCTGTGCATGACAGGACATGAAAATAATCCATGTTGCCACTTTATACACAAAGCAGATATCCACTAAAATAAAAAATAATAAAAAATTAAACAAAATAAATTTAAAATACCTCATATTATTTTTGAAGATTATTAGTTCATTTAATTTTGTGTATACATAGATAACTATTGTCATCTTTTCATACCTCCATGGCCCTTTATTTCCTTCCTGTCTTGTAGCGTGTTATGATTAGGATAGGCTCCTAGTTCTTAGAATTGTTTCGTCTTCATCCCTTAATGCAAATTTTTGTGACAGACCACTTATTCATGAGAATGTAACTATACTTGTGCATTAGTTATATACATATGTATCTACATACATATTTATAAGTATATATTTTAACTATAGCACAAAGTACTTGAAGAGACATAGAATCATTGTTAAAAACATTATTTAATCAAAGTTTTTTAACAGATGTCCCAGGTACTTACTTGAGTACAAACTGTCTTTAATATAGGTTTAGCTCTAGTTAAATGAGCTTCTTAAAGACATCCATGGACGCAAAAGTAAGAGAAATCAGGAAAATTGATTCTATCCCATTCTAGAGATAGTTATAAGGCAACTTATCACTTGTGAAGGGACTTCAAATACCTGTGAGCATTTGGGGCAGCACATACTGAGAAAGGAAGTCAAGGTCATAAGCAACTCACCAAATGTTAGAGGAGGAGAACAATCCTGGGTATCTTAGATAATAGCAATATATGTCCAAAGGCTGCTCCAGAGTAACAAGGAATCTGGGGAATGAAAAGCACATATAAATCATCTCCTGTTTTTTCTACATGTGTATGCTCTTTATATTGCTAGTGGCAAAAAAAAACCCCTGACTTAGAAATCATATCACAAAATCTGCTGTTCTGTATTAGGGCCTTCAGCACAGTAATAAGCACTCTCGGTAATTGTGCTGACGAGCCCCTCCTGAGGTCTTCCCACACCTTTGACCAGTGACTCCATTTAAGCTCAGGCTGGGCCTTTCAGTCCCTTCCTGGGCTCTTATCTTCACTGTGCCTGCTGCTGGCCCCGTTCCTAAAGTGCTGTCCTGCATCCCTTGATGGACCTTGGATCCCATCTTGCCTGATGATCGTTGGACTACTGATAGGACCTGTTGTGGTTGCCAACCTGCTCTGCTTGCCTGTCCCTGGGCTGCGGGACCGTGTCCTGAGGTGAGGTCCTTGCCTAGTCTGCGCTGTGGCCACCCCTGACCTGCCAGCTCAGCTTCCCTCAGGGAGCAACCTGCTTTTGCTCTTCCTTGGCGTTGTGCTTAAACTGCATTCCTATAGAGAGACACTGTGAAAAGAACTCCTGAGTATTAGAAACGTGTAGAATTTATAATTAACTGAAGTTTTCACTCATCTCATGACGGAAGGGTGAGCTGCAGCTGGATTGATGGGCCCTTTCTGGGTTTGCAGTTTGTCCCCAACTCCCCAGGAGCTCAGCTAGCTTTGGGATCCATACAGACCAGTGCAAAACCACACAGGAGGTGATACCACCCAGGTAGTTACTGTGCTAATAAATAGTGAGAGATGACTTTTATATGAGACAACTGTTACAATAAACACACACGCGTCTGTTTTATAATGTAGCAGCGTATAAGCAATGGGACAATTACTGGAAAACAATTACTGCAAGAAATGTGTTTCATGACTGAGGCCCATCTTGTCCATTAACTCAGTCTTGACTGTTACATTTGCATTTTACTGTGAGAGAACAGAAAAAAATTGGTTTTTTACAAAACATGAAGCTCTCTGTACTACCTTTCAGAGACTTTTAAGCAGGATGGCAGCTTACCTTGTCCTTCCATTGCACAATTTCAACTTCCAAAACATGTTTTAAAGAGTTAAGTAGTGATCAAAATTTTTGCATCAATATAAAGTCAGTCTCACTGAGTCATTTATCAGTGAAGTGTTAGGAATGAGTCATAATTTTATGAGGTGGCATTTTCCTATAGTATATTAAATGCAAGAGCATGTCAAGCATATTGCCACTAAGGCTTATTGTTAAGTCTGCCAAAAGCATTTTGTTCAGAACAATGTTTGCTGAAACATAGCTTGAAGTCTCAATTAAACGAGCTCCTTTGCTGCAGTCAACAGGAGAAAAGAATTCTTCCCCTGCCTCAACTCTCTGCCATGAGCAGCAGTGGTGGCAGCGTTCAACTACGCTGCAAACATTAGCAGTACTAATTTGCAACTATGCCTTGAGCAACTGTGGAGTTTCTTTGCCACTGTACTTCTATCACTAACGCAAGATCGATGAAGGACGATGTTACGTAGCTGGCCCTTCCCTACTGGCCCCAATCTCAGCCTCTCATTCGCTGTACATTAAAGCAACTGCGTTCTCTTCTACAGCCTAAAAGGTTTAGATGTCTACCTGAATTTGTAGCCTATTCCAGGTACATACGCTTTGCGTTAAGCAAGTGAGTGTGGTATCTCCCATATGCATGGCTGATAGAATTAGTCATTTACTGAAGTGCTACTGGGGGGGAAAAAAAAACCACAGCAGCTAACATGGACATGAAAATCCGACTAAACTGTGTTGGGTTTCAGCTACTTTAGTCCAGAAGGCTATGGGAGGCTGGGTGTAGCATTAAGGTCCTACTGTATAATTCAAACTCTTTCATCTAGAGAATAGCCTAAATAAGCAGTACAAGAACTCAAGGAGCCTCTAATTTATGTACATGGTGATAATACTATAAAGCATTCCTTTAGTTTTGACCTTCGTGCTCTGAAGTATGCAGGGTTTGTAAAAGTGGTGATACAACCATTACATTTTCAGGGTTAATTTGAAATTACACACTACCCAGATCACATTGAAAGATCATGAGAGTCTGTATGTGAATGTTATTGACAACTAAAACTCAACTACAGTCTTTTCATGCACCCTTCTGCAGCCTTCCCCAACTGCGATTCATCAGAATCAGTGTAAGCTGTGCTTTCTAGCAAGAGGACTAGACTCTAAATGTGGGGTATATTTGTCTAAGCCATAAAAATACTATGGAAGGAGAGGCCCAAGGCTAAAATAGCAGGTGTTTTTCAAGCTAGAATTGAAATCAATTGGTGGCACTGCATGGGGGAAGCTTGCACAGTATCTCCCTCAACTCTGTTTGATTTAAGTAAGTGTTGGCAATTCTTTTCATGAAGTTAAGATTATCTATCCTTTTTTTTTTTTCCTCCAATAAATTATATATAAAAAAAAATCACTTCTAATCAGGCCTTTTCATGTTAAAAAAAAGAAATTGCTGAGCTTCCTGACTGGTAGATAAATCTGATACTTTCTTGGATACAAGCAAGAGCTAATATAAAATTGCAGATCTTTTCTAAGTGTTTTGAGCAGTGGCTTTATGATTGTGAAGTCTGTCAGCTTTTTTTAATGGCTCACATTTCAGTATCAGAACTATGGGTGGCATCAGGTGTCTAAGTTTTGCACCATTTAAACCTGGCAGCTGTTTAATTTACCTTTGTTGCATAATAAAACCTTGGAATAAAAAGAGAGATTTTCAATAAGACTAGTCAGCGCCAGACGCCACTTTAGCTGCACTAAACAGTTCTTCATAGCATTTCATTGAGTATAGGTACAATTTCAAAGGGACAGATTCTCTGGGTTTCTGAATTCTTTGTGCTCCTCAGCCAGTAAGGAAAGACCAGAAATGGGGCTGACAGCAAGAATAAAGTGAGTGAAACAGGATGCAGCAGCTCACTGCCTGGAACTGCCAGTCTTACTGGGGAAAGTGACTACAGCACGCTGGGGCAGGGTGGCGAGGGTGACCCTACTCCTCTGGGTCACTGCTAAGTAGGAAGGATTAGAGCATTCCCCAGGTTGCTGGCATCTGTCAGAGCCAAAGCATAACTACAACAGCAGATAATTCGTAGTACTCCTCCGGTTCCTCTTGCCTCCCCACCTAGCAGAAATTGGCTACAGCAAAGAATAGTGTGACCATGTTAACAAAATTTGTTGTAGTCCTTGCACTATGGAGTGCCTTTGTCCTGTCCACAAGGAAAGTGTATGCCCAGGCGGAATCGCTGTCTTTCCTGCTGCTCTTCCTCAGCTATTGATCTACTCCAGGCACTGCTAGGCAGTGCTCAGGATGGCCAGCATGAAGATTCTGCCTGTAATCATGACTGAAGGTTTACCCCATTGTTTCTCGCCCATGTTATGTCATTCTGGAGGTAGGTTTTATTTCCAGGTGCTATTAAACAGTTGTATTTCCAAAAGATCAGGATTATATCTTCCCTTTTTTTAAGCTGAGCGCGGCCAGACTCTTCTCAGTGACAGGACAAGAGGTGATGGGCACAACCTGAAAGGTTGGGCACAACTTTCTGAATGTAAGAAAACACTTTACTGTGAGGGTGGCTGAATGCTGGAATAGGTTATTAAGAGCGATTGTGGAGTCTCCATTCTCGGAGACATGGTGCTGGGCAACCTGCTTTAGCTGACCCGGCTTGAGCAGGGGCGTTGGGCTATATACAGCTTAGGTGTCTTCCAGCCTCAACTATTCTGTCATTCCGTAATTAGACTGTTAAAGATAATGCCGCCATCATATGGTTTATGCCTTTTACTTTGAGATTGGAGAACTGTAATTGATTCAACAGGGCAAAGCCTCGTGAGCACTGAGAGTATGAAGCTGTTAGAGATTTATAGCCAAATAGTGAAAATGAGAAACCTAAAATCAAACAAATCACATTAGTGTCTCATGTCTATCCTGACTTCGGTGTGTTTGAGGAGGAATCTGGAAGAGCTGGGCTGACTATGTGTTACCATCCTGGAATTGCCCTAAATAAAAGACTGCACGTCTCCCTCTCTGTTCTGCACAGCGAGCAGCAGAGGTGACTGCGGTGGCTGCCACGCCACTGTCTGCCAGCATCTCTCCCCACTGCCACATCTTCCCCTCCGGTCTCGAACCGGCGGGTGGTGTTAACTCAAGCTAGTCTATAAAGCTGCAGGAGTTTCACAGGCGAGGTAGATGCCGCTGAGAAGATTCTCTTTGGAATTAGCAGGGTGTTTTTACCCTTTCAAATGTTCTGAGGACGAGCACTACCTGCTGCTTGCTGCACAGCGTTTGCAGGCATTGCTGGTTTACAAAAGGGTAATCTTAAAGAATGAGAAAGACCACAAGTATTATTGTTGAAAACATTCTTTGTACGTTCAAAAAAAAAAAAAAGGTAGTTTAAAATTCATCTTTCTTCTCCCCCTAAATGTTAGGGATTAAGTGTCATTCAGATGTGCTGGAATATTCCCCCCTTTTGAAAAGCTACCCATACAGAAATGTTTGGCTTGCCTTCAAATGCAACAGTATAAAAAGGAGAAAGAACTGATGAATACACAGGTTAGCAGCAGTTGCACTTTAAAATGACTGATCCTTCAAAATGACTAAGGGACTGAATTTACACTTGTGAAAATGGAACAACAGGTACAGCAGAGCGCCCATGAAAATCGGGTTTATATTATGACTGGTTAGACTCATGAAATGTGATTAGATTATTAGCAATAAAACTTGCACACATCATGCAGTTAAATGTATTTGTATAGAGAGGCCTCAGCTGTACTGGCTTGGAGGAGTGCACTTGTTTGACAAAGAATTTGCAAACAAAATAGCTTAAAAAGGTAGATGCAGAAAACTGGAGATTTCGATCTTATGCTTCCAAAAGCGAACAGAAAGTTTTTTGGGTTTTTTTATACTTTTAAATATGCTTTTCAAATTTGTTTCCATGGATAGTAGTTCCATTAAAAAAAAAAAAAATTTAAGCAAATAATTGATCACTAATTTTAAATGTGATTCTTATAAGATTGGAGCTAATGGTACATATGGCCTATATCAAATGTTACTGATTAGGTATGTAGCCAGCCCTATCAGTAAGAAGTTACATGAAGTATTAACACACCAAGACTCCCCTTCCCTATACTATCAGAAAAATGATCCCCTTTCTTATCTTTTCAGTATAGCAAGCCCTTTTATCCATTTCTTTTCCAAGCTGCTGTTGCCACTCTTCTTCTTCATGAGTCTTGACAGATGACTCAAGCCGACGGCCTCACGTCCACCGAGTGCTGTAGAATAACCGCCAAACCTGCTTCATACCGTAGGACTGGTGCTGTCTGAAACTCCCCCTTCCTGAATTTGCTGCTAGTATGTATGTCATTTCATTATGACATGTTACTGTGGAAATGATATATCTGTAAAGTGTGGAGAGAGAAAAAAGCTTCGTTTTCTTTTTTGCTGAAATCATCGAGTCTGTAGGAGTTAATGCACCACAGAACTCTGTTGCACAGCATGGCTAAAACAGGTGAAAAGGACTATGTTTTAAAAGTAAACTTTTTCTACTACAAAAAAAGGAGGGAAAAATGAGTTGAGGATGCCAATCAAAGAGCAGAAAAAGCCCTTAAGGAAGTATGATGGTGTTGAATGTGAGAGACAAGCCAGTTTTTGACTGAGGGAAGAACGGTCATGTTAGTTAAAACACACAAGGTGTGAGCCCAGAAGCAGAGATTATTGGCACTGGTTATTGTGTTGTGCAGACAATAGGAAGCGGGGTTTTGGCTGGCCATCTGGTCCGCACTCTGTAACTACAGCTGTGTTAGCTAGCTTAGAGGAGGAGCTGCAGCTGTGTAATGAATACATACAGCGTGGGAGGGTGGGATATTTATGGCAAAGATAAGAATTGGATGAAAAAGTAGGACTGGACATGCTTTAGGTTTAAGATGTCATTTCAAATCCTGTTGTCTGTGACTCAACGCTGGATGGATATTTTCTTAAAATATTCAGAGACCTGAAATACGAGATTTGATTCATAACTTTGCTGTAGTATGCGTGAATACAAATGTTAGGAATTAGTATACAGTTGCCCAGCTCCAATTGTTCTAAGCACAGTTATACGAGCACAGAATTCTTCTGCCAAGCAGGATGATCAGATGTCCTTGGTTTGATAGCTTAGTATCTAAGAATTAGGAATTTCTTTTAAATAGCTCAGAACTCTGAACACCTGGAGCACAATTCATTTTATATTGTTCGTGGCAATGAACCAGACTTAGAATTAGAGATGGTCTGGGTAGAACAACAAATTGCCATCCCAGGACACCTTCACTGATGTAACTTGTTGGTATTTATACTTTAATAGAAAAAATACCGATTTTTAATGGGACTTTTTTACATTCTCACAAATATATATTCAGTAGATGTTAAACATATTCCACCTACTGTCCCTTCTACAGAGATGGTGAATAATTAATTAGAATATAACTGCCTAAAGATATACCTTTCCCTAGAGGACACTCTTTACCTACCACAGGTAGAACTATTCGCGATGGCTCACGTACCAGTAGAGAAGTATTAACCTGCCCCCCAGTTTCTAGCAGACAGGAGCTAACATGCAGCTGCCACAGTACCAGCAAGAAGTTAGCCTGTAACTGGGTGGAAAAAGAATTGCCAGCAACATTTCCCCATTTTCGCCTTGTAAAAGAAATGCCTGTTGTATGGTAGGTGCTGCCTTGGAAAAAATATTCAGCTAGAAGCCCTTGAATGGGGAATTAGTCCCATTCCTGGTTGCTTTTCCCGTGCCCAGGAGAGTTTGTGACAAGCACAGACAAGTGTGAAAAGCTTTGATGATAAATCCAGAGATAACATTCATGTGAAGGGCTGGTGTCCCCGCAGCACAGAGGGAAAGCGTTACTCTCTAGTATTCCTTAAAACACTCAAAGCAAATGGGTATTATTCTGCCCATGAAGACATTCTCAGAAATTTAATTCTACTAAGCGCTACTGCCTTAAGAAGTACTGTGAGAGAGTTAACACCCGATGTCTTCAAGAAAAAAATGGGCCACGGTATATCCTGATATATAAGGGTGGATGCAAGTAGCTGGCATTTGTTTCTAATTTGCGTTTATCTTATTTCGTTGCAAATTTTAATTCATCTCTTCCAAATGAATATGGAACATTTCATTTGCTGATCTTTTGCATTAATGTGGTCAATATAATTGGAGCTGAAGTGAGCTGTTTGCCAGACTTCCTAACTGCTGCCAAGAAAAACTTGGGTGTCATTTTAGAAAAATCCATGGGTGGAGGAGGAGGAGATCATGACCATCTGTCTATGCATCAAAGGCTAAATCATTATAGGGGAAAAATAACTTCTCTGTTGTGTTTGCCAGTCATGTTCCCCTTTAAAGTAAGTTCAGTTAGGAACTTTTGAAGATAAACATTTTCAGAATTGTCCTGTGGGCTCAAACATTTCTTGGAAGGAGGGTGGGGTAAAATTTAAAGGACAAAACTGCACAATTTGGAAGTGAACGAGATAGCAGGAGGATAACATTAGAGGAAAAGCATACAGTCTCTTTGGAATCTTCCCAAATGCTTTCTGCATCCCTTTCAGTTCCAGGATCTAACAAGTACATAGAAAAGGAAGCGCATCGTCTCTTGCTTGTCCTGCAGACAAATTACACACATTCCATGCTGCATAGCATTTACAGACTTCTTGGCTTAACATTTAACAAAGGGACAACAGACTAACAGCATTTGAGAGACGTGACAGTACATATGCACCTGGACCTACTTGAGCCTCAGAACCTCTGTTGTCAGTCAGGATAATAATCTGAAAATTAAATATTCTGCAAAAAAAATTGCATTATCTGTAGTATAGCTAATATTTTGCTCTTTTTATTCGGTTAGCCTTTTATTTTAATGCACAGCAAAAATAAAATCTTGGCATCGTGCTGAAATCTATCATAAGGAGCTAAACTATGAATGTCTCTGCAAAGCCATCAGTCCTTCAAAACAGGAGTCACTATTGCAGGAGTGCTGTGGGCTCCTTTATCAGTAGTCACTGTGACATAAAGGTCTCTCTGATGAGAGCGAAATGACAACAAACTGAAAATGCCAGTAACCATGGGAGTTCTGTTTAGACTGCCACTTCCAGCATTGCTACTGCTCTAGTTGAGTCTGCTATAGTAACCACTTTAGTTCCCCTAAGTTCCACCTTCTAGCACACTCTCTCATCAAAACATTTGCATTTTGTAGGGTATGACATCTAAGTCCAGACATTGTTACTTAAAAATAGTGTTCTGGCTCCTCTGAGCAGGAATCCTTCATAGTGTCAGTCTTCAAAGGAAAGATTTACAGTTCTTATCAGGAGTATGGGGTTTTTCTTTGTATTGAGATTCTGAATTCTCTCCTCCTTTGAAGATAAGAAACCTCTGCTATCACAGACTTTATCTGAATACGAATGGGTCCCTGGATTTGATAAACTGTTTAGGACTACTAAGATCAAATCCTAAATATGTGCACATCGAGAGTTCAAAAGGTGAATTAATTTCACCTTTGTATGCTTGCTATTCTTGATTCCTGCCTTTCCTGATAGTAAGTAGTGAAATATAAAAATGTAATTTAAAGAATTTATGATTTTTTGTAGTTATACTTCATGTTCTGCTCCAAGATTTTGAAATAAAACAGAAAAACATTTTATAGGCAGATCTTTTGGAAAAATAACCTAGTGCTCATTTTTAATAAATGCAAAACAAAGCACAAGTGAATTTTTATATGTAATCAAACATCAACAGGATGTTTCATGTGCTTGAAATGGAACAAACACAACTGGAATTTGCAGTACATTCTGAACAGAGAGCTGCAGCATTCCACCACATTTGGAATCTTTGAAGAGATCTATATGTTACAAGTTTATTTCTAACAGTAACTACAAAGTATGACCTCGGCTTCAGGTAATAAAATGCCAGCATGAAGATAAATAGAACAATACAACTGCCTCACTTAGATTTCTAAGAGGTATTGACAATTCAGACAAATTATCCTTTTACTTTATCAAAGTTGAATGATATCTTGAAAAAGAACTCAAAAATCTGCAAGTTCTCCGTAAAATTACAATCAGTTCATTGCACTGATGTGGCTGAGTTTGCTAAAATGTTTGCACCAGGCTTCTTGCTTCAATTCTATATTAATCATCCTTTTAAACCTTTAGTCTTTAAGTTAACAGTGCAACAGAATTTCTGTATTAAAAAAAAATAAAATCAAAGGTTAAAAGAATAAAACCTAGTAATTAAGCACTCCTGTAATACTCGCAGAAACTCGTGGTAAAGAATGAATTTGTTTCATTATAATGAAAAGTGTATATATAAAATACATGTCTTGTTTCAGAATATTTTCCTAAGGTTATTAAAAAAAAAACCCCAACAAACAAGAGTGGATACCTTTCTGCCATGCCACTGTGTCAAAGTCCTTGTGGTCAGCAAATAGTTGACCACAAATAGCAAAATTTACTGTCTGAGCTGAATAATAGGATATCCTGTAAAGCAGGAGTGTTAGAAATCTCCATGGAGGATTGAATTGGAAAATTGCCAGAAGTTCAAGGGCCACATCTATTTTGCATAAAATGGAGCAGATGGTAGCTGACTTCATCTTTGATACCATGGTATGGTCCACAGAGATTATAAATCCCAGCATGAAACACTCCATTTCTTTCTTGTGTTGAGCAGGTGATAAAGGAAGATATAACATATCTTGCAGATATTTTGAAATGGTTACTTCGAAAATAGGCTCTCTGTTGCATTATTGTTTCTCATCTAGATTCTTCTGGCAAGAATTTTGTTTTTAGCATTTAAGACTAATAGCGTACAGTTGATTGGTAACTACAACTAATTGGCAGTTTCTTGGACATATTACTGGACCTTTGCCTATGCTGGCCCAGAGGTTTACCCTGTTTCTTGGGAAGTCTTTTTGCTATGTTACACGTTTATAAATCTTCCATCATTAAATTTGATCTATCTGATGCCATTCCCAGGCATAACGAGATCAGCCGATAGATCAAATGCTGAGAGCCAGTATTTGAAATTCTTCCACTCCTCAAAAAGCTTGTGGGACATTACCATATTACTAAGCAGAGGATGTCTTAGATTGTCCCCGAGGACCACCATCTAACAGCTATTTAACATGCCATGAGTGTCTAAGACTATCAGCTTTTTTGGTTGAGAGTGTAAGAGATTTAGAGCCTAATTCAGCAAATCTTAAATTTAAAAATAGTTCCTCTCACATTAAGCAAAGCAAGTAAACATGTAAAAAAAAGGAATGCTCTAAATAGAAATCTTAATGTTCACATCAAAATTCCAGGAAAACCACACCATCTGCGTATGCAGACGAAGGAAGCATACAATAGAAGAATGTGTAATGGATAGTATTGAATCTGTCACTCCTCGTAGACATCTCTGTGCTGCACCATATCAAATTAACACTGGGTATAAGTTGTGATTTAATCTAAAGGATCTTAACAGGTTTCAGTTCTATTACTAAAGCTCAGATACAAATACTAATCTGAAAACAGTGGTATTCCAGATTGAAGAAGGCTAAAGTCTGAAATCAAAAGAAGTATAGCATAATTTTGTCAACTGTCCACAACTTGTTCCTACAGTGTAAAATCCATTGAACATCTGATAATAAAAATTGTGTGTTCTTTTGTCTTTTGGAAATACTTAACGCATTTTCTGTCAAAAGATTTAAAATATAGGTGCAAGAATATTCCTAAACTTATGGAATATCCAACTACTATACTATATTCGGGGGTATTTTACTTTCACTTCGCAAACCCCTACAAAAGCATATATGGGTTATGACAAAGTTTTGATGCAACCACTTTGTAGGAAAATAGTTCAAATTTGATTACAGATAACTGATCTGTTAGTAGAAAGATGACCTAGAAAGTAGTTATACCTTGTAATTGCTAGTGTTTCTATATGTTTCCTTCCAAAAAAGGAAAATGGGCATTTTTTTTTTTGTCATCCAAAGTTAAAAACAGTATTATTCAACACCTGTGAAGCCCAGCCTTAGCCTGCCTGCGTTGTCCTCATCTGACCGCACAGAGCAAATAGAAATCTGGGTGGCTTAAACGGTGGAGATTTCATTGACTGGCATTCCCGCGTGTCTCTCAGATCCTGCTCTCCTGCTCCCTTCTTCCATGTAGGTGCTGCCGAACAGTGGACACAGCCCCGTAGCTCTGCAGTGCTTGCCAGGATCTCTGGCTAAACCTTTGAAAACTGCCTGAGCGCTGAGGGAGGCTCAAACGTGTTCTTTATGGGAGCCTGCTGGGGCTGGAGCTCTCACTGTGAGTACTACCCAATTTGTCAGGAATAGTTCCGACCTCATGATGTGGGAACAGCTACAGGGGCAGAGTTGTACCCATCGCTTCAACTGCAATAGCATCTGAGCTGCTACTGTTTGTGTCAGGGTCAGACTCTGTGCAAAACCTATGGGCCACCGCTGCAAACTAAGTAGTACTAAAGGTTATCACTTCTGATGAGAACTGCCCTCAGCCTATATAAGCAGTAATATTTCAATTTTATAGGTGAGAGAGATCAAATTATTTCTTTCAATATTATGGTTTAACATTCAGGAATTTCCGCCCTTGTCCTAGTACTGCAATAGGAAAACAAAAAATCAAGGCGGAAAAACCACTTGGAAATAATTGCAACTGCATCTTTTCTCTCCCTTTGAGGATTTTGTTTTCAAGCAATGGCTTCCTCTCACAGCTTTTAATACTTAATTAGTCATTTTCATCAGCATGGAGTTGGTCTGATTTGTTACTTCTATGTTCAGACTATGAAATATGACAGAATTCTAAATATTCAATAGGAATGGGATTATTAGCAACGTGCCCTTGTTGCATGCTGCATTGTTATCCTCTTTAGTATCATAAAATATATAACGTACCTGTAGCAAAAAGACCTAGTAGAGCATACAGATGGAATTGAATTCCTAAAGCAGTCATAGGTCTGCAACTGTTATTCTCAAGATCTCAGTACAGTCTTTTTAGATTATTATACGTGAACACCAGTGAAAAAAGTGTTTCTCCATCTTCTTTTTAATACAGTAAGTGCATGTATTATTCAAAGATATATACTGGTATAAAATGATCAGCTTGATTACACCCTATAACTGAAAAGACCATCTAGGTTTCGGTTGGTGTTCATCAACAGGAAGGGAGTTTATGATTTAATATTTTACTGTATGCAGTATTTTTCTTGCAGATTATAACGCCCCTCAGAACCCTCTGGTTTAACTTTAAACCAATTGGTTTAAGTCTAAATCAATTTTTTCTTAGAGAAAGGTCAGACTCTGCCAAAGGTGTATACAGAAATATTCTAATTTTAAGGGGGCTTTTCTTCTTTTTTTAAAGGTTTTTTTTTTTTTCTCATTAACTGAGAAACCTTTCTTCCTCACTGTGTTCTTCAGCCTTGTTTTGAAGTTGTGTCTAGCTGGCAGCTATACAGCCAGGATAGCATCTAAGCCTTCTACTAGTCAAAAAGAAGAGTTATTTCAAAGAACATTCCTTGAAATTCTCATAATGTACACTTTCTCAATAAACCTTATAATAAGGTCCAACAAGAGTAAATCAGAAACCAAGCATAATGTTTGCATTGGAGAGGTGGTTTCCCTGAAAACAGTGAAAGAATTAAATTATTTCTCAAATGGTGAGCACGAAGTCTAATTAAGATCTTGTTTTTCACAAAAGCATGGTGCAGGCTGTTCTTAGTATTGATCGTAACTACTAGGAATTAAGAAATGGAATTAAGTTGCAATATGCTACATATGGATGATTAACTTCTTCAGGACTGATGAAAAGAAAAAAGTAGTTAGCCAGAAAGAGAACTAAATAAATTGGTTTTTTTCACTACGAGAAAATGCTGAAGATGCTTTGCCCTCCATCTATACGAACAGTTAATAAAAGAAAACCATAACTCAAGACTGATGTCATTATAACTATTGCTATTCTGAATCTGCCTTGATTTCTAGTTGCTTAAATTAGCTGCCTCACTCAACTTCTCTTCAGGCAGGATTTTAATTTGTGGCATCTGATATAATTTTCTTAGTATCCTCTAAAATTCAAGTTTGGAGGAAAATTGAGGTTGCTGATTTGGAAAACAAAGATTTCTGCAATAAATCTCCACTAGTAAGAGCACAAATAACATTCCAGTCAGAAGCTCTGTGGTAAGGAGATGCCTCACCACAGAGGGTTAGGCTATGAACAGTTTTCAATCAGATCAAGATCTGATCTAAAAAAATACATATTCATATTATCTTTAATTGTCGAGTGTAGATTTTTATTATTACTATACAGTCTTTCACTTTATATTTTTAAATTGTTGAGACAGAACCTATGAAAATAGAAATTATTGTCATTCTCAATACTACTATTTTTTTTCTTTCACCTATGTTTTTTCAGCCTTGGATACCCCTTGAAGCAATAGAACTGGAATAGAACTGTTCTACTCTTGGGAAACCCCCAGATCCTTATTTTCTCAGAGTAGTCACTCTTTACATTTGCCTCCCATTTTAGCTCCCACTTTTCCTGCAAAAAAGAACAAGGGCCACATTGTAGCAAACTAGGATTTCTATAGTTTTAAACAGCCAACTTAAAAATAATTGAACCCTGCTCTATCTTATTCTGCACCTATGGCTATGTACAGTCAATCAGGGCCTTACCAACCTACCCACAACTGAAAAAGCAAAGGAATACAAAAGTTTCCCTTGTACTTTTACGTTGTCATAGAATGGTGAGAGTTTGATGGATCCTTAAAGACCATCAAGTTCCAACCCTCTGCCATGGGCAAGGATATCTCCCACTAGACCAGGTTGCTCAAAACCCCATCCAGCCTGGCCTTGAACACTTCCAGGGATGGGGCAGCCACAACTTCCCTGGGCAACCTGGGCCAGTGCCTCACCACCCTCAGAGTGAAAAATTTCCACTCTCTTCCAGTTTGAAGCCATTACCCCTCATCCTATCGCTACGTGCCCTTGTAAAAAGTCTTTCTCCAGCTTTCTTGTAGGCCCCCTTTAAGTACTGGAAGGCTGCACAATGTCTCCCTGGAGCCTCCTCTTCTGCAGGCTGAACAACCCCAACTCTCCTCACAGCAGAGGGGCTCCAGCCCTCTGATTTATTTTATTTTTTTTTTCCTAGGTCTGGACACACATACATTGCACTTCCCGAACTGCAGACTATTTCATTTCCAAAACATTTTCCACTACTCCTGAAAAGTACAAAATTAGGAAGAACCTGATTAGCGTCACAAATATTAATGATTACTGACACTATTACTGTCTCTGTAAATATACGATAATAACTGATTAGTGCAAAAGTGTACCTATCCACGTTGAAGCAATTCTTGTCCAATACGCACCCTTTTGTGTAATTCAATTTATTTATAGAAAAATACATTTCTGACCTCTAAGGCATCAAGTTTCTGCTTTTTCTGTGATATTGTTCAGTAAGTTTAGCTGTCTTCTGCTTTACAATGCTATTCAAGGCGTTACAATAATGTTAGCCATCTATGTTCAGTGTCGCCACTGTAAAATTCTTGAGTAGAAATGCAACCAAAACAGTAAACAGCTGGGAAAAGACATTGCAGAACCCTTTCTAACTTAAATACATTTTATTTTAATATGCTACAGTAGAAATTAGTAAAATGAAGGATGTTTTAAATCCAATTAGCACAATATTGTATTTATATATGGTGAAGAAGCTATGTTCTGTTAATGGACCCAAGAATATCTGGTTTGGACTGTGGAAGTATATTGCTCTAAATATTTATAATGTTTAAAAGGATACGTTTATCAGGTGGATACATTTTATCCCTCTCCAAAATAATACCAAACTGAAAATACTCCAAATGAATTAGATGACTATATGATTCCACGGGAGCGGAATCTCCTTCCCTACTATAGATCATTAAGTGGTTAACGAGGTGAATAAACGTGGCTGCTCCTGCAAATTCTTTTCAATTAGCTGTTGAAATAGAAAACTCATCTGAGAAACTGCTCCAAAATTATATCGCAAGTTCCCCAAGTGAGTACTTTGCCACTGAACTAAAACAGCAGTCCTGTAGCTTAAGCCACTAGAGACTGTTTATAATTAATGCCTAATTTTTCGCAGGTGCATTTTTTATACATTTTGTCAGGGTATTGGCATTTTATAGCTAACTCAGACTGTGCCAAACTGAAAGCTGCAATTTTAGTCCACACAGCATATATTGATAGAAGCAAGATGTATTGTTAAATTTGTAAGTCAATTCCACTTGGTTATCTTCCAGAAGATTATTTTATTTAAAAAATAACTTTTTGTCAATGCCAGTAACCTAAGTTGCGGCACTATGTGAAAGTCTTCTCTAGAATAATAATTCTGAACAGAAGGCTACCTTTAAGTATCTTTTCTCCATATATACCACTGCTTCCTGATATTTCATCCTTATCTTTCCTGAAAAGTAAAATATTAGCCTGTCTCGAACCTTCAAAGGGATAAGCTGTTTTTTACTGACTTGTACATGGTCTTCTAAAAAAGTAATTTTGGGGATTGGCAGATCTGGTGAGTAATCCTGGCTTGTAGTAAAGGATATGCACAGTCTTCACATTAGCTTAGAAAACATGAAAAAATACCATTTTAAAAAAAATCTGTCAAGTTCAGATAGGCATCTCTTTATTGTAGAAGTTTAATATCTGTACTCCACCTGTCTAAATAAAAGCAGAGCAGTTGACTGATTCATTGTTAATGCTTCCCAGTGAAACCATATACCAGAAGTGGGGCACTAGAGAAGACTACTCATCTGACATCTTTCGTTTGTGACAATGAAATTAAATACAAACCACAAATTGCTTAGGGCTTCAGTGTTTTCCTAGATATTTAAGGTCTAGAAAAATTGGTTTTTACTGCACATAAACTTGTACTAATATATTAGCACAATTAAGGAAATTGCCCCCCAAATGTCTGCTGCAGGCACATAAAAAACCCCAAACTTGTTAGAGAAATCTGTGGGCTGCAGAACATTACAATCAAGATCCCTTAAAGGATTCTGTGCGCTCTCTGCTTACCTGTATTGTCTGTTGCAATGGATTTTATTGCCATAGCATTGTTGTTTGTGATTTAATACTGTTTGTTCATATAATTAAAAGGGTTTTTTTCAGTCCTTTTGACTAAATTTCTGTTGTTCTAGGCCACAAGGACTTTCAGCTGGTACCAATGCAATACTATTAATCACAATGTCATATGAAAATTACAATTTCTCTCTGTAAACTATCACTCAAATATCAAAAGAGCATTCATCAGGCTCCACTCTCCTATAGCACTCTGTCATTTCAGGTTTAGCTACAATCCGTCATTGCTACGGGCTCTGATGCTGCGTTGGTCTCTATTGCTGCCAGCCCGTTATGTGGATCTACAACCCAGAACTATCACCTTTACTGTCGCTGGCACGAAAAGTAACACTGGACAAACACAGAACTTGAAAAAAGAAATTAACGGATATTTTCACTCGTTTTGTGCGCTTATACAACACTAGAAGCTGGGATAATAATAGGGCATATTGAGAGGAAATGAAGCACTATGGGCTGTTGAGAAAAAGGAAAGAGAACAAAGGTAATCAACTTGAAGTGAGGTTAGCACAGAAATGGTGTCTTCCCTCCCGCTCTGTGTAATGCAAAAAAAGCTGTAGAGTTCTAGTTTGAGACTTAAGTAAAACTTAACTTATTATTTTAAGGACACTTGTAGATGCAGGAAAGTAATACATAAGTCAGCAGAATAATTCTGTTTGTGGTAAACAGCTAATGAAATGTTAAAGAGGTGAGAGAATGACACGGGCTGTCACTTGGACTCCATCTGTGCTTTGGGAGCCAACTCCGACTCCGATTGCTTATGTGCCATCCTTGTGCTCAGAGTTCCGGAGTAACTGGGATCATAACATGTGCTTTCCCCTTTGTGAACTCAGGTCTGTGAGAATCACAGCAAATGAAACCTGGCTCTTGCCTGCAAACTGATGGAAGCCGCAGTTGTGGCATTTCTCCAATCCCTCTCCTGGACAGAACGAGCGCCTCTTTGCTCTAACTCTCAGTATGGACACTCTCCACCCAGCGGCTATTTTTACAAACATTTGAAGCTCTTAATTACTTTAAAGGTGCACGTATCCTTTTATCAAATTTTGAGCCTATGTGCTCAAAACGTATTAGCAGGCCACATATGTGCTATACTATATTGCAAAAATCTCCTTTCCTTAATAAACTAGGCTAAATACCTCTAAGAAGCCAAATGGAAGTTCAACCTTTAAGAAAATACATATTTTTAAAAAATTACAGATGTTCCTACCAAATTTAATGTCATGTTATACTACTATTCAAATGTACAGGAATGAATAAGAAATTATATTCTTTATATGAACTTTTGATCCCTCCCTTGCATTTCCACATCAAAAATATGATTTTCAGTCAAGCTGTTTAGAACACTTGAGATGTTGCACAGCAAATGATCGCCTTGTTCGCTTCAGAGCTAAGTCAATATTAACACCACTGAAGCATCACCATGGTATTCAGATGGACTTTGCATTTTGGTTGAAGTACAAACATATCCAGGCTGCCAGACGCATGTAGTCCAGGTAGGAAACATGCATTTTGTTTTGTAGTTTGGCAAGGGAACTACAAACTGGCTAGATTTTCATCAAGGACCTTTAAGAACCTGGAGATGATGGAGACCCTTGAGAGTATCAGCTCTGTTTTAGAGTTGCTGCTCACAACTTTCTGTCTTAAGTTTTCTTCAAGGAGTACAATAATTCTTGCTAAGAACACTATATGCCCAACATGAGGGAGCCTGAAGGAAAGATAAACAAGTCGCCTCTGCTGAATATTGAGGCAAAAAGGAAATAGCTGTGTAGATATGAGGGTTGTTGGACTGTTTCAGACTTTATAAACAGCAGTCACTGGATCAGAAAACTTATGATCAAAAAAAAACCCCAGCACAATCTTTTTTTTTTTAAACAAGTTTTTAAAAAATATATAATGCTAACATTTTAAAGTTATCATTCATACGCTACAGAGGAACTTTCTAAAACTGAAGAGAAAATGTTAAGCTTCCAGAGACTGTTCTCCGCAGAACCTGGCAAAACCTGCAGTTTAAGGGAAGGCAATGATACAGTATCCAGGTGAAATAAGCAGAATGTTTTAGAGACGTCAACAATTTCTTTTGATGGCTCTTAAATTTCATCAAGCACTATGAATGCAAAACGCTAGGACGTGTCCGGCTAGATTCATAAGCAAGAAAAGGGAGGTGAAAGCGATGCTGCCTTTCCTCCTAAAGTCCAAGCACGAGTGTACTCATCTGGGAGAATGCACTAGGCAGAGGGCTTCCCTCTCCTATTTGAGGAGATCTGCTCCCTCAGACGAGTAGAGATTTTGGAATAAACCTCCTTGTTTTGTTTCACATTAAGTGTTCACTGAGTCAGAATGACTCAAGCCTGATGCATAAACCAGGAACTGGGGAGGTGGGGCGCCCTTGGCTTTTAATCTCTGTTCGGACAGACATTTAGCACTCAAAGTGGGACAGCTACATCAGAGAAGAGCACCCCAAATACCCGGCAAAACTCTGATTAGATCAGACCAGTGACAAGTGTTGCTTCTAGGACTAATAGGGGTCTCCCCTTACAGACTGTAAACTAACTGGCTAGTGGATAAGACAGCAATCCCCATCGTTTTCTGTTTTGGTATCCCAATATTTTCTTTCCTTTCAGTTGGGCAGCCAGTCTGATAAATAAAAATCAGTTACTGGCACAGACTTTCTCAGAATTCACGGGCAGATTTTACAGATGTGGTGGTAAAGCCAAGAAATCAGTTTCAGCTCTAGTTTTATGAATAAAAACTGCTAGAACAAATATACGGTCACCTGCAAAGAATATTAAAGAAATCTAACAATCTAAAAGTATGTCACTTTTTCCTTACAGTGATTTGCCCAGAGTTGCTGATACTTCAGCAGAAATTCTGAGTAATATTCTACTACAGAATATTACATTTAACAGATTTTACTTCTTTCTGTATTACTAGTTCCTTTCTTTTGGATGATGAGAAAAATACTTACTGCTTAGGAGCGGATATGTTTCTGTATTTATTCTTCAGGTATCTTTAAAATCTTCCTAACACCAATTCATTGTGATGCAATGTAAGTTATTTTATGACTTTCAAAGCAGATGCATCATTTATCAGTACTACCTGCAATAATTTAAAAGCCACATTGGACCATTGTACTTCTGCAAGTTTTAACTCACTTTTTTGGTCTTTTCTTTTTTTTGAAGGAATTATCCTGGTTTTGTCTGCCCAATAAAATGTGGTTTGCCCGTGCAATCCTATATAATGAATGGCTAATATTTTGCAGAACGATTAATCAATTTTTACAAATCACAACAAAAGAAAGTATCATAGGAGAAATTTTCACTTCCCGTTAACAAGGGCACATGCTGCTGAATATCTGTTCACAATATTCGAACGAAGTAGAGCATCTTGGCAAAGTAATGTGCAACACCCTTTCTTCCTCTGACGAGGCTGGTGAGAGAAACTAACCTAGCAGTAGGATTCTTGCAGTGTAGCAGTTGTTGTGAGTATGACCTGGCAATTGCTGTCAATGAGACAACTTCTCCAATAAATATACATTACTCCNAAAAAAAAGCAGAAAATATGACCGTAAACTTTACCCAGTAGTGTCATTTTTCAACAAGAGCCTCTAGGGCATATGTTGAGTTGGTATTATGTCACTTTTCATGCTGTTTAAGGCTTCTGCCAAGTAATATAACAATGTCTGGCATCAACCCAGTGGAACAATGTTCTTTCCTACTGAATTACTTAACTGAGAAGTGGACGCAAAGGCTAAACCAAGTAGTTATTTGCTTGAATTTTCTTTACTATGTGGCGTACACACAGACATCTAGGACTGAATTTGTTCTAAGGCAAATGATAAAAATGAACCCAAAAGACAAGGTCTATGCCCCGTGATCTAAGAACTGCACAAGCAACTGCAATACACAAATGGATGTATGTAGTATCATTTTTCTAAAATCAATTTCTTAAATGCAAACTAAATTATTTCAAGGCTTATTTCTCGATGTTAATCTACTAAATTTATTTCAAGCTAAAGTCACCATGAAAAGCTTGTGGAAACAAACATTTTTTTAAGAAATACTTTTCTTTTGCATCCAAATACACTGGATTTGTAATAGCAATGGTTTTGGTTTTAGCCATTTTCCTTCTGACAGAGCTTATAAAATTCTAACATTTCTTGTAACTTCAAGCAGTTTAGAATGTGTTCTTGTCTGAAGAGCTTCAGTAATGTTGACAGTAGAAATACACGCACACTGAAGAGACACTCTCCTAGATGTTAATTTTATTATTATTATTCTGCATTCTGGTATGTTGGAGTTGTTTAAAAAGACTGTGGTTTGGGTTGGGTTTTTTCTTAATTTACAGAAGCATACTCTTAAAGTTTAAAAGACTGGAAGCTTATGTTTTCTTCAGGGTTGAATGTTAGACTTTCCATATTGTCTCAAAAAGGAAAGTATAAATATGTCATATATGCCTATAAACATTATAAAATAATGTTAAAAACAGATTAGATCACCCCTCAGTGTTTATACTTGTGCCAAATTCCTGAAGGTATGATACTTTAACAACAAACCACAGCAGACTAAATGCGATCAGTTTTACAAGCATACCTTATGGAATACTTGAATACTTGAGTAAACCATACATGTGTTGAATAGTGTTTGTTTTGCAGATGTTCATTTAGTATCTGTTTGTGCATTCGTAGGTACAGGCTTCCCATCTGAACATATCTATTCTAACAAAATTTTGGCAGCAGCTCCAATTGTAATGTCATGCGGGTTGGTACTCGCTGTATGTATGTAGTACTTCTAAGAAGAACAAATAACGTTAAACAAACCCATAACTTCAATGCTAATGAGCAAGACTTCCTCATGTGGTTTTTTTACTGACATACAAAATCAGAACTAGACAACTGCACTCTGATTCCTAGCTTACATTCTAATAGTGACCAAACACAACATGGAGCCCTCATTCAGTAGGGTTTTTAAAAAAAAATCGTAATTACTTGTATTTGTCACAGTCATTTAGTAGCGCTTCCCCCAGCAGCTTAGCAGCACCAAATGTACCAAGTCTGCTTCTGACATGTTTTCACTTACTCTAGAAATCTTCAGTGATGGGGCCTTCACAGTCTCCCTACATAACTCTGACAAAATAAACTCTGATGGCAGCATTACGTTAAGCTCAAGCCACATACAAAACTTGTTTTTCAGGATTCGGATCAAGACTTTTCAGAACATGCTATAACCTTTACGCTTCAACCACTCTCACCAAATATTAATTTTGTTTACTACATTGATAGTGAAGAAAATATTCAAAGTTCATTTTTAAATATCACCCTGAAAATTACACAAGCGGTATTTTAGTATCGGCAGAGCAGAGCAGATGCCTGAAATGTGATGTAAAGTTTTAATCCGCAAAAGTTCTGTTTTCCTAAAAAATTTGATAACTTTATGTTCTCCTAGCACTCTGCTTATAATTCTGTGTAGGTAAATTCATGAACTTTATTTAAATTCCATGTCACTTTCTTTGTATATGTTGCTTTCCCTCAGTTGGAACACTACTGGAATCGTTACATTGACCTCCAAGTTCTATGACAAGAGGTATCTGCGTGCTGGTGGTGGCTTAATTTTTATGTCATTTATGTTTATGTAATTTATAAACCTACGAACTTGTAAGAGGCTTGCACAAATAGTTTATGGTGACATGTCTCACTGCTTCATTTAAGAAATGGGAATTCCCTTTTTCTGGATACTCTGTCCCATTCGCCTCCGTTGCTCGTGGAGAGAGCTGGGGAAGTGAAGACTTTTTCAATCTAGTGAAATGGGTTAGGTCATCACAGGAACAAAATTGATTTCCTAAGATGAATGTCAATAGCAATAGCTCTAAGAATTTCTTTATGAATTCTTAATCCAAAGATAATGTAATTTGTAATGTATGTATGATTTTGTGAATCTTTAATGGCATGGTTAAAGGTTTTCTAAATTAACCTGTAACTACAGACGAGTAAAACGTGTCTTGTTTCACACTAAGCACACATTTTGCTGCTCTTGCATAGCAAGGTTTCTAAAGTGTCAACCACATTTCCTGCTTTCCCACTATCTAGTTCTTTGGTCTTGATCTGGAAATAGAAAGCAGTTCAACCAAACTATTTGTGTTGCTAAAAACCTTGATGGAATGTTTGCCTTTTAGCTACATATGGGTGGGATGGCTGTGGTTAAAACTCAAAAGGATCAACAAGTCAAAAAGCATGGTGCCAGGGTTAAAAGTTCATTCAGCTTTTGCAGGCATTGATGCCTTGTTTAAAAGACCTGCTAATTGATATAAAGAGTATGAGGATTTTTTTTCCCAGCCTCAAGCTTTTTCCCAATAATTCCCAGAATTATTACTATATCTCAGCCGCAAAATCCTCATGCTTTGCTGACTGACACTCTTGCCTCAAAATGCTTGAACATGAGAAGTAAAATAAGAACAATAGGAACAACTGCTGGTTGACATGCAGAATAAATAGTTGTATTCATAATTTCTCACTTATTACACTCATCCCTTGACCAGCATAAAGTCAGAGGAGTCACGACAGGAAATAAGTTATCCCCCCTGGCATTGTGAGCAATACGGCTACCGGTTTCCACTATTTCTTAACAAACTTCTGTATGCCTTGTCAAAACGAGACTGCTGCCTGTTAATTCATCGGTGGTCGGTACAGGGTGATGTGGGGGAACAGACCCCTGGGACAGAGCAAATGATAGTTTAGTGGCCAATTTATAACTGAGAAACAAAAGTAAAAGACCTGCAGAGCAGAAGGGCAGATCACAGTAACAATATAGAGAATCTACACTTAGAATGAATCTATCACTGCAATTTTTTTTGATGGGGTGAAAGAAAAAGAACCACAGCAGAGAAGCAAAATACAAAGAGCTAACAGATTTTGTTTTTTGATTGGACTGTCAGGTCTAACAGCTGCCAGAATCAACAGTATCAATGTGTCTAGTTGCCTACATCCATGCGTCCACGTTAGCAGGCGCCTTTAGTTTACAGATGCAACTCACTTTTATTTGTGGGGGTTTTTTTAACCTGCAGCAAGCAATAGAAGCGTTTTGGACCATTGGCGGATATTGCAATCAATTGATTTCTCTGGCACAGATGATGTTTTTGAGACAAAAACCGAGACTGATGAGAAATTACTATTAATAACTCTTAGAAGGGAAAGGAATGTCTCTTTAGTAATCAAGTCGCAGGCCAGTAGATCTAAGATGAAGTAATTCAGACTAGTTAGATTTCAAGCTCAGCTTTCCTACTGTAGCCAACAGTGCATGCATGTTGCTCAACTGCACAAAATACAACCGTTTTCTGTAATCAGCTTCTGCTAAGTTTCTCTTTTAAAGTATATAATATGTTTGCAGATTTCTCTGAAAGGCATGGCCCTCCTAAAACCTCATTACCTTACTGGTACTGCCTTTTACATATAATGCAGCCTTCCTTCATGGTATTTAATTCTGGCTGGTATCCCTACAATTCGCAGTTATTTTGGACTGCATTTGAAAGTACTGCACGTCCTCCATCATACTAGCTTCTCCTATAGGAGTTATAAATCTTCCTGTGTGGTGTATCTGCCTATTCTTTGCTTACTGCAAGGACACCACGGAGTAGTACATTCCTTAATGGCCTGGATCTGCTGGCTAACTGCAACGACAACTGCCAAGGACTATAACTGAACGCGGAGAGCGGGAATCCCTGTTTTTATTTCCCCCTACCCTAGCACCTCCCATGTCGTTTCCATGGCTGATGAGGAACATTAGAAGGGTACCTTCACTGTTGATGCAGTCTATGAAGTTTCACATCTTAACATCAAGGAGACACAGCTCACCCTAAAGAGCTTTTCCAGGTCTTACTAAACTTTCTACTTTTTTCTTTAGTTAGTCACCAGTTATTTGTTGCAACACAAAGTTTTAGGGCTTTCTCATTAACCATCTACTAAGCTTAGACTCTACAAACTCATCTATAAACTGACGGAGCCTTGGAAATAACTACATTTTTTGTAATTATGGGGGCTATTTACTATCCTTCACTCATTTGTGAGTTTCAGAGTTGTGAATGCTTATTAATTCTCACTTGGTAAACTTGTTTTACTCCTGTGGCTTTGCACACCTTTGGAATGTACAAATGTAATAAATTAAATGTGCAGAGTTGATCTTAATTCTGCTATTTCACACTTTTTCAATGTTTTACCTTGTAATCTTAATATTCCCCTCATATTTACCTTGCTTTAGAAAGGACATAAACACCTACAGTGACCTCTCAGTAGGCAAATGAGTCGTTGAAAATACGTGTTTCAAATAACTGGACCATACCTCTCTCTTCCCCATCACTTCTGTCTAAAATAAGTTCCCTTCTCTAGTTCCCATTCCTTTTCTCCATTTTCTGCCAAATACCAAGAATATTTCTTTCTCTCTTTCTTTTTTCTTCCTGCTTTGGCAGGATGGCATAGTTCAATAACTGTTTAATTACTAAACTGCAATAACCAAATGATTTAATGGCATAATCACTAAGCAGCAATTATTTAATTACTAGTGTTGTTTATTTTTTTTCACTTCTCTGAGGCTCTGAAGTACTTTGAAAGCATCTAGCGGCTAAAGGTAATACTGGAAATGAAAATTTTCTAGCCTAAACACTGCAGTCAAATCTTAGAGCTTAAGTTTATGAGGAATAAGGACACTTTCACTTACTCTTCTGAAAAACACCTGTATTTGAGAATTTAACACTAAATAGACTGAGGATGTCCGAAGGCAGCTATGGCAGATGTCACCAACAGTAAGTTACCAGACGTATGGGATTAAAAAGTTGAGATACACAGGTTGCATTTGGTTAAGTACTTTCCCATTATTTATCTTCAAAATTCACCAGAAATATTTTCATATTTTACTAAAGGAAGAATCACACTTTCTTTTTTTTAATTAGTGCAGAATGGACAGCAAAACCGAGAAAAAAAGAAAATCTAAACTCAGGAGTATTCTTAAGACGGATGTAGGCCAGAGTGAGAGCGCACTATAGACAAGGAAAACATGAGGAAAACTGAATTTCTTGGTCACCTTTTGATTTGGAGATTCTGATATGCAACTTCTGAGATGAGTGAAAGTGCAGCTCTCGGCAGTACTGGGCTCCAGGACTGTTCTCTCCAGCGACTGTGGCTTCACTGCCCAGTTAAGGCCTTGCCTAGCCGTTTTACCGCGTCCCACTGAAAGTAATGGGAATGTTTTATTCAGTAAAGGCTTGGAACAGTTGATCATACACTCGATTGTTATTCAACTGCGTAAACGGCTATGAAAAACCACAACGAAAACACAGGCGTACAATCAACTGCTGGTGTGAACAGTCTCGTCACAGAACGGCTGGGTTGGAAGGGCCCTCTGGAGATCATCCAGTCCAACCCCCCTGCCAGGGCAGGGCCACCCACAGCAGGTGGCACAGGATGGCACCCAGGCGGGTTGGGAATGTCTCCAGAGTGGGAGACTCCACCACCTCTCTGGGCGGCCTGCGCCAGGGCTCTGCCACCCTCAAAGGAAAGAAGTTTTTCCTCATGTTGATATGGAATTTCCTGCGTAAAAATAATAAATCTTGTTCTGGCAACATACTGAGTTACGGCCTCAGCCATCTGTATTTACCGTTAACTTTGGGCAGGGCTTTGCTCGCAGGGCCGCGGGGGGTTACTGCTGCTTGTGGCCAGCCGTGCCGCCAGAGAAAGGCCAGGCCTGGCCAGGCCTCGCCGGCCCGGCCTACCGAGGGCCGCACCCGCCGTCCCCGCGCCCGGCCTGGCAGCAGCGCGCGCTCCGCGGCGA
>VZSF01009519.1:688035-772740 GCA_013398295.1 Chionis minor | reverse complement strand
GGGGGGGGGGGGGGGGGTGGGGTGTCTGCCCGCAGGGGCGTCCCAGGTAGGGCCCGCTCCGCCCTGCCTCCGCCGTCCAGCGGCCGGCCGGGGCCCCCGGCAATTGGCAGCGGATGCCGGGCTCGCCGCCGGGCCTCCTCCCCTCCCGCCGCGGCTGTGGTAAGCGGGCCTCCTCCAGACCCCGACCTGCAGCCGGAGCCGAGTCCTTGCGGTCACCCGGCGCTGGGGAGGCGGGGCGGTCGGGCTGCGCCAGGGACGGCGGCGCCGGGGGCGCTGCGGGCGGAGCGGCGGCTGCTGGGCCGCCCTCGGGGACTCGGCTTCCTCCTGCCGCTCGCAGCCGCGGCGGCTCGGGGGTGGGAGCGCCTGACCGGCTGGCGAAGGCAGCGTGGGCCTTCCCTAGGCGGAGCTTGTACCGTCTCACGGCAGAGAGGGTCGCGTTGCCTGGCTCAGTGTGGCTTTCAGGGAAGTTGGTTTCTACTCTGGCTTTTTTAAAACTTTCAAGTTCAGTTTCAGCTTGGTCATCGCTTCTTCGCTGCTGAAACAAACGCAGCACTCAATAGCAACGCAATTGCACGCAGTCCTGATGAAGCTGTGGATTGCACGCTCTTCTACAACTAACACCACGCAAAGTTGTGTGCCTGTGTGGGAAGTTGTCTGAAAAATACAACGTGGGTGCTCACCCTGTGGTCTGTGTTGTAAATAATACAACTTTCCTGTTCATTTGAAGGGCAGTTGTTAAACTGGAGGAAAAAAAACCCAAGTTTTGAACAGTTCACTGATAATGCTGTTACAGAAAGGTGACAGACAAAACTAGTCTGAGAACTTTCTGGTTAATGTAGGTGTCCTTGCTCTTTAAGCTCGCTACCAATTTCGTACTGGTGGTTGGGTTTCCATTATCTTAAGTCAATCCAAAGAAGTGTTGAAGAGCTCACTCGCCCTTGAGTGGAACAGGTGAATTACATCTAAAGTAATAAATGGGTTTTCAGTAACTCTAGCTCTTATTGCAGCTGCATTTGCTGTGATTTTCTGTAGTATTGATTTCTGTGCATCTTCAAGGTGCACTTCTACAGATCACTTTCTGCTGTTTTCACTGCAGCTGGTACACTCCTGTTACATTTGCAAATGTTTGTATCACTTTTGTTTATTTGAGTGCTTTTAAATCCTAACATTAAGAAAAACCCCAGGTTATAAATACAACTGGCTTTTCATAAAGTTAGGTATCTCTAAATGTAATTGCTATGATAAATAAAAATGTCCAAGCTGGTGCTTTTAAAACACTTATTTCATCACAAGGTTATTGCTCTTTTGTGCAATGAGTTCAATTATTTTCTTCTGTCTTTATCAGGTCTTTAGTTCATTACTTGTATAGTAACTATCTTAGTATTTCGCGGACTTGTGTCTTTGCAGGTTGTTGGTTATCTGTGCCTGCCTAATGAACTTTCATGACTGGCCTTAGTTTTTGCTGGGCAGTTGCCTTTTAAAGCAATATCTTGATGTAGCCTAATATTTTTTTAAAATGTTTTAAAGAACTGGTTCACAATTTTGACACTTTTCAGCCTAGAACAATGGTTTAAACACTTTCTTTGATTATATACATATAGCATTTCATTGGAGCTTTGGACCTCTCAGATGCATGGACTGCCTTTAAAGAGATGTGTATATGAACGTATATGTACATTTATACGTATTAAAAAATAAGGAGAATAAAATATACTGTCAATAGGTTTATCTTTCTTATACTGACTGCACCTCCATTGGGAAATATCTGGGGAGAGTGAGGGAAGGATTCACTGTTGGGTTTGGCTTTGAAAGCAGCCACTAGCGGGATTCCTGGAATGCATTTTCTGCATTAATGTAGTTAAAGAAGCTGAGAACTTGAAGGCTAATTGTACTGTAAAAATGGATGTAGGTGTTTCCCTTGGCAATGGAGACTATTTGAGCAGTTCCTGCACACCTCCTGTAATCAAATCCATTCCCCCTCACTGCAACTTTGATTGCTCAGGCCGCTGATTTTTTTGAACTCTCAGTTGTGCCAGTAAAACTGTTAGAGGGCCAGGCTATTTTTAACCTGCACTGGTTCACGTCATAGTCCCATGCAATGTTGTACCAGCACAACTGGGGGAGCCGTGCAGGAGCAGGGCAGGAACTCGTTACGCTGGCTTGGTTGCCAGGAAAAAAGTCAGTGAAAGCTTGGCTTCAAATCATAGTATTGAAATAAATAAATACAAAAAAGATCTGAAATAATCTTGATACTTGTCTTTTAAAAGCTGCCATGTGTTTGGAGTTACCTTTTGAGAATACCTTAATATGTACATCCTCATTCATAAAATGAAACATCCGTAAGAGGTGCCACCAGTTGCTATAACTTTCTAAAAGTCCATGCCCATGTTATCAACTTATTTTTAACTGTATAAAAAAGCAAACGCAAACCCAGCTGCATTATAGTCTAACTAAGATTGCCACATGTACCTTGTTAGAATTCTACTAATGTATAGATTAGTTGTGTCTGTTTTGTGGTTTTAATATAAATTACGTGTGCTCTCATTTGCATTCTCTGTACACATTTTATAATTTATTACTTGTTTCCCTAAGGTCAAATAAACCTTTTTTTTCCCTATTAAAAAACCCCCTCATATTTATGTTGTTCCATAAAAAAAAATATCTCTGAAAATCATCTTTCATTTTTGCCTTGAAGTTTAATAAACTTCGCCTCTGTGTTAGTAAAGAAAAAGTGTTCTAAAGAATGTCTTTCTACAGAGGAGAGTGAGGCCTGATTCTCTTGCTGGGACCTGGCGTGTGGCCACGGTTGTGTCTGTCAGGTGGAAATTGGCTTCATACTCTTCCTTTTTTCCCACAGGAAGAATCTAGTTTGGCATCTTACTCTCTTCTTTCCTAGCAACTTCAGCACTCTAAGCTGAGGGAGGAGCGTAGCTTTGCTGCCTTATATTATTCCCAAGACTTGGCCTGTAACGCCATCAGCCCCATTCTCATGCACTTCAGTGAAAGTAGGGGCATGATTCTGCCTGCTCCCCTGTGATATGCCATTACAGGCTAATTATTTCTACAGTGCATCACCAAATCGATCAGCTCATTACTCCTACTCTGGAATTGTCTTTTCTCATTAGATATTAGTTTCTCACTGTGTCTGTGCTGAAGACTTCCATTTCAAACACTATTGATAGGTAATGTGGAGTATTCGTAGTTTTGCATAATTTTACTTTCAGAGAACTTGACTCAATGTTCAATATATATGTGTGTTGCTTTTGAAATATTGTTGGAAAGGAGAAAGTTATGGGAAATTGTACAGAAAAATGTGTTGAATAAACACCCTCTTAATCTCATAAGTAAATTATTTAGTTTAAGAAATACTAGTTTATGATTATTAATATAGCCTTGATTTTTGTCACCTTGCGTGTAAGGTTTGATAGTCTTTAATGACACAATCACATACATTACTGCTGGTCTGCCCTGGCTATTGGGTATAGGGGGTTAAACTGTCAGAGTCCTATCACTGCATGATTGTGGGAAGTCAAGTTTCCTTAACTAGTTTGCTTTGTCAGGTAAGTGTTGCATCAGCACAAGAATGAGAGAGGTATTAGTAATGTTTTTTTGTTGGCAGTGGCCTGGTAATAGGGCAGGACATTTTCTTAAATTGATTGTGGCCTTCATGAAGGAAACTATTGCTCAGATGTTCTTCACTTTTTGTCAAAGTGGTGCAATGATGAAGTGAATTTCATGCACTTAACTGCTCGTTAATTTCAAGGAATTCCTATATTGGCTGGAGTTACTATTTGGTTCCTCATGCAAAACTGTTGTTTCCCCCCTCTAATTTACCAAAAAATGGAGACACTGAATTTTGTGAAGCTCTGTGTCTTAGGCAAAGCAAACACTGTTGTATTGGGATCCTGGTCATGATTATTGCTGAGACGGCCGTGTGGTTTTATGAAATTACTGGTTGTATTACAAATTAGTTTATTGATAGTGTGTGTAAAGAAATAGAAAAGTTTATTTCCGGTATTGTTCAGAAATACTTGCAAGATTATATTAGGGGATATGAAAAGAAAGAGGAAAACTTCATTGGCTGACACAGTTTATTCAAAAAATAAACCTAGTTGCGATTAGAGATGCTGATTGTAATTTTGTTAATTCCAGAAGCTACATATTTTCATTACTATTTTCATACGTGACCTTTTTTTCTTACTGCAAGAGCAAGTCTCCAATCATGAGGCGCTCAGTCTAATGAGGTCTAGGCAATATTTTTATCAAGTCCTAATTGATAATGAAAACATTATGCAATGTGGTGTGGGTATGGCTTGGGATTTTGTTGTTGTGGGGATTTTTGTTTGAGAGGTTTTTGTGGGTGGATCATTTTTTGTTGTGTGGGTTTTAGGGAGTTTTGTTTTGTTTCTGTTGGGTTTTAAAGAAAATGTGACTGTATGGGAAGCCCTGGCAAAATCTTACAAAATTTGTGGGGTTGTGGGCTTGGGTGGGGTTTTGTTTGGTTTGAGTTTTTTCAGATGCAAAGAGAGTAAAGCTGTAACTAGTGTTGTGGTAACTAAGTTGTGCCAGGTATACTACACGCTTCATAGTAGAGTCCTCCCATTTCTTTTGAATGGCTTACCTGGAATAGGAGTATTTTTTCAAAGATGCTTTTCACTGTGGTGTCAGAGGCTTCTTCTGATAGTTGTTGGTGGGTTGTATGACAATAGTTTAAATTGTGTGGAGGCTATCTTTGGTCTTTTCTCATGTTTGATAGCAAAGATGAGAATTCAAATAATTATCAGAAAGGTGATGTTGTGTTGATCTTTGAAAATCTTCTATATCAGATCAGGTTTAACCTGTATAGAACATGGCAGGGGGTGAGGAAAGAAGACTGTTCTATGGGAATTATCCTCAAGTGCAGTAATCTTTACAGAACAGGGAAACATTTGTTTTATGAAAGTACTGAATGTTTTGCTATGTGTGTTTTGGTTTTTACTGTCTAGTCTCAAGATGGCAGAATTATTTATGGAATGTGAAGAAGAGGAGCTGGAACCATGGCAAAAGAGAGTGAAAGAAGTGGAAGAGGATGATGATGACGATGAGCCAATCTTTGTTGGGGAAATATCAAGCTCGAAGCCAGCTGGTACATGTAAGATAACTTTCCATAACTTCAAACCAAAATTTCAAGGAGTAAAACTTTAAGTTTACTTTGAAAATACAGAATTTTTAACAGCAAGAATTAAGAAATGCTACATCTTAAAGCTGTTCTGAAGTTTGCTGTCATACTGAAAATTGGAATTCTTAAGAAATTCTGTCCTAACACTGAGGTTATGCACAGCTGTGTCTACCTCTGATCTTAAATCTCTGAAGTCAAAACAAGGCCGTTTTAAGGTTTTAGTATTAACAATATGGTTAAAAGTCCAACATTCAGAAACCGTGCATGCAATTGCTCTTAATGTAGTTGATATTTAGTTAGATACTTGGAAGTGTCTCCCTACTAAAGTAATGTGCATGAATTTAAGTCTTCATGTTATAGTCCCTCTTTTTTGTCCACCCCACATTTCATGTGTTAGTGGACAGCCTGAATGTTGGACATCATTCTGACAGAACCAAGGTAACGGTCTTAAAGTGTCTGTAATGAAAGCACGATCAGGAAAAGTGATTTATGTGAAAATAGTAGAAGGCTCTTTGTTAAGTAAGAGATTTTTATTAATAAGTTAATTCATCCCCTGTAAAATAAAGAGTTTTTTTCATCAAGTTCTGTAGTTTTCTCCTAATGCAGGCAGTGCAGGGAGTGAGGTTAGGTGGTTGTGATGACAGCAGATGTGTCAGGATTCCATGTTTGTCCTGTGCTTGGGCTGTGGCAGGTAAGTAAAGGAGAATATTTTTGTTACTTAAATTAATTTTGGTAATGAAAACTTTTGATTTCTGTATGCGGACATTTTGTAGCCAGTTGTTAAGAGGTTTGACCTAAGGTTTCTCTAGTTGTCAAACATAAAAGACTTGGCCTGGTGAGGTTTACTGCTTTCAGTTTCTGCCTTATCTCTACTATGCTTGTATCCAAGATTTCCATAGTAATTTTCTGAAGGTGTGTAGTTTGCAGTGAAGAATCTCAAGACAAAATGTTAAACAAGGCTGGCTTTCACACTCTGGTGCATAGATTTTGGAGCTATTATTAGCTGTTCAGTCCTTTTAGTTCACAACACTTTCATCTTGCATCTGAACTCTATTTTACTTTATTACTTACTGGGATAGTTAGTCTAATGCTTCTTACACTAGCTTAAAAAAGGTGGAAAATTATGTTTCAAATATTAAAGAAATACTGAAGCTGATGTTAAACTTCTCTCATCCGAACATAGTTCTTAAGGGTTAATCTTTTTGAGTTTTTTAAAAATAGTCTAGATCCTTTTAAAATTTTGAAGAATATTTTAAAATTAAAACCTTTTCTGCAGTTACAAACTTCCAGAAGGACCGAACAATACTTACTGTTTTCTGGAAGGTCCAGAGACCCCTGTATTGCTGCTGGTCATTGGCAGTAGGTCGTGGCGTAGAACAACTCTTAAGGAACTAGGCATATGTTGGAACAACAAATATGCCAAGTTTCATTGCAGTCACTGTAGACTTAAGATATTTGTTTTTTGTAGTTGTAAAGGATGGAAATAGTTCGGATTAAAACTATAATTTTGATACGGTTCAGCAACTTCAAGAACTTCGGTAGAAGACAGAGGCTTACAATGTGTGCGTCTTATTCTAGTGCTGTCCCTACTTGGTCCTGACACAAGTAAAATCAGTTATGGTGTAACTTTTTACTTTATCTCTTTTCCTTCCCTTTCTTCAACTTTTCTCTTTGTAACCTTCTACTTCACTATCAAAAACAGCTATGGAAGAATGACCTCAGTTCTTCTCTGGCTTGTAAGTAGTACTACCTGGCAGTAGTCAGGCTTCAGTTTGTTATTGGTGAGAGGCAAGACACAGTGAACTCAACTTGGCTGCTGTTTAGTTTTAACCTGAGAAAATTCCTGTCTGATCAGATGAAAAATTAGATGACAAATGGAGACTCACATGTAGTTCTTAATTTTTCTGAAAGATGCATTTTCTGCAATACGTAGCAATTTTTTTAACCTTTTCCTGACAATGCAGTTTTCCGTTTTTATACAGACTGATGTGGAAAACTTGAAGGAAATAGTTAAAACCTCAACTTTGACCTGCTGGCATGTGTCATGTACAATACAGTGCCTCTTCTGATGTACTGGAGGATTAGTTTGAGATGAAAAGTAATTCACACTTTGTTCCCTTTACCATTTCCTGCAACTGCTCATTTTTTCTACTGTTACTGCTCATTTTTCTTGCTTCCTTTCTCATAATGATACAAACCTGTAATTTGTTGCTACTTTAAAATGTTGTGCTGCATGTTAGCTTTCTTGTACTTCAGTGCTGTTTTACCTAAATAGGACAAACAATGTTTTCATGGGGGAGGGGAAGGGGCATGTCAAGTTTATGATGAATCAATTGGGTCATGTAAATCTAGTTTATAATCTCAAATCGCTGGCTTCCTAAAATGTTCTTTTTAAACACAGTAAAATCTACCTTTGTATTTTAGGATGTGAATTATGTGCGCATCAGACTGTTTGAAGCTGAATATGCATTCTGAGACATAACTTTTAGGATAGCTTTTTTCTTATAGGCAGATGAAGGCTTTGGTTTCATTTCACTCTGGAATTCAAATGTAAGGTATAGATTTATTAACAAACACAAAGTATGTGTTCAGCTAAATCTTGAATTAAGTTAATCCTTGCTCATAGTGTTGTGTTGAAGTAAAAAATAATATTACTATTACAGGATGAAATTTCATCGTGTCTTCAAAAATGCGAACGTGTTTGGATCTGTCGGTTGCAGCTGCTTTTTTATTAGTATGATCTCAATGCAGGTGACAGGTTGAAAGCTGTGATCATCTGAGTAGTGTATACTAATGAGCCATTGCTGGTGGAAACAGCCTTAAGGTTGTTAAACACAATATGTAGATACTCTAAAATCTGTTGTTTGAGATCCTGATGTAATTTGGCCCTGGTTTGAGAAAGTACTTTAAATCTTGTTGGTTAGATATTGGAGGATCTGTGTAATTTCATATGCATATTTTCACATGTCGGAGCAAGAAACTTGACAGCAACACTAATGGAACTGAGAATCTGGCAGTAGAAAAATATTTTGATTTGATGAATATTTTTGTAACATTCTGTAATGATCATAAACCCCAGTCGGAGACATAAAAAGCTGGGAAATATTGGTGGAATTAGTTGGGGGGTAAAGGTGAAATCTAAGAAATTACATGTGTTTCTAATGAGCTAGAATTCTGGTCATAGACCACCATGTAGGATATATAAGAAAATCAGCTCTTTTGTAATGCAGTTCCAACACTACTCCTTTGATTGCTTCTCTGTTGATTTTTCTTTCACATTGGAAAATGGAGATCATGAAGTCTAAAAAGAGGTTTGCAAGTGCTGTGTTTTCCTGTAATACAAAAGCAAATTGTGTAGCTACTGGTTTAGAGAAAAGCTTCCTCTAGTGTAGAGCGATTCTAGTATTTGTGGAACTTACTATGTATATCAGAAACAGAAGTGAATAAATGCATTATCATCAGCAAAGCTAAATATTTATGAAACAGGGCTTTTTTTGTTTGCGCTTTTATTTGTGTGTTACTCTGTCTCTAAGAAAATAAAAACTGAGATTTTTAAGTGAACAAGCTTAACCTAAAAGAAGAGGAGTAAAAGAACTGTAACTTAAATTGTACAAATGATGCTTTGTTTTGCCAGGTATTTATTTTAGAAATAATACTCTAATTTATAAGTCAAATCCTAATTGGCTTAATTAGTCGATATGAATGCTACTTTTAATTTGAAAAGCAATTAAGCTATTAATTTAACCGCAATTAAGATAAATGTAACTTTTGACAGATATATTGAACAGAGTCAACCTCAGCTCATCACGAAGGGGGATACAGAATGGTGCACCCAGTAGAGGTACTTTATTGTCCTAATATGGTAATTTAAAAACAAAAAATCCACAACACTTATGAAACATCTGACTGCAATATTATATGAAGATAACTTTGGAATCCTTTGCAACAGGTACGGTTACTACATTCAAGTCTGACAGTCACCATTATGCGACACCTGCCTCCAGCCCCAGTGCCATGCCTGTTCCATCAGTCTTTCAGTCTGTATCCAGACCCACAACTAGCGCTGTAGCAGTTCAGCCTTTGTCTGTACCAGTGAATGTTTCAGGAACTTCGCAAACGCTGCAGAGACCAGTTGCTGCATGTTTATCAACACAGCAGATGCCTGGGTCGAGTTCTGAAATATCACAGCCTGTTAGCATTCCAGTGACAACACAGCCAGTAGCAAGAAATATTACGGTTCCTGTCGTGGCTCAACCCGTATCCAGGCCAGTGACTACTGTTCCAGCACAGCCTGTAATACTCAATCAGGTAAATTTTTATTCCCTTAAACTGTAAAATACTCGGGTGCGATTGCTTTTGAATAAATTAATGGGGAACATAGTGACTCAGTCTAGTAATTTGAAGACCTGGACTAGATTATAGACTGGTATATATACCGTAAAGATTCTAGGACCATAACCTTGAACTGGTGAATTAAAATACATATTAGAAAATACTGATTTGCAAAACTCAAAGATGATAGCTCTAGTAACAGTGGAATTAGGTTAAAAGAAAATCTTGGGCATAAGAGAAGTCAGTGCTGTTTAGATTATTTTGTTTAGCATGTGTGGAGAAATGATGGAAATTCTCATTCTCTAAATTTTGCAGATTTTCATGCTCAGAGATGGATCCTATGTATTGATAAATTAATTTCATTTTTAAATAGCTTGCATTTGGTCTTTAAAGTAACTTTGTGGTTTTCCCACCGGATTTTTACAGCGCCTCTCTTGGGATTTTCACTTCTTAAGAGAATGCAGTAGTGGTAGCTCCTTAGGTGTTTCTGCTTTTTGGTTCACATATCAGTTGTAGTAAAACAGTAGTATGGCAGAGAGGACTTAAGTAACCAAAAGTTGCAGGGTCAGTAGATGAAACAATTCGGCAACATACTTGTTTTGTTTAAAAAGCCCAAGGGAATTATGCGCATAGATCTTCCTGGATTGCCACATAACCTCAGAATGATAACTTTAGGGAGTCAAGTTAAGTCCTGCTTTTATTGCCTTAGCTGTTGGACATTTGTGAGAGAGAAAGAATGAAGTTTAAAATTTCATGTTTGTACGAGGTAAGCCATGATATGATACCTTTATCGAAAATTATTTTAGCTGGAACTGTTTAGACAATGGACCGTGCTACTACTGTCAGGTTAAAATGAAGGCACCATCTTCACCATCCATGCAAATATACACACCTGCAGTTGTCCCAGCTGTCAGTCTTTTCATGTAAATAAAAATCATGCAGCCTGATGTATTCTGCATTTGCTGAACAGCGGTGTCAGTCTGAATGAACGTAGTTTGTAAGGCCATTGAAACATGAGAATTAGATGTTCTTAAGGCTTGTGGCTAAATCATTGCTGATGGGGGTTGTATTTTAAGAGAAACAATGCAATGAAATCATTGCCTATCAACTGTGTAGCTGAATCTCCGGCAGATTCATTAGGAAAGAACTCATACTTTCCAATTTTGAGTCTTCAGCAGTTGATTGATAGTTTGCAGAGAGAAATTGTGGGCATGTCTGTTGAAGCGGGCAGCTAAATCAGTCTGTCACTGTATCTTAAGAAGGCCTAAAAAATGATATAATCAAAAGTCCAGGTATCGGTAGGGTATCTAGATTGCCTCTGGAGTCCTCTTAAATCTGTCTGTACAAAGCAGGACAGCTTAATATAGAAATGGCTGCTACTTCACATAATGTGGACACATATTTCAAGCCTGTGAATTTTATTTTTATAAATGTTTACTTACGACATGGTATGCTTTATTAAATCCTTCAAAGGAGTACTAGGAAGTCTTGCAGAATCTTTGCTGCAAAAGAAAGCTCCCTCCCTTACTTCCCTTGTCTGCCTATGCTCGTGTTTTTGTCCTAATAGATAAAGCTGCTAGTAGTCTCTACGTTGTTTTTATTAGAAAACCTTAAAGTAAACAGACCTAGGAAAGCTGAACTTCTCCAAAAGGTATATGTAAGCTGATGTAACTCCTTAAGACAGTGATTTCCTTTAAAGACACTATGCACACAGCACTTCTTTTTGTGAGAATTCTTTCTTGTTCATCGAGTTTAGTTTCAACAGGGGTGTCACAGATGAGACTTCAGTTAAGTTTTAGAGTCTTACTTTGCCAAAATCTGCACGTGGTTGCTCTTTCCTGGCAGAGTAGAGAAACACCTATCTAAAGAAGTTGCAGCCTGAAATGTGACTTCGAAGATACACAGCATGGAAGAGGATCTCTAACCATGTATTAGTTGGTTTTGTCTGTTCCTAGTTAGACTGGCATGCTTTAGAAAGTAATTTGTCCTCTTCTGGGATATCCAGTGCATAGATATTCCACTGTTGAAATTATCATATAGTATATGGTTTCTTTATAGTGTTGACATTTTGATCATGGCTTTCATGAGCTCTTAACTTTTTTAAGTTATCCTAAATGTAGCATCCTATTCTTTGGATGTTAAGAAATTCTTGAGTGCCTTTAGGAAGATTTTGCTGGTTTTTTTTTCCTTGCATAAGGCATGCTGAAAATGAATCTTGCATCCCTTCAACTTAACTTTTCTGGGTTCAGACTTGTATTTCCAATTTATGCTTTATCTAGAATAAATTGTTTTCTGGGTTTTGTACTGTTCCTGCCACTTGACTGTGTTATACTTTTTATGGGGAGAGAGGCTTGTTTGGTGTGCTTTCTTTTACTGAGGTACTATAATTCAGCTTCTTGGGCAAAGTTCTGTGATTTTTTTAATATCACTTCTGCCACGTTGTGTCATTTGCTGTTCTTCGTTTCATATGTATACTACCTATGTTTTAGTTCATGTCCTTGGTTTGAATTGTCTTCTTTCAAGACCTCCATAGATTTTTTGTTTATTTCCTCCCCCCGCCCATTTATCTAGTCTTTATTCCACTGAGGCCACTGTTGTATATTGATGATTTTCTGCCTTGGGCTTTCTGTGACATTTTTGTTCACACGTTTTCTGTTTCTTCCCAACTTGCTTCTTCCCAAGTGTCAAGGGCTTCAAATAAGTTTTTCTGGGAAATGTTTGATGTTTGGATCTTCAGCTTCCAGATGTTGAAACTTACCTTTTAAATTAAAATACGGTGATGTGAAGATGACTGTGCGGTATGACTAGCCACTGTGGCAGGACACCTATTTAACTGAACATTCTTCAGAGTGCCTTTGCATTCTTAATATGGTACAGTATTTGTTAATCTCAGGATGTCAATGTGTTTTCTGTGGGAGCTGATTGCTTTTGATCACCAGCTGGGTTGAAACACACCCATTTCCTCAAGTTCGTAACATGTAGGTCTATAATTTACCTTTTGTCCATGTTTGGTATTCCGCTTTTATCATTGAAATACCCTTTTGCAGTCACAGGCTTGATTCACTGACTTCCTGTAGAATTTTTTATGTTCTTGTTACTGCACTATGTTAATGCAGTTGCAAAAATTTAATTGAATTTGGCTTCGGTCGTACTGTTCACAACAATTCTAATTCAGTCAGAGCTACTGCTGTTGTATATGATAGCATAGGGCTATCTTCTTATGAAAAATTTGTTCTTAGTGGTGAAGATCTTCTATAATTCAGCACTCAGAATGCTCTTACAGTAAGCCCCTGCCAATTCTGCCTGTATCTTCCCCTACCTAATAGGCACTTTCCTCAGTTTGAGTGTGATTCAGGTTACGGTTGTTCCTAGTTGATTTTGGGAGAGCAAAGGTCCAATACCATGCATTGTAATTCTTCTGTGTGGATTAGGTTATCACGTTGGTTTCCACAGTTAGAAAATCTAGGATACATGGTATGAACTCAGTATTTCACTAGAGTGGTGGTAGATTTTTTTTTTTTTTACTTGAGCCTTGGGAACTTTGTGTATAAAGGTGTTGGGTTTGCCTTTCTGCATGTGAGAGCACCCGTATGTGTTAGTTTGGTGTTTTTGTATTGATGTGATAAAGCTGTTTTGTTTTGGGTTTTTTAAATGTTTTTGCTTTCTAAAGCATGGCAAGATGTTGGGGTTTTTTCTGTATGTAAAATCACAGAGCTGAATTGCATTAGAGGAATAACTGTAAACAGAAAACACTTGAAAAATTATAAGACTTTGAATTTCCAGGTTGAACTTGTTTTACTTCCTTAGTCACCGGATATGTTTGGTATATAGTAGGGAGATTTACATACACCATCAAAATACCCTGGCAGTTATTTTGAAGAAAGTTAAAATGCTAACAGCACTTAAAACCAAACAAACCACAGAGTAGCAAGAGAAGCCGATTTTGTGTACACCTACCATATTAGTCATATTTCAAATGTAGGTGCTGTGTATAGTCCTTCACAGTAGGAGCCTTCCGCAGGCTTACCGCCCCAGCATCACTTGTGCTTGATGTGGGCTTTGCGGGCTGAGCTGCTTTACTGGTAATTTCACTAGTTAAACTGAAACTGTTGTGGCTCTTCATTGTCATTAAGCTCCTGCAGGGTCTTCGGTTAAGAGGTGTACAATGAAAAGGCAGGATGGGGAGAAGCATCTTCCTTTTTGTTCAAATCTTTTCTGATACTTAGGAGTCCTAAAACAGATTATCATACCTGTATGAGTACTTGTGCACTTCTTTAGACTTCTTTCCATGAAGTTTAGCCAACATGGTGATAGTTAAAAATGTAGTAACTTCCACAGGGATGTTTTCAAATAAGTAGCACAACTGCAAGTGGAAAGCATTTTGTGAGACTGATCTTTACAGCAAAAAGAATGTTGGCCTTTGTCTCATGGATACACTGATGACAAAGTCTGTGTATGTGTATTGGGGTTTTTTTAATTTTTTTATTTTTGAAAATGGAGCTACTGTTGTCAAGTTTTTTGTTTCACAGCATAGGTTGATGAAGTGTAACCAATTGACTTATTTCAGAGTAGAAAGATCAAGTGCCAATATTTTGCTGTTCATACCTTAATGTTGAAATCAAACTTAAATCTTTTATAAGGTTTTTCTTAACTCCTTATTGCTATTGCTGAAAAGATTCCATGTTCCAGATTGTTTGTATTAGCATTAATGGCCTTGTGAACAGTATCAATGAAACTTGAAAAGTGTTTCTCCTACCTTATCCCCCCAACCTCAAATATCTATAAAAAGAACTAAATTATACTTTTCTTTTCCCTCCAAATTTTACCAAATTGAGTGATCAGTGAAGTTATTTAGTTTTAACAGTTTTCAGTGTTGCAGACAAGAAATGTGGGCTATTTAATTTTTAAGGTTATATGTAGTACTAAAGGGCAGACCTTTTAAACTGAGCATAAGAGGATATCTCTGCTTGGAGTTGCTCAAAACTTAATGTGACAAGGCGCTAAGAAGCACAAAACAACTTTTAGGTTAGCTGTGCTTTGAAAAGAGCGTTTGATTACATTATTTCCAGAGGTCTTTTTATGAAATTATGAAAGAAAAAAACACCTTAGTGGTATCATGAATTTGAGTGCCATCGCCAGTCAACATGCTATAGATACACTTTTACTTTAATTCAAGCTTGACCTCTTAGTAGAATTTGATAGATTTAGTATCATCTTTCTTTGAGAAGCTTCTACTTGCTGCAGGTTTGTGCTACTTTTGAATTCTGTTTTCTGATCTTTTAAAATGCAGCTAGCTGTTAGCCAAGAGTAACAGGCAAATGCCTGAGTTTGGGTAGAAGGAAGAAAATTCCAGATTTTTGAAAAACAATTCAAGTGTAATTTGAAACGTCATCAGACTTTTAAAGAAAAGCAGTTACAATTAGCAATTCAAACAGGTTTAGTAGTATTTCATAAAATGGACTTTCCCAGGTCTTACGGTTGTTTTCACTATTCTGATACACAGATATGAATAAATTAACAACCACTGATAAGAGTTGCAAGCTTATCAAAATGTCAAAAGAAACTGTTTTGGGGAGGATACAATTAACTTCGTTTTACAGTTGAGTACTTATGAGTACTTTTAAGCAATCATTTGTTTTTAAAATAAACCCTTTGGAGACTGCAAGTTAAAAAAAATGTTAAACCTCAAATTTCTTTTCCCTCTTGAAAATATCTTACTAGGATTATATTATGGATTCTCCACCAGCTGCACCAGATAACACATCTGGTATACTGTTTGGTGTGAGACAGAACTCGGGAGTCCCACAGTACCAGACTGGGCCAGCAGTGAATGTTACAGGTGGGTATAACTGTAGTAGCTGATAAGAGAAAGAAACAGCCTAATGTAATTTAACTGTAGTGCAGATCTTTGGGTTATAACTTTAAATAGACTTTCTAGAACATAGTATAGCTACTTTTTTCTTCCCCCTGTACCTAACACTGTGTAATGTTTAATGAAATAAACTTCGGAGCTTTGTATTGTCAGACTTTGCTTTCCAGCACATTAGACTGACTGTAATATCAACTGATGTCTTCCTACAGTGATCGTTTAGATGGAAAAAGATATTGCAAGATCCACTGTAATTTTTTTTGACCAATAAAGGCTCATTTTCAGTATATCAGCGCTTCTGACTAGGAATGGTTATTAGCAAGAGTGAGGCTGTGAACAATACCAGAAGAACTTCCCAAGCCTGCTGAGTGAATTCCCGATGATCTTTGTTTTCTGACTGCTCTATGTAGGAGTTAGAGGAGATGAGATCTAAAGGATCCTGTGTAAGAAGGAGGGGAAGAGACAGAATGCATATTTTAACAAAATTTTTTTTTTCAACAAGCTAAATTGTACTTCAAGCAGAAACTATTTAACCTACTGAAAACCAAAAAAAAAAAAAGGCGCCTTTTTTGTGTCACAGCAGGTGAGGTAGATTTGAAGCATGCAGCATAGTCTTAAACAGGCTATAATTTAGGACTTCCCTTCTCTTTCGTGAAGGATTGTGCTTTTGTAATAACTGAGCAGCATCCTGTCATTCAGTCTGTAAGTTACAGCTAGCAATCACTTCTGATTCTTCCATGAGGTAACATGTTATGTACGATGAATGGCCTAACAGTTACAGCTAGCAATCACTTCTGATTCTTCCATGAGGTAACATGTTATGTACGATGAATGGCCTAACAGTTACAGCTAGCAATCACTTCTGATTCTTCCATGAGGTAACACGTTATGTACAACGAATGGCCTAACAGGTCATAGTAACAAATTAGCTAGAAGAGAGGGATTGCTAGTTTATTGTGCTTGATATGATGATTTTGCATCTCTAGTTTAGGCCCTCAGTCCAGCTACTTATCAATGAAGGGTTGGTAGTGTACTTTCTTGCATGTGTCCAACTATTCTTTGGTCTTATTCTTGTCTTACTTAGTTAAATAGCTTTTTGTAAAGTAAACAAAGGTTTTACTTCTTGCAAATGGTTCGGTATTCCAGCCCTTATTCTCCAAAGATCAGGTATTAAAGTTTAATTGTTTGTGGGTTTGTTTTTTTTTTTCAATTTGGAGACGTGCTTGCATATTTAAAAACTTACTTGTATTTGTCTCTTGTCCAGAAAAATGAAATGCTTAAAAACATCAAGGATTGTAATTCAGTGGCTTAAATACACCATGCTTAGTCTATGTTTATTTCTGTAAGATGGCAATAGGATTTAGAAATTAAAAGGATTATAGTTGTGAGTTGGAACACAAGTATCTTTATGACACAGAAGGCAAATTTAAGATACATTTCACTTCATAACAAGGAAGTGTCTGCATATTTTGTGGTTTGGCTTGCATGGTAAGGTCACATAATGTGCTTACGTTCATCTTGTTCGTATGTGACGATGCCTGCTTGCTTGTGTTGGTGCTATGCTTCCTCTAATTCGTGTGCAGCACTGTGGGCACCAGACATTCTGGAATATAGTATTTAAAAGCAGAATCCTTTTGGGAACTGGCCTGTGACCCACTGCAGGACAATTTAACTTCTCTATGTGGATCATTAAAGACATTCTTTAGCTTAATATAGCATAAATTTTAATTTCTGAGGTATAAGCAGGGAAATGGCAAGCTGCTAAGGGATACTAACCAACCATTTTGTTAGGTTGTTAAATAGGTGACGGTGTTAAGTAAAACGGCATTGATAACTCTCATCTGCAGGTTGGATAGGCACTGGGGATGTATGTAAAACTGTGGTTTGTTTTCTGAGAATATTTTGGGATCGTTCTACAAACTTCAGCCACTTACAGAAACCAGAAAATGCCGTAACCAGTAGAACAGCTGTTGTGAGGTACAGTCTGAGTTGACTGGACTTTGTATGTGCATTCATAGGGCTGGATTAATGGGACATGTTGATGAGGGACAGCGCTCTAGAGGCCTGAAATAATTTGGCTTTCATGTACCTATTCTGTTAATTTGATCTGACTGTTGCCAGAGTACATTTGATGCCTTTATTCTTGGTTACTGTTTGTGTTGTCTTTTGCCATCGTTCATAAAATCAGGGCCAGCAAGCACAGATGCACATAAGCGTTAAGGATTTTACAGTAGTGTCGTAATGTGTGTTTAGAAAGCTGTCAGTAAGGTGATAGTGCATCCAGTATCTTTTGCTCCTTCTTGCAATCATTTTAGATACTGCACGCAGTAGAGAGAGGATTGGACAAACTCGTTTGGAACATGGGTGATCCAAGGAATTCTTGTGTCCACGCACCAGTTGAGAGAGGCACTTTGATGAAAAGAGGAATCAGGCGGATTTATATTGGCTAGATATTAAATAATACTTGGAGTTTGTTTGATTATTTTTCAACATAGCCTTTAAATATTTTTTTCAAATGAACAAACAACAGAATTCTGATGCATACCCAAGTATATTCTCCTAGTATTATAATTCTTATAAAAGAGGCAATTTACTAGATCAGAGTTATATAAACTGAGTTAAGAATGCTCACCTTTACAAATATATAAAATAGTCTTCAAATTTTGTCACAGATGTGTCACGCTTTTTTTATTGAAATTATTACCAATTCTGTTAAAATGTAGAATTAGGGGTTTTTTTCCAAGTCAGGTTTTCTAAAGTAAAATAAAATACTTTACTGAAGATTCTTGTAAAATCAGTCAGGCCTGTCTTTTCTCTGGCCCTCTTTACAGAGCTATCCATAATTAAGTGTATAGGAGCGGTTCCTGCTGTAGGTTGATGGCCTGGTGATCGAATAGCCTCAGTGATACAGAACGATGCCTCTGCTGATCAAGACACGTATGTCAGTGTGACCAGCCTGTATACCTAACAGTGCAAGTATAAGTAAATTAAAAAAACTAGGAAATAGTAGTATCTAATGAACAACCAGTTTATTTTGTGAATGTGTTAATTACTTCAGGCAAACAGTGCGTAGAGTGAGGCACCCGAGCTGGATATGCTCATTTACGTCAGAAAGAAGGAAAGGTGTGCTACAAAGGAGAACGTTTAAATGATTCAGTACAAATATAACAAGTGATTGTGTTTTTCTGTATATGAGGCATAGTGTGGTAAATTCTGCAAGATGCTCAAATACCAGCATTCCCTGCTGGGATTCGTTGCCTCTGTGGATTGAATGGGGAGACTATCCAGGCCGTTTGCTAGGTCTAGATAGTTACCCCTGAGGAAACACAACTTGGAGGTAGGAGGGGGTTGTTTTGTGTCTTCTCAGGAGTTGTTTGAATAGTTCTGTGTCATACAAGTTATCTCTGCTTGTTGAGAAGACTTTTAAAGATATTAGTTCGGTTTCTTACTACACCCAAAGAAATCATTGGAGTAGCTAGACTGTTGGGAGGGGAGTGTACAAGAATGTTGTTAGTTCAGATCATTGTGTCTGGAACCAAAGTCCGGTCCTTGTCATAGTTTATTGTAGGCTTAAGGCTCTTTGCAGTCTGTGATTGTGAGAGATTTACAAGGCCTGTGCTGGCACTTCAGGCTTCTTGGTATGTAGCTGTGCTCTGTCAGCTCTACTTGAGGACTGTATTGAGATTACATCATCAAGGGTAATCTTACAGCAACAGAGACACGGGTTTCAGGACAAGATGGAGCCAAGTACTGATGGCTATGTTAATCAGGCACCAAACCTCTGAATATCCAAGTTATTTTTTAGTGATTTTCTTTTTTTTTTTTTAAAGAAGAAATACTGCAAACAGTGAGTGAATCAACTGTTCTTTCAGAAGAGAGTAAATAGATGTGCTGTGATTGGTCATTAGGAGTTACAGCACTTTTCACGTTGCACACAAATGGGAGTCTCAGATGTTTTACAGAGTTAAATAGCAAACTAAACCAGCATTAACATAGGACTGGAAAAAATGAGAGAGATTTTTTTCATCAGAAGGGCGGTGGTTGTTCCAAATAATGGGCATTGCAGAAGCTAGCTGCTTAGCTTAGCTTTATTACTGTGAACTCCCCTTGTCTCAGATTAGTGTGGGTCAAGATGTGGAAAGTAGGCCAAAGAAATTCAGGTGGTCATAGCACAATTTACTGGGGTTTCAGGGCTGGGGCTTTATCTTTTTGGATTTACCCTTTCCTTCTCCACTGGCCTCAGAAACATTCAGTCTGAGTTGGATATTGTTTTCTTAACTTCCACATGGATACTTATTTTAGGGAAATCTTAAATGCTTTATGTAGACTTGTCCATCCGTTAAAGTATAGACATCAGTAATGTGTTTGTAATATACTATGGAAAAAAACTGAGGTTCTTCAATTTAAACCACTGTAGGTCTGAATGAGGGTGGTTTTGTATCTAAGCGTCCTGCTACTTCTGAAGGCAACAGTGTCACTCCAAAAAAGGCCAAGCCTAATGAGGTTGGTGCTGGAAGCAATTCAGCTGTTTCACCTACCGTTAACTCTCCAACAGTAACACCATCACAAAATGTATCTTCAAAAGGTAGGGTAGATCAAATGGTCTAGCTGTCAATCCATGCATCTGTTTCATGGAAAAAGCTGGCACGCTTGTCATGCTTAAGTTGATCGTTATTATTAATGCTGTTAAGGCACTGTAAATAAATAAACTCTGTTCTTATGCCTTAAAATAACAAAAACCTTTCTATGCAAGGATTTATTTTTCTTTACAAATTAATACACCCTAGGTTACTACCTATTCAAATTTTAGACCTTTATTGTTCAGTAGGCAAATTTGAATTCTGTAAAGCAATGATTAGTTGTTTACTGGCTGTGAAGACGGATGGTCAAAATAAATGCCCTCACTTCATACTCTTAGCTCAGATTTTCTATGTTGAAGAATTGAGTAGAGAGTTGAAACTTTACAAAAACAACCAAACAGAAAATCAAGATTGAAAGAATTCTGTGACTGCTGAATTTATCAACTAACTCTGATTAGATAAAAGGAAGAAAAAATCATTGTAGAAATGTCAGGCAAGGCAGCAAGGACTCAGCTTGGGGAATCTCCATCCTTGGAGACAGTCAGAAGTTGACTGGACATGGCTCTAAGCATCCTGATAAGGTTGGACTTGCTTTGAGTGGGAAGTTGCGCAAGAACACTCCCACAGGTCCAACCTAAATTATTCTGTGATTCTGTACTTTGATTAACTATTGCAAAGTGTGTTTTGTCCTTCCCACCACACACCCCACCTACTGCATCAGTGGTTTTGGTAGTTTAAAATTGTAGTGGGAAAGGAGGAGAGAGACCTAAGTTTCAAAGAGAGGATGTTCTTTGAAAGACCATTACCTCCCTACAAGAAAAGAGGTAGTCTAGCTGTTTCAGTGTATTAATAAATAGGTGTGTGTTCTTCCTGACCCAAAAGGTGTTTTCCAGCTGATTGTAATAGACAAGGGATTATTCTTGACTTTGAGATATTTCCAACCACATACTGTCTCCTATAATGTTAAAATGAGGACCTACCTATAGTGTGATTCTTTTGTTTGGAATCATTTCATATTTGGATTTTTTGCATGTCTTGTTTGTTATCAGACTCTTCCCCAGCAACCAGAAGAAAGTTGCTATAACATGGAATATTGCAGCAAAAATTTTTCTTCCACCATGTGTTGGGTAAAACCAGATACTGTGCTGCAGTTTATAATATGCAAAAGATAACTGGAGGATCTTACTAAAAGCAGTAACAAAGATGTAGATTATATTCACTGAGAACCTTATTTTTATGAGTTTCTCTAAGCTGTCCCATGCTAGCATAGTGATTTCTAATCTGTCACAAAATCCAGCACTGAAGCACTGCAGAACACTAGATCTTGCTGCAGAACCAGTTTTCTTCCAGCTCAGCTTATACTTCGCTGTGATGTGTCAAAATGTTCTACAAACCGCAGTAGCGAAGGTTTGCAGCACTGTCCTGCGGTACATCTCTTATATGGCCATCCACTCATGTGAAGGACTTTCTGCTTAATTATGATTCTTAGCAGTGCTGTTATCTTCAAAAAAAAAAAAACTACTGTTTGATCCATATCTACCTCCTGGACTGTGCAAGCATATTTTTGTGAAAAAATGTCTAACGCTGTTGCATGGTCATTTCTTGACTCATATGCTTACTCTTTCTCCTGTTATAAGGTGGATATATATGTGTGTTTATTTTTTATTACATTTTTTCGTAGTGCTGGCAGGGTACAGTGGACTCTGCAGTTGAGATGTTACGTAAAGTTCTTCCTTTGTTTAACCTTTTCTTCTAAACTGCTTACTCAACATGGAGTCCTCCAGATCTGTGAATGACTTGAGAATGCAAGAGAACCTCACCTGGAAGAGTAGCTCTTGCTCTGATGTTTTTTGGCAGTTTGGAGAAAACTGAAAGCCTAGGTTTATGCATTCAAGTTTAAGCTAGTGCAAAGCTTTTTTAGTCTTTTGGTTTTGCTCAAAAAGGTATTAATCATTTTATGTTGATAAGAGAAATACTATTTCTTTTCATTACTAGGAGTAATTATTTAGAGGATTTATTCTCCAGGTTCACCAAAGACACCTTTGCTCAACAGGAATGATGCATCTGGATAGGCCTAGGTTCCAACAGCTGTCCAGAGAGTAATATTCTCATCACTGAGAACCAGTTGGTGAAATTCCTGTCCAAAACCAGTTATCTGAACCCTCTTGTGATGGTGACGAGGTCATGACATAAAACAAGCTTTACGTGTTCACTTGAGAATTGAAGTTCTTAAAAACATAAAAAAATCTGTCCTCTCCAGGGGATGATGGGGTTGGGGTGCACAAAATTAATGCTTTGTCTCTATCATGCTACCTTCACCCCCTCCCATTTTTATCTTATTTGTTGCTAAGATTTTGTAAAAGTTGTTTATAGGTCTGTATCAAACAGAACGAACTCAAACTCAGTTTGGAAAAAAGGAATAGTTAAAAGACACTTGTAAAACCTTGCTTACCATTATTAACAGCTACATCAGTTGTAATAGTTTTCATTTGAAATAGCGTATTTTGCTAGAATAATAAATAATAAGTTTTCTGCTTGTGGATTCTGAATCTTAATGTATTTTAAATTTTACAGGCACAAATGCTGCATCAAGCACCATTAAAAATGGAGGACCTTTTCCACGAGCTTGTCCAAAGTGCAATATTCATTTCAATCTTATGGATCCTCTAAAAAATCATATGAAGGTAGAGTATTTTGGGGCTGGTAAACATCACAAACTTATGTGGACTTCTGTTTGGTTATGAGTGTGCCATGTTTTAATATGAAGATAGTCTGGCTTCTGGCTATGATCGACCACAGCCCAGAAGCTCAATGTCATGTGGTCATGGAGAGGAAGAATGGAGTAGGGGAGCTCTAAATCTTGCCATTTTTTGCCTTATTTTTCCAATGAATTGAGGCATATTTGCTGTCTCTGTATGATTCCTCTGTGCCACAGCTGTGACTTCTTGAACCATCGACCAGATTCAGGTGAATTTAGAGAAGATCGGTGCCTATGATAATAGGCAGTCAGTTCACCCACATCTGTGTTAGATTGCTACTGAGACAAAGATGACAGTGTAAACTTACCTTTTTATCTTCATATATCATTTGGTAGCTAAAAAAGTTGTTAAGCTGAGGGGAGAAACTTAATTTGTAGTTTGTACTCAAACACTGTGAGAAACAAAGCTTTCAGAAACTAAGCATCTCTTGGTCTGCTTATGAAATGACTTGTTATTGTTTCTGAAAAGCTTGTTTCCTGGAAATGATTTGTTATTATTTGGCAAAGATTGATGCAATTCTCAGGCATACGTGTTCCACAGTAGGAAATGAGCTCCTTGCTAGTAGGCTTATAGAAAGTAGTCCTTCACAGTAAGAAACATTATTTATCAGGAGAAAGATCTGTTCTCTGGAACATGCAAATTTTGTTCGCTGTTGGAAACTTCATAGCATCTTCCGTATGAAGGACTTCCTACTTTTTAAGCATTAAGTTTCGTATTATAGCTATTGGGTTAAGCATTCATTATGTACCCTTTGACATAAAGAAGCTTGAACAATGTGTGTTGTGTGACTTAAAATTTCTGAATTTTTCAGTAATGCTGGAAAAAACTTTTGTGGGTTTCACCATATGTCCCCCCCAAAGAAATAAAACATAAAACTTTCCATTAAGTTGTCAGTAAACTTATGTTTGTCAGCAAAATAACTTGCATAAAAGCTGCTTTTCTTGTTCTTGATATTAAATTTAAGTGAAGTAGACATCTTTCTAATGAGTAAGGCAACACTGGTATTCTGATTTCAAGCTTAAATTTATCTTACATGAACCCATGAGAATAATCCCTTTTCAGCTTTTATAATGTATAGTGTTTTATTACTTTACCTGAAGATCGGTTACTGTTCAAAATCCGTATGTGAATATGAATGAAGTCAGTGTGTCAGAGAGTCGAGCTTTGCATCTAACTCTAATTAGTGAGTGGCTGCAGTTTTAAAAATATTGTAATTGATGCAGTTTGGTAAGAGACTGATAGCTTTGTCTCTGTATGTCTCTTCTCCTCCCCCTTTCCGTCCAGTATTGCTGTCCAGATATGGTAAATAACTTTTTCCTGGGAGCGGCAAAAACAGAATGTTCGAGTACAACAAGCAAGACCGCTGAATCTGAGAAAGGAAAATTGATTATGCTAGTTAATGACTTTTATTATGGGAAACATGAAGGTGACACCCAGCAGGTACAACAGGAACAGAAGACTCATACGACATTTAAGTGCTTCAGTTGTCTGAAAGTTCTTAAAAATAACATAAGGTATTTGAACTCACTTCCTTAATTGTTTGTTAATCACTTACAGCTTTTAGCACTTGGTCTTGGTGCATTAAAAATTTGTCTCCCTGGAACAGAAATTTTTTTCTTGCTGAAAACTGGTAATATTGGGTGACTTGAACAGAAATTGAATTAATTTTTACTATGCATGTGTGGCCATAATGTAAACTTTTTATAGATTAGAGTACAAATTTTAATGGTGTAGAGTTCTAATGAGAGCAGTTGTAGGACTTTGGGGTTAGAAAGGGCGACAAAAGTATTTCACAGTTTGCCATCTGAATTGATGGTGGTATCAGTAGATGTGAGTGTTAATTCCCTTAGGGATGCACAATGAGTAATAGTTGGTGTTTTACTTATGTAACATCTGTTATTTTGATGGAGTAATTTTACTTCCAAATGCTGCAAAAAACTTCAGTAAGCTGTTTTAATAGGTAGATGAGTTCATGTCATTGTTCCTTTGGAAACTAAGGTCACTGAACTTTTTTACATGCCTTCTTCAAGGGAAGCTGAAGTAGCAGAATGTAAAACTGAAAAATGGACTATTTCTTCAAAGGGCATGGTCTGCAAGTTAAAATAAACAGGTTTATGTGAACATTAGACCCATACTATTGAACAAAACTAAAGTTTCATGTAGCTACAAACTTAAATTTGCTATTAATCGTTAAGTATGTGTAAATACTAAGTAAAAGTGCTGGTAATTTGTCTTAAGCTGTATCCTGTAGTTCCATAATTTTTATTTCAAAGGTATATTTTACACCTTTAACCATTTATAGTGGGCAATATAAATACATAGTACCTCTCCACTCTTAGTGGAAGTTTTCTGGACCTCCATTCAGTAAAGCACAAAGTAATTCATCGGGGTAATCCCCTGCTTCCTTTAAGAGATCTGTGCTTGAACACGCCATTGAAATAATGTTCTGTTAGGGTAATATGCAGTACTAGTGTCAGTTCCTTTCTTCTGCTTAGGTACTTGGATATCTTCAGTTAGCTTTGTTGTTGTTGTTCTTTTTTTCTTTTCTTTTTTTTTAAGCAACTGCATGATACTAGAAGCTTGAGCTCGAGGCTTTTCTCCTTGCTTATTTGTTTTTCACAATTCCAAGGTCACTGCTTTAAGAACTACGTTCCTTTTGAGAGTGTGACCTACATTTAATAGTTCCTCTGGCTGTACTGAAATGAAGGGCGCTCAAAATAGAACGGGTTTTGAAGTTTAACAGTAGTGGGTTGTGTAATTAACCTGTCCTTGTGCTGCTCCACCAGTAACTGTGACCTGCCAACATTGTCATGGGCGCCTAGACTTCTCAGCCAGAACAGGTTCCTACTGCAGATAGGGGGAGATAGGAATGAGGGAAAGGTGGCAACCTGAGGTAGTAACAGAGCACCAAGTTTCTCATGCTCTTTTGAGTGTCAGCTGCACGGTGGCATTCTTTGATAACTGTCCATAATTCAACTTCAGTCCTGAATGCTTCATACAAAGAAAGCTCACGGAACCCTGCCCGTTCTGAATGGAAGTGGTTTCAGATAAAGCTGTAATGTCCTCATTGCAGATATGTTCTTGCTGCTTAATAGTTTTCAGCAGTGCTAAAGGTATGCTTGCTTCAGAATGTGGCTTTGAGACTCTGGTGGTAGTGAAAAGTGTACAGCTGGCACGTTTTGTTGTTGCCTTTGGTAATTTCCCTTTATTCCAAGGCAAGAATTTTGTCTAAGCAAGCATGAAAAATGCAATAGATTGCTTAGCCTTAGAATGTGTTCTGGATGTGTCACGTGTTCCTTATAATAGTCAAGATTTCTTCTTAAGCTTTGAAAGATGATTTCTGGTATAGTCAACTTGCTTGACTTTGTTGCCTTTTTGTTTTTTTTTAATGAACACTTGTTCCTTAGATTTTTTTTGAAATTGAGAACTCCGTGCACAGTAAAGCTTCTAAAGAATCCTGTACCTCTTGCATGTGATGTATTGTGTATAGTGAATGTTAAAATGTAGTTGTTTGCCCCTGTTCACTGTGATTTAAAGGTTTATGAACCACATGAAACATCACTTGGAGCTCGAGAAACAGAGCAGTGAAAGTTGGGAAAGTCACACCACCTGCCAGCACTGTTACCGTCAGTTTCCCACCCCATTCCAGCTGCAGTGCCACATTGAAAGTACACACACGCCTTACGAGTCATCTAGTAAGTTGGATTATATCACATTAAATCTTTTTGTGGCCTGAAATTGTTAGATATTTTCTGACTTTTCCTTTGTTGGTTTGTAACTTCAGAATAAAGCTGTTGTGCTTCAAGAGTAATAATCCTTATTTAAAGGATTTAATATAGAAGAGATTTAATATAGAAGCTGAGCGCTTATTCAATTTAACTTAGAGCAATGTGTGTAAGGAAAAAAAATATTTTAAGAAGCTTTTTGTTTTGTTTCATTTTTAAATCGAACGCTTGACTGCAAAATTCACATTGTTTACAGGCCTTTCACTCCTGGCTTCCTGAAATTGTACAGGGAATTTCTTCTGAAGAGTAGAATAATCATTAGAATACCTTTATGGATTTATAAAGTTCACATATACATATGTATTGTAGTTTATCTACTTGTGACCCCAGACAAATTCTTACTTTTTTCTTATTTTTCACTTTTTCTAGCGATTTGTAAAATCTGTGAATTATCCTTTGAAACAGAGCAAGTTCTTTTGCAACATATGAAGGACAATCATAAGCCAGGTGAAATGCCGTATGTTTGCCAGGTATCTCAGAGTGACTGTTTTGTATTTAGATAACACCACTCTCCTGTCTTTACTGTCAGTAAACTTTTAACAAAGTCATCAACCCCTTTGTTTTAGGTATGCAACTACAGATCCTCAGCTTTTTCAGATGTAGAGACACATTTTAGAACAGTCCATGAAAATACAAAACATTTGCTATGCCCATTTTGCCTCAAAGTAATTAAAATTGGAGCACCGTATATGCATCATTACATGAGGCATCAGGTAAGCATATTTTTTCAATCCTTAATGCTAGAAAAATCCTGAATATATGTCATGAGTCTGTCTTGGGGCGGGGGGGGGTTGGGCATAACTAATTTGTACGGTTGCTAACAGATAAGAACGGTTAATAAAATACGGTAGAAGAACTATGACTGTATCTTTTGAAAAGTCTTCAAGGGAATTCTTAGAATTTATCATGTTTTCATGTACCAGCAGCTCCCTGTTTAAAGAAATCTCTGAATACCCTTGAAAGAATACCTCTGCTATTCTTCATTAAGCTGCAGGGATGTGTTCTGCTTTTCTTGAAGTTACGAGCAATCCTTTCACTAGTTCAAGTAGAGAAAAAGGTTATGAAGTACCGTGTCTTTTTGTAAATGGTAATCTGAGTCCTCCTCCTCTTAGTAATGATACTGCCTTGTATTTTCAAGCATTTAAATATTCTCTCTTTAATTCCTACACGGTATCTTGTCTTTGTACAATACGAGGAGTTTGTCCAGTTGGTGTTTTAGAACGGTGCTTGAGACTGGCTAGGGTTGAAGTTTTGTTTATTGTGATGTTAATGCTTACTATAGCTTGTCTTCCACTTTTAAAAGAAAAAAGGAATATACCGTTGCACTAAGTGCAGACTGCAATTTTTGACATGCAAAGAAAAAATGGATCACAAGACTCAGCACCACCGAACATTTAGGAAACCCAAACAGTTAGAAGGATTGCCTCCTGGAACAAAGGTAAGTGTTTATACAGGAAAATTAGAGGGGACAAAGGAAAAAAATGTGTGGTAGAGAAAGGGGTGCAATAGAAAGAAGTGCTTTTCTCCCCCTTTCTTTTCCAAAGCAAAGATTTTTTTATCCACCACCCCCCCTTCCCTCCCCCCCCTCCAATTAAAAATCTAAAAAATACTCCTTGCAATATATGCAAAAATACTTGCAAGAATTGCCAGGCGCAGTTTATGGTTTCTTCCTGGCGATCGGTGGTGGTGCTGTCCCCACCTGGGGACATGTATATGCCAGTGCTGCCAGTCCAGTTGGTGCTGCTGCTTTCTTGAGCTGTTGGTTAATTTGTCCTCTCCCATTTATCCTTTCTTGTGCTAGGAGAAAAAGAGATAGTCTGAATGTTGGTCTGAGAGGAATGAATAATTTCCTATGAAACAGTTTCAACCCGTGCAAGGCGGTTTTTTTGCAGAAAATTACAGAGTGGAAGACCTACTTCTCCATAGACAATACGTGCTTAAAACTGAGTTCACCAGGTCTTTTTTTAGCTCCAGAATTTCAAGGGTGGGGGGGAACCCACAATTTTCAGCCAAATGTTTTATGAAGTAAACTTTCCCTCAGAACACTTTAAATCATTCTTCCATTTCTCAAGAAGGAACCACCTAGACTAGGGGTTTCATGCATATTTCAAGACTTTTTCCCACAGTTTTTTAATCAAGTGCAAAGATACATGTCCTTTCGGTTGAAACAAAGAAAAAAATTAAGATTTTGATCAACTCTTCACGGTTCACTTGCTGTAGAATCAAGAAGGGAAAATGACTGAAGTTGATGTTGATTTTTTTTTTTTTTGGCAGAATGTAAAGCACTGATTCTCTATTCTATGACAATACCTCAATTTTCTAAAGAATTCAAGACCTTCATGATCTAATAAAAGCTTAAGATTGTTGTCCTGAAGTAGCTTAAACTTTGGGACAAATAGAGATGGGGAACTTAGAAAGGTTAAATCTAAATAGAAAAACTTCTGATTTCATACTTGCAGGTGACTATTCGAGCATCTGTTGGATCTCTTCAATCGGGATCGTCGGCTACATCTTTTGTTAGTACAAGTGCTTCCACGTTTCAGTTATCACCTAAAGCTAAAAATACAACTGCTAAAAATCATAACAGATCTAATACAAATAAGTCAAAGGCAAAATCAAAACCAGCTACATCGAAGAAGCAAAATGCATGCACCAACAGCAAAAAAAAAAAAGAAATTACAAATACAGCATTGCATAATCTAAGGTAAAATATTAGCATTAAATATATTTTTAAGTATATTTTGAGTATAAATAACTAATCATTTAATTATCTTTGATAACATCTAATACTACAATACACTAGATTTGACGTTTCTGTTTTGCAGAAAAAACAGATGCATAAACTTTCCACATACTGATACTGTGATTATAACTCTGAGTCTTCATTCTCCAATTTTGTTGGTGGTAAACTCCTTTATGATGGAGGAACAGATGTTCTGGAAACTTTTCTGCTCTAAATTTAGAATTTTTCTCTGCACAGAGCCACAGACTCTTGAAATACTGACTCATTAGAAAGATGTATGTTTAAAAGCGATCTGTGGAGGGGAATACATCTGCCTGGGTGTTCTTTGCAATTTTTCTTACGGAGGGAAAAGTATTTTCCTCCTTCAATTTTTTAAGGTTTTTATTTGAACCTGTTATTTAAAAGGTTAAGTCTTGTCTGTCCTAGGACATACCTTAATGTGGGAAGCTACCAAAAAAAAAAAATCAAGAAATAAAAGCAAGCTGTTGGGATAATACTGTCCTTATACTGACAATTTACTGGGTTTTGCTATCAGTATAAGTATTTAACGGATGCATTTTTAAATTCCTCTTTTTTTTTTTTCCCTGACGTAGGCAAGCTTGCTACTGACTTAAAGCATAAAGTTTGAATAATTATCTCGTCTGAAAGTGTTGATATTAACTATTAACTTTTTCATACTAGTGTTAGGTGTCGTTTGGGAGTTCACAAATGCATTGAGTGTTACTCGGAAATAAAAGATTTTGCCAGCCATTTTCCTGCTTATGTCCACTGTAGCTTATGCAGATACAACACTAGCTGTAGCAAAGCCTATGTGAATCACATGATGAGGTAAGAACGCTTCAAAATTTTTATTGGATTATCAGATACTTCCTAAATTCATATAAAGTGTGTTAAGTGTTTCTATCACCTGAATTTTGAACTGGGTCATAGGACTGGCAGGGAAATGTGTAAGGTTGGATTTTTACTTTGTAATGAGGGCCTGACCCCCATGTTCTTGTTTGGCCTTAAAAGTCCAGTGGTTCAGGCAGTGTTCTAGCTTTGCTTCAGAGTTTCTGTGGGACCTTCCGTAATCATTTCAGCCAGATTTAACAAATAATGCCTAATAGTTGTGTGTTCTCTGGGTTTCAGATTGAAGACCTCATCTAATTTTTTTAAGTGCCGAATTCATACAGCCGCAGCTATTAGTAACGAAATCTATGCTCAGAATACCATGTAAAGAATGTCTCAAATAGCAGCCTCAAGTGGATACTTTTTCTTACACTACTTCTGGTCATCCGTAAAAATAACATCTCATTTTGCAGGAGGTTTGTCACTGATTGTGAGGCAGTGTAGGGTATTAGTGATGACAGCTGTAAAAAAGCCTGTTAAGAAAACAAATGCGTTCGTTTTCAGAGCAATAGAATTATACTATGTAATAATTAGACACAGATCCCGTAGCAGTAACAGTAAAAGAAAATTTTGAAAACCTACTTGTTAATCCTGTTCCCTGAACAAGCCAAGTGTATTGTGGAAAAGTGCAGAACGCAGTTGTCTTTTTTAAATACGTGTATGTATAAAATGCTTTGGCATTTTTGAATGCTAGAATATTTAAAAGTTTTTGTACATATCTTTTATGTTGACCTATTCGTATTAATTTCAATGCTTATGTAAGTCCTAGGCTGAAATTGTTTGCATGCTTTTATGCATATAACCTATTGGCTGCATGCCAAAAAAAAAAAGGTGCTTAATTCTGATTGTACAAGGGGAAGTTTACTCCAGAAGGAGAGGGGAATCTGAGGTAAACTGTTCCTACTGTTGCCCATGTTCTGGGTGTTGTCAAATTCAACCATGCAGTAAAATGGCCTTTTTTTTTTTTTTTTTGTCCTTTGTCTCCTTGATGTGCTAATGCTCCCCCTACTTTGACCCTTTGCAGCACCTATCATCACCCTTTTTGGAGAGCGTAAGGAACAAGGGATGGTGAGGAGGAAGGCTGTTAGAAGCAGGGTGGTTCTGCAGTAGCAGCTCTGCTGCTCACTTTTTGTTTCATATGGGAGTACAGTGTTGGCACATACTTAACCTGCATTTAAGATAACTTACAGGTTGTCTGAAAATGTGATTTATGTCATTTAAAGCCATCTCGTTAGGAAGCGTGGGTTCAGCAAAGCTTCACTTCTGCTGTGGAGCACTTTATAGCTACAGCCACGGTGCTTCCAGAGCTAAACTGCTGATGGAAGCCATGCAATTGTGCTCTTGCAGGACTGTGCTGACAGAGTTAAGCCTTGCCCTTCCCAAACTCATTATTTACAAGAGAGACAGTGTTTTAAACTAGAGCTGAGATTCACAAGCCTGTAAGCATTCAGCAATTTAATGTTTTGCAATAATGCAGGTCAGTAATTGAGCCTTCTGTTTTCATGCCTCGCCATAAGCAAATTGCAGTACCATGTACAGTGTAGGGGATATGTGGAGTAATGTACTCAGGAAAACCAGTCTAAGAGGTAATGTTTTCTTATATTTAGTTTTCACAGTGCTCGTCCAAGTAAAAGATTTTGGATCTATAAGAAGCATTCAGAAGTGCTACGGTAATTCAGCTTTTTTCAGTTACGGATGGTTATGTTTTTGCTTTTTGATCGTGAATTGATTTGTTAAATGAGATGAGAGCCTCCTGAATTTCTAGGCTTCCACAATTTAGAAAGAGCAAAGAGATAAAAAAAGTTAGCTCTTCCACTAGCAATGTTCTCTTCAGTGACAAATATTTGTTACTTGTCCGTATTTATTGACTTCTTTCTTAATCCTGAGCAGTTTTTAAAAATATTTCTATTTCTTTATTTTCCAGTTATTTATAATTGGGGTTCATGGGAGTTGGGGAGGGAAACAAAAACCAAACAAACAACCAAAAATGAGAAAGTCCTGTTTTACAGATAAATTTCTGCCTAAAGTAGTGTTCTTTGTCCTACAGCCAGCATAGAGATGCCCTGGTCATTGACTGGGATTTCCAGGTGCTAGTTGCAATATAAATAGTAAGAATATGTTTTCGTGAGTCGTCTTATTTAAAATTGCAGGATTATTTTTTTTTATATATAGTCTGTCCAGTTGCTGTAAGTTAAGAAAACTGTTTTCACAACCATGTTGTATTTACAATTCCTTGTTACTTTCTCTTCTCTAGAGGCGTGACTGTCGTATGTCTTAACTGTGATTTCCTGACTGATGTTTCTGGCTTAGATAGCATGGCCACACATCTGAGTGAAAGCCACACTCATACTTGTCAAGTTATTATAGAGAAAGGTGAGTACATATAGTGTCTCTTTTATATCGTATGCATATAAAAATACTTACATGTCGATGTCTCTGTGTTATTGCAGTCCTTTTTTTCAGTTGAATTATCGTTATTTCTATGTACTTGGATTTGAAAGTGTATTTCCACATTTTAAAATACTTTTAATTAAATCCCTTATTTTTATTTTCAGTTTCTGTAGATATCCCAACTGCTGCACAAGTATCTGAGTAAGTTTTGTTTTACTGCTCAATGTTTATTTCTATTAGTTTAGTGACAGATGGCCAAAATTTGTACTTTGAACTTTTCAAATTCTGTGAAATTTAAAATTCAAATGTATGGATGAACATAGACCCTTACTTTACTAGTGCTTTTTGCTCTTACTATGTCCACAATTACAAGAACGGGAGATACAATGATTGCCTGCTCCAGCCAAAATCAAAACCAGGTTTTTGTTCAGTTTGGCCAAAGAGACATAAATAATTCTTGCAGTATTAGAACTTCTCAATCCTGACTTCTAAGTCTAGACATAGTTGTGACTGTTACTTCAACTTGCTTTTAATACTAGCTTTATTAAATAAATGTTTGGTGTTCTTTATGTAATAGTAATACGGATTTTTTTAAAAAGTTACCTTTATTGAAGTAGGACAGATTAAGTTTTAATCTTCTGTAAATATTTTAAAAATATTTTCAAAATTGTTATATATATGACAAAGGTATACTGGTTTATATTAACTTTTTAATTCTGACTTTCAAAGAAAAATTAATATGAGGATTTTCGCTTGGAGGGGTTTTTTAAGGGTTTGAAAAAGAACCTGCAATATTGTGGAGATTGTGTTGCAAGGTTTGCTTGGGGTTTTTTTTAACCTTAGAAGAATCAGATGTGCCAAGCCATGCCTGATTATCCTGGAACAGGACCTGAGCCTTTATCCGGTGTAGCTTGTGAGCCTGCTTATGCCTTGATTGACTGTTCAGAGGTGTGTCAGTTGAACCAAACATTTCAGTTCTCTCTAAACCATTTCAGAGCACAGGACGAAAAATGTCAAATAGACGGCAAAGAAAGACGTTTTAAAAGATGGAAGAAAATAGTTTAACCCTGATTTAGCAACAAGGTGTCACTGAGTCCATCTAGCCTATAGCAGGATTCCTAAAGGGATTACGTATTCTTGTGCATGATGAGAACTCTTGCAACAGACCAAGATCCTCTTAAGCCTCTAAGCATAAATCAGCCTTCACTGAGTGTTGGAAATATCCCCAGTAGGTTATTTCATGACTATTACATATTTTCTCTCTTAGTTTCCCTGAAGTGGCCAGTAAGAGAGGACACTGGAGTAATCTGTCACCTGATCCAAACGTGGACATACTTGTCTTTAGTTATGAGTAACAGTAGAGCAAAATATATGCTATAAACTTCAGACCTCTACTAGTAACTGTTCAGAACGTGATACAGTTGAATACAACTGGTGGTCTGATGGGATAACAAATAGACATTATTAAAAAGAATTGAAGGTATTCTGGCAGGAATGAGCAGGGGAAGGAAGTTAATTTGGGAAAGCATTCCAAAAAGCCATGTGAAAAATGGAATTTCTGATTTTGAAGCACAGAATATTGAAATTGGACAAAACACTGGAAAGAGCCATCTAGGAGGGTGAGCTATAATTACCTTCATTAATCCAGGGTAGCTTGTGTCCTTTAACAATTTAGATTTCAGTGACACTCAAACAATGGAAAAATAAGTGTTGAGCTGTGATACAACCTTAGCTTTTCTACTTGGAGCTGACGATAGGTGTTGGGAATTTAGCACTCAATGAACTACATGTAAGGAAAGGTTATAGTTGTATTGAATGGTGGTGAAGGAGGTGCAGTTGTGGCAGGCGACTGTCAGTACTGCACAAGGATCTTGCCGTCTTGAACATATTACAAAGATGTCACGTGAAAATATTTAAGAATGTTGGATTTACAAAGTATATATTACTCAGAAACAGATAGGTGAGCACTGAAGAGATTTGAAGTAGAGTCAAGCATATGTACAGGGCTTTTTTCTGTAAACTGTTAGATTAGGACAGGTGCAGATAGCCATTATTTTTGAGAGCTCCGATGTTGGCATAAGATTAGTTACTGGTACTACATGAGGTGATGTAATCTGCGATGGTGCTTTGTGAAACTGTCATGCTCATATATTTCGTTAATTTCAGTACATCTTGTCCTGTTCCATATACTAATTCTCTGATACTTTGGACAAGAATATATCTTGCTAAACTCGAGAACATGAATATACCCGTGTAGCAGATTATTTCATTATTTGCAGTACAGATTACATGGAAAAATGGTCATCTTTTTTGCGGGATGGTTCTTCAGGGTACTCTGTAGTTTGCTTTGGAAGAAGAAGAACTTGTAGACAGTATTCATAACTTTTGCTGTGTAGTTTCTATTAATGTTTCTTTTCATTCTTTGACCTATAATTCAATGAGGTATGACTTGTTTATGGGGCTCTTCAGAATCACTTCATCGTCAGAAACAATGACTCACAGTTACAATCTTGAACACTTTTGGATCTTCTCTTGCATCTCTCAGATGGTATCTTTTATTATATATCAGACTGTCTGTATGTGTTGTAAAACTCATCTTTATTGCTAATGACCAGACATATTCTATCGGCTCTGTGTAGTGTTGATGAGACTGTCTTTGGACCAGACTCCGGCCGTTAGTGATACAGATAACCTAGCTGGAGATGTTCCAGCAGGAATTGCTTTTTAAACTGTTACTCTACATAAAGTTGTCTTGTTTGTTTAGCGATCCACCTTGTGCTGAGGGAATAAGGCTTAATAACTATGCCAGTACTCTTCTAATGTTCAACTCTCTGCTTTGCGCAACAATTAACATATTTTTAAATGAACTGACAGCAGACATTTTTGTTGCAGGGGAGTTGAAAGTGAGCAGGTATCCTATACTGCCTTGGCTCACTGATACATCATTGTGGACCAGAAAATTGAACCCAGTCCAGCTTGGGATTATTTTGGTATGTAAGTGAACAAGGATCTGACCAGACCTTTTCCTTTTTCTTCATGCATTGAAGCTGTGATATTCTCTTCTTGCATCTTTTAGACAGCAGGTCTGGTCTTTTTCCCCAATATTGTAGTCTGGCAAATGGCCCTTCTGTGATAATGTTCTCTGCTTTGCAGTATTGACTTTCAGCTTTTTGGGGCTATACTCCTTTGAAGAGGGGCTTACCAGAAGTTTTACTTATGTGATGTGATGTTTCTTTGCTGCTCATTTGCAGTGTTTCTTTGCTGCTGAAGTCTATTGTTATCATCCCAAGCTAGAGTAGTGTATGAATGATGACATACGTGTGTTGACATCAAAGCCCGTTTTGTTCTGAACTTGATCTAGCTTCTGAAACTAAAGGGCTTTGTCGTTCTCTTTGAGTGTTCACTGAAACATACAAATCCTGATCTATTTAATACTCGAGTAAGTTGCGTTTTTGTCTGCCAATGCCTTTACAGTGTACAGTGGCAAAATACGCTTTGAATGACTTCTGTCGCATGTAACTACGTAGACTGAATCTTGGCCAAAGGAATTTATTAGCTGCTTAGCTCTGGTAGCTAAGCTTCTTTCTGATCCTAAATACTGTAGGAGGAAAGCATGTGATGGGAGCAGATACACTTACTGAGCCTTGATTCTGAGGGCGGAGCAGCCACAGTTCATTCACACCTTGTTCTTTTAGTATCATCTCTCATCTTCAAGGATGCTCTACTCAAGCTGCTGAGACATCTGCTGCTTTTGATTTCACTGCTTCTGACTTCATCTTTAGTTCTAGATTATCTATGTCAAGTTTATCCTTCAACAGGTCTGAATATATGATGAGCTTTCCTTTTGTCATGGTCAACATCTAGTGTTCCTCCAAACTCAACCCCATGCTTACAGTGGATATGTGTCTTGGTTGAATCTCTAATTTACTAGATTCCAAGCAACTTAATAGATAGAGCTGATCTTACTCTGAGATCAGTCACTGTTATAACCTCTTAGTTATGAGAGATTATTTCTGATGAATGCAAGCTGTTCTTGATTTGCAGCACTTTCTTTTTCTGCATAATCAAATTCTCTGAGATTAATCCATTTTTACCGGTATTTTTGTCGTCTTCACTTTCAGTATTCAAGCAGTAACAGTTTTGGTGCTAGTGAGCTTCTGCAACCACTGTGATATTACTAATAATAGTAAGGATCCTGTCATCCATTGTCTCTTATGCATATTTTGTGATTGAGCATCTGCACGCTTACTCGCTACTCTAAAGTCTCTTTGTTCTTTTCGCTCCTTTTTTTTTCTTCTGACAGAAGCTATGTTCCATCTTGAATGCTGCTGTTCAAGCATCGGGTACCTACTACGGGCTTTTCTTGCAGGACTTATTTCTGTTTGACACAGCAGCATTCAAAAAAGCATAGTGGGTTTGTGTTTTCATTGTGAACATACTGTTGCATTTCAGAGGAAGTTGAATCTGTGATATTTCACTTTCATTCAGGTTTCCAGCAACAACTAAACTGGAATAGGATTGCAGATTTTTGTGGCTTTCAGAAACGTTCTCTAAAAATTTCCCAAAAATTACACTAGATTGACACTTTGATTCGAAGTTATGTGTATTATACCTCTTTGGAATGCCTATTTGGAATATTATGATTTGGTTCTTTTACAGCTTTGATACAGAAATTTTTTTAAGTTTCAGACTTACAAGTGTTTTAACTGCAAGCTACATTCAGATTTGCCAGCTTTGTGTAAATAGTTCACGTAGAATCTATTGGCATCCTGTCTCTGTTTGTGTGAGGATCTCGGAAAAGTTACTTGTGGAAAACTCATAACATAAACCCAGTACTAAACCATGCGAGTAAACATGCCTGACTCGATATTAAATATCCTTGTTGGTCCCAGCAGCTGCCAAGTTACAGGAATGATGTGACATATTGGGACCACATCTGCAAGGACAGAGCACGAGTGTGCATGGTATAACCGGTTTAGCCTGTGCTCAAAGAATTAAGATTTCATTTGCATGTACCTTAACCTGTCTCTTTTTTGTTATTTTTAGGACATTAAGTGTCATTGCATTATGGGCTCGTAAAAGATGCGTAGTTGCAGGGCAACCTTGCTCTTGATTAGCAAATTCTGTATTACCTTAGTTTTGAAAGTCTTTCTGACAAGAAAGTAAATGTTTCTGTTATTCTGTTAAATGTTTGTGACTACAGCTTTGCGCATAATAACACAGTATTTACTGATCATAATAATAGTTGCCTTCGTTGCTAACCCCATTTTACAGGTGAGAAACTGGAGACAGTGTCAAGTAACATGAATGTCACCATATTTCCTTTCCCATTCAGTTGTTAACACTGTAAAACACCATAGTGTACAAGCAGCTTTTTCTTCTAACTACGCATTCACATGGGCCTTACTAGTAAATGCTCATACATTCAGATATTTGGGGGACAATTGTGCTCTATGAATTATTGACTCTAAATAGTTACATTTTTCAAAATGGGGGATTTCTGCTAAAAGCTGGAGTTCTAGGGAAAACACACACACCAACCCCCCTCCCCCCCCCCCCCCTTTCCATTCTGTTATTTGGATTTATATTTGTAATGCTGGGTGTGGTTCAGTTGAATGTCTGGAAGGTACCTTGAGCTACTTAAACAACATAAAGTTTGTTTCTAGAAATACTTGAAGCTACAGTTGTCCTAGAAGAGATTACTTTTGGTTAGGGGTGGACAAAAAAGGGATGCTTGGCAAAAGATTCCAGCTGAGTGTACTTACCCAAAGAAGCTGTGGGAGTAACTCTTTGGTTGTAAGGAAACATGACGATTGCTGGGAAGGCAGTTGCCTCATGGTTTGAGCTCTGTGTGTGTGGTGTGCGCAAATATAAATAATTTTATTATGTGAGAGCAGGGGAAGCAATGAGACTGTATGAATTTCAGAAATGAGAATACTCCCATCCGTGGTTGGACTGTGCATGTTAGTCTACTTGTTTCACTGATTCCAGATGTCTTCCATTAGTCCTAGGTGACTCCTAATGTCTCGGAGTTTCAGATCAATGTGAATTTAGACTTTCAGGGGTCTAAATTAATATTCTTACTTCACTGGCTTTTATTCGGAGTCTCTTTGGTTTTATGGCCAATCCATTCATCAAGTTGAAAATTTGTGCTCAGCTGCTGCATTTTGGGGGCATTTTTTTAAGGGATGGACAATAAAGGAGCGTTTTTTTCATTGTTCTTAACTAGAATTTTATTTTTATGTAAAATAAAGAATTTTTGGAGAGTTCTAGAGAGGTTTCAAAATTGCTCAAAACTGTGGACTAGCAGGCTGTACTTATTGGAGATGGACACGATCTTTGTTTTATTTTCATAACGTTCTTTCCAGAAGCACTATAGCTCCATCGGTGTAAGAAAGTACATTGCCCTTGTTGTTCTTTGAGATCTATGGGATTTAAGACCTCTTGTATCATAAAAGTCATGGGAGCATCACAAGGTGATAGTCTCCTCTGATTTAGTATCCATTTATGAAACTTCTGCTAATTACAAATTAGAAGGAACTACTTTCTAAAACCTATTCCTGAACAGAATTAAGGTTGAGAATACGTGTTGGGAATCCACAGTAAACCATAGTAACAAAGATGTGGTTATAACAAAATAGTATAAACCCTCTTCACTTGCAAAACAACATTGAACTAACCAGTTTGAGTCTGTTTTATAAGCTATAAAATATGACCACAGAAATTGTATTAGAATTTGATGATGTAAAATAATGTTTATAATGTATTTAAAACCATCTACAGATACTGGATCAGATTCATACCCATTTATTTCGATGGCAAAACTTACATTTATTCAGACAGGAAGAACAGTATGTTTTGTCCTTGGATATACAATATCTGATCTATTTGTGTCTAAATTGTTCTGCTCTTTCAAGAGTGACTGGTTTTAGACAGATTACTGTTTCCAGCATTTCCAACAAGTTCAAGTTCTTGCATAGAAGTCATTAAAGCAGTGAAGCTAAGCTAAATATTTGGTGTTGCATTATCTTTTACTGGGGATTGCTACTCGTGCTAAATACTTCAGAGTATTTCAAGTCCCTAACCCAAAAAATGTGTTGTGTTGTTGTTTGATTTACCCTCATCATTCTTCTTACTGTTAATTAGATGAGTATTATTACAGTGTTATAGCAAAGTTATTTTAAAACAATCCTTTTTTGTAGTTATTTTTTTCATCTTTATTGCAAATGAAGATGTAATAGTTAAAATAGTTACAAATGGTTGGTTTTACTACAGTCCAGATTGTTGGTTACCTGCTAGAACATTAGTGTTAGAAGGTGTTTATGGTGTGCTTTGAAACTATGTGCTAAAAATCTTTACAATATCTGGTTTTAGCACTGCTTCCTTGGATTAAATTAGGAAAAGACATGTGGTAGATATGAATCTAATATTAGTATACATTTTTCATAAAATTTAAGTTGATAAAGCTGTTTCTTCTGTCGAGTATTTTGTACCTTGTAGACAGCCATTAAGACTCGCTGAGGTCGTGAATCATTTAATATATGATTAATAACATTCTTTAAATATAACAGAGGCAGCACCACACTTCAGCAGATTAAATTTGCCATTAATGCAGCATCAACAAAGAAGACACAGGCATAAGCAATTCTGAGGGTTTTGTTCAGTTTTTCTTTTTCATAGGAAACCTTTGAAAGGTTAGATTTTATATTAGAACTGATGACTTAAGGTTTTATAGGAGACATACTTCTTGCTATCTCTGTGATAGCATTTTCTTATGTAAGCACAGAAAATCAATTTTAGTGATGTTGTGATAAGCTCTTTAATTAATGTGGTTTTAAAAGTCAATAAATTTAAATAATTTATAGCTCATCTATGTATGCACTGTGCGGTGAAGGTATTTTGAGGGAAGTATCTCCTCCAAGTAGTAGTTGGAGGTCGGCTGCAATGTTTTACAGTTGCCCTAAGTAAACCACAGCTGTGTTCTGGGTACTTGGGTTATGGTAGACTGACATTGCAGAATGTTTTTGTTGGGTCCTAATGTAGCTCTATGCACTTTTAAAAGCAAATTTATCATTTCAGATCTTGAATACTTCAGTCGTGGTTTAAAAGTCCTTTATGGTGAGGAGGTTATTCCTCATGTTGAATTGCGGTAAGCACTAGAGTAAAAGTATTGCTAACCGTCTTAAGACTGTTGCTTCCTGGGTTTCATGAGGCGAGATAACTGGAACAGGTTATATGAAACAAGTTTACCTTGCGATTTCTATATACCAAATAAAACACTTGAAAATTCTGAGATGTTCTTCTGGATCGCTGAAGTATGTTTAAGCTCAAAATAAGTGTCAACTTTAAAAAGTGATTTCAGATTACCAAGTTGCTTTCTTACTGTAAGTATCTTCATTCTTATCTCTATTGTAACCATTCAGTATTTTAAAACATTGAATCTTAATTCATTATCCACTAGGTTAAAGACCGAAATCTCCATTAGAGAGAGAGAAGCTAAGTTGGAGGTAATGTCTTTTCTTTTCTCCACACAGTCTAACGATATCTCTGAACCTCATAACTTGTTTGAAGAGCCAATACAATTAATTCTTTTTTTAACTATACGTACACTACTGTGTCATGGTGTTCAGAAGATATAGCGCAAAAGTCTACCTTTCTGTGTTTTACTACAAAAAGATACGGTAGTGTTGGAGGGACATCTTTAGTACACCACACCCAGAGATTTCCAGTTTGCAGTCGGTCCATTCTGGTTGATTTGTACACCGGGCTGCAATGAAGGAATGGTTTAGTTGCCTTATGTATCTTCATCTCCAGGGAATCTGGAAATTGACCTGAAATATAACCCGAGATCTGCATGAATGTTGACTCTGAACTGTAGCTTTTTGAGGGTTTTTTATATTTGTACTTCTTTAAAGAGGAAAAGCTTTGGAAGTGCCTCTTCAGGCCTGAATCTTTTTTTTTTTTCCTTTTTTTGAGGCATCTGTACAAATTTTTCCCTGCTTTCTGCCCATCGGGAAGCTAAATGATACACTGCAGATCATCTTACCTTTTTTCAAAACTACAATCTTTGGATTGTCATTTTATAGAATTTTCTTCTGTAAGAAGTTTTCTTTCTGTTGCCCTTCAAAAAGGGCAATCTGCTACAGAAATCCCAGCCAGTAAGAGAGTGGGAGAAGTTCTCAGACGTAGTAAAGATTTTTTTTCTTGTAACACTGCTTGCCTACTTACCAAAATGCAAAGGGTTTGATGAGGTTTTTTAATAGAAGCAATGATTTTGGAGAAATGTGAGAAGACTGTTCATCTTTATTCAGCATCGTTAAGCAACATACACAGTAACACCTTTTCTTTCCATAGACTCCAGTACCACTTCAGATGTGTTTTCTCTTAGTTTTTCATTTTTTTCATCACATACTGTGTTTCAGCATTATAGAGGATGTGGAATTTGCATTTTTTTGCTCCACAAAATTGTGTTCCATAATACTGTCTTTCATTTAAAAAATAAAACAAAAAATGCAACATCCCCTCCAAAACACAAGCAAAACAAATAAAAAAAACCCCATACACCCTAGCCTTTACATTTGAAAAAGGTGCAGAATACAGACAGAATAGGCTACATTGGTGTTGGCTGCCTGAACTTACAGGACATCTGAACCGCGATCTTTCAGAAGAGTGAGCTGCCATTCAGTGTGGTCTGGGCCACGTGGAACCTCTGGTTGGTTTTTTCCGAGGTGCCGCGGAAGGTCTGTTATTTTGCTGCAGGCAGACGCTCAGCGTTTTGGCTGTTTGTTGAAATACAGAGCAGAATGTCGAAGAACAGACCCCGAGGGTGCTGAAGAACTGAAAATAAAAATTTATGAATCAGGTTGTTTAAAAACATAGCATTTAAAACGTGGAGAGATAAGTCAGGAAATCTTCCTTTCCTGGTAGTTCCCAGAGGGGAATATGGTCAGCCAGGGCAGAGGAGGATGGTGGACAGGGAAGGAGGTTCTGTCGTAGCAGGTAAAGTGCAGTAATTTTAAGTCAGGTCATATGTGTATGGCTTTTCTATGACAGAAATATAACAAAGTATGATAGAAGTATGGTGAAGGGTATTTTAAAAGCTAGAATAAGCTTAGCTTTACTATACAGTTTTAAAATACTTGGTGCAGAACTTGGCTTCATTGAAACAAAATGTACCACCTCTGTGCTGGGGGGGGGGGCGGGGGGAACTATGCTAAAAGTTGTCTACGCATTTAAATATTTAAGAGGTTGTGAGACAAATAATCATTTAAAATGTTCCTCTTCATGTACAGTGACCGTTTCTATTTTAAAATCAAAATTAACTTAGAGTTGTATTCAAACAGAAAAAAAGGTTTTTAACTTTTTAATTTTGTCACTCAGGCACTTGCAATGTCCCAAAGGAGGATAAGATTATATGGGCAAGGTGCCCTGTAGCATAGGAGATTCTTTTAGAAGACTGCGGCTGTTTCCAAATGGCAGTTTTCAATCAATTCTGTTGCTGCTGTTCTAAAACTGGGTGGAAAAAATTGCCCTTGTTCATGTTGTTTAGAGTTTAAAAAGTTATTTCATTGGTTAAGGTGTAATAGAGACTCAAAAGTTTCTTCTGTGACAAGCATTTTGTTAAGAGTCTCCTTTATACTTGCACTTAATGCAATAGCATCTGTAGGGCTAAAACAGCGTAATGCTTAAAAAATATACTCGTGTCAGCTTTGTCTTCCTTGCTTTTCCTTTGCTTTTATTGCCTTTTTTCTTTTTTGCTAGCAGAACACAAGTTTAGTTTGGGTCTCCCCCTCCTCCCCCCAGTAAAGAGCTACCCAGACTTAGTTTGTGTCCTGTTTAATTAGACATAATTGCAGTTATGTTTATGAAAAAGGCTACAAGAGTTCCTTTAAAGTTTTGCTTTGTTTCTGTGGTTTTGTTTGTTTGTTTTTTACTTGGGCAACTGTTTGCAAACATCTGTACTAAGATCCATGCTCAATCTACATAGCAGATTTATGGGAATGTCAGTGTGAAGTCATTTCTACAACTATATATTGTAATCAGTTGCTCATGAATGTAAAATAAAAGAAATATCATTAATTATTCCAGAAAATTTCAAGACCTAGTATATCTGAAGGAAAAACAGAAACACCAGCTTTTGAAAGGTAAATACAATGATCAGCTGCATCTTGAAATCAGGTACATAAAATAACACGTGCTGTGTTATTTCTCAGGTAATTGGGCAAAAGTATTTAATTAGTATTTTCATAATGTGTGTTTTTAATCACAGAAAATTTTGAATGTCGGTTGTAATGTACTTACTCAACAAGACATGTAGAATATAAGTTCCAAGAGTCAAAACAAATTCTTGGTAATGCTTAAACTGCAAATTATTCAAGATTCCTAAGACATTAAATAAATTGTACAGATTGTTAAAAGCAGCATTTTTTAATAGTATTACATATGAGCTAACAGCATTACTGAGGCAACTGGGAAACAATTTTAAAATGCAGTATTAAATGTTAGTGCTTGGATATTCATTTAAGTTTTTAAAAACCTGTGTCATTTTTGGAAAGAATACTAAACTAAATTCTCAGCAGAGCAAATACGTGAAGTTGTTGGGTAACTCTACACTTAAGAACGCAAAATTCTAGAATATTTTATGTGAGTCTAGGGAAACAGTTGAAATCTTATACATTTCTTTTGGCATGCATATTGTGGGCAGACTTATGCTTCATATAATTCATCTAAATTATTACTCCAGATCTCACAGCCTAATATGTCTTATTCCAGTTAGTGATCTTTCACAATTGTTGGTGTAAATTTAACCTTTAAAAGCTTAGTCAAAACATAATTGTAGTTATTTGTTATATATGCATTTATAGTGCCTTAAAAAAAAAAGGCAAACTGCTTTCAAAGTCTCTCTGTAGGTCAGTTTTCTTCTGAGAAAAAGTTTTGCTTTTACTTCTTTATTCCAGTCATATGCAGTGTGGACCAAATAATTTGAAATTTTACTTTGGCTTAAAATGCTTGCTTAGGAACTGAGACTAAATGGTTCAGGTTTTAGAAGCTAACTCTGTCTTTAAGCCAACAGTCACTGTAATGTAATTCTAATTGAATATGATGTACTACTTTCTCCTGCTTTTGTGTTTAAGTAGACAAAAAATTTATTATATAGATCTGTTCTGTGTTTTCTGTTAAAACTCCATTTGATGCTGCTTTATGAGCTTTAAGACTGATGTGTCTGAAGTATTGTAGCTCTAGCATCAGATATTCTCAGTCCTCAAACACTTTTCTCTGTTGTTAAGCCAAGGTAGTTATGTTGATATTAGCAAGTAATTAGTGCTGCAGGAGCAGAGCAGTAGATGAAAGCAGCTGATTCTGCAAATCCTGCATCTTCCCTGCACTGGGGTTTGGTGGTGTTGTTTTAGACCAGCTTTGTGTTCCCTGGCCAGGGTGCCCATACTGTCTGCATATTCATAGCTGTGCAGAATGTCTGTTGTTGGTTTGAAACCTTGAGGACCCAGCTCCGTTAGGAGTTGGAGCACTTGTGGATCAGCGCTTCCAGTTNAAAAAAAAAAACCAAAAAAACACCTAAAAAAAAAAATCTGGTTTGCGTACCCGCAGGACTGCTCTGTAAACCAAACCGGTATGTGGGAACAATCAAGGAGTGTGCCTCAAAACCATGGTGGTGTTTCACACAAACTGTTAATGTAAATGCAGCTGTAACAGGTTTTGTTACCTGGAAGTACTTTTCCACAGACAGAAGGTGTGTTTGCACATGTTTTGCAACTATCCCGTATGGAGATGTGTGAGTGTCGTTTGTTTCCGGTTCTGAAGTTGTATGACTTCTTGTTTCTTGCTGTAGAATTTTTCCCAGAATGAGTTTTAAAATTTTAATATAAAACACCAAGATAAAATAATAAAATACTCTAAATAAAGTTAAGTGAATATGTCTAGTAAAGAGCAGCAAAAAAATCTGAGGTAGTAGGATTTTAAAACAAAAAATGTTCAGAGCCTAGCTTTCCTCAGCCTCACTTGGCACTCAAATCTTACATTTTCTGTACAACGGGAAGAAGAAACCAAACAAACCCTTTAATTTCTAGACTTCTGTAGCTTGGGATGGGTGTATTTTTGCGCCAGGTGGACTCATCTCTTGGATTCAAAATTATGTCTTATGCTGGTCCCTTGAAATATTCTAAAACCTGACTTCATATAGATGATGGGGCAGGTAGTTCATTAGTATAGCCCATATTTGATGGTCTGGCCACGGTTTGTATCATGCTTTAGAAAACGGGTTCATTGTTTTCATTAAACAACAGTCAGATTTTACATTCTAACTGTTCACTGAAATCTTCTTTCCCTACAATACAGTTATTATCATTCTTGCATTTTCCAGTGGTTTTGATGCCTGAATTTCTAGTTTTCTTACACTGTAACCAGTATTGTTTACACATAGAGTAGTAAGAGTGTGTTTCAGCCCTTAATGTTGGATGGAAGGCTATTCTCTGTCAGTTACTGACTTACTAACAGAATGGTTTCTTGAAATCCTATATGGTTTTTCTTTTCATTGAGGGATTTTAGTGCATCACAATTGCTAGATTTTGGTTATTCATCTGCAGTTGTCAGCAGAGGTAAATTACTTGATTGGAGAACTTTTCTATCTAAATGAACTTACTGTTGTGCTTGGTGATCTAAAAGATCGCTGGGTTTGGTGGATAATTGTTTTTGTGATGGTTATTGTTGTGCAAAAACTTGTTCAATTTCATTTTTGTACTCAGTTTTCTTGGTATAAATGACTCATGGGAAGGTATGCTGATGAGAGCGTGTTTCTGCATGAGAAATGAATATATAGAGATTTTTCTGTTCTTCCCCACTTCCTCTGCCATCCCTTTCTGTGTTTTGCCAGAAATGAGTGAGAATGAGAGGCTGGGTGTGGATGAAGCTTGGATTTTGCTTCCTAGAAGGTGAAGGAGATTGTGATGGATTCCTTTGATATGTTAAGGGCAGATTTGTCCTTTGAAGAGTTTCTCCGTGTGAATTTGGAGAGTGTGTGTGTACATACATGTAATCCATCTGGGATTTCCGGTGCGGAAACACTGCTTTGTGTGCGCCAATGAGGCATTCGTCATACCTTTATTTAAACCCTGTCTTCTTTTTTTTTTGCATATCTGTGTTCAAAACTTCCCACATAAAGCATAATAACTGTGCTTGTTAACTCAGCAACAACACCTCACCCTCACACTGCTTGCTGAAAAGTAGTAGCTAAAGGTCATGTATATACACTGTTTCATAAAGAGTTGACTGGATTTTCATATGCAAAAAAAATCTAAATATTTACTAGCATTTTTATGGCTCTGTATAGCTTAAGCATTTCTCTGGAATAGATGAGGTAATTAGGAACAGTTATGGCAAGACCAGTTGTCAGCCACAGCTGACGGGTGGTTCTGAGCGTTTGGTTTTGTGCTGGAACTTAGTCTTGAGTTTTCTCTCCAATATCACCTGTTTTCTAGAAGTTTTAGAGAGAGGAGAACAACTTGGATAGGAAATTTGTTTGTATATTTGAGAAATGTCATTTACTGGTTTAGATAGTCCAATAAATGGGAAAAAACCCAACAGGTTTCTTTTTGACAAAAGTACCAAATACAGGTTGCAATTTGATAAAGAGGGTGAGTTAATTCCTTGTTATGAATGAAAAATCAGTGTAACAGGCTGAAAAGATTCTTATGACTACCTCAGTGATCAGAAAGATTTCACCACTCGAGGATGTCTCGGCAGTCTCTTACCCTTACTCAAAATACTACTCTGACTTAAATTTGAAGTAGGAAACAGACTGTTTTTGCATTAGCTTATTGAAGTGAAAGTAAAACTTGGAAAAAGATTTCTGAATGTTTGTAGTATGTAGCATCTCTTCCAGAATAACCATCTTCTGTAGAACTCAGTATCATTTAGCATATAGGCAAATCACATGAGTTGTTTTAAATTCCTGGATCGGTAGAAAAATGTGTCTAGACTTTTCTGCTTGAAAATATGTCATAAAAACATAGTAGCAGGAAGGCGGTTATTCCTTTTAAGAGTCCTGGAACTGTCTCCTACTTGGGTAATGTTAAAAGTGGCTTTACCCCAGAATTATTTAAAAGCATTTTTAAAACTATTTGAAGAAATAAAGTACAAATGCATTTTGATTAATGAGACACTTGGTGATATTGCATCTCTCACATCTTTTGTCTGCATGTCACTGTTCAGAGACTATTTTCAATTTAAGTTTTAAATTTTAACAGTTAATTTGTGAGACTTATTTACTCCTAATTTCACTTTGTATGTAGAATTTATATCTGAAATCAGACCAATCTTCCATCTTCCCCCCTTCTTTATTTTGTCTGTCACCATCATCATTTTAGGTAATTTGAGCTACTTCTCATTCTGAAACATTTTGAATGGGTTAGAAATTATATTAAACTTTTTACCAAATTTAAATGTCGAGAACAAAAATTGAGCTCCATCACTGAAAAGATCGGAGAAGCTGGTCTTCCTATAACAAGTGAAGAGAAATACTAGAAAGTAGTATTTAGGATTTTGACTGTTGGAATATGAAAATATGAGCAAATTGCATATAGCAATATGACCAGACTATTTTGTATTTTTGTGGATACAGATGGCATTCAAAGTATCCAGTTCAGTCTTTGTTTGGAGCATTCTGAATTATTTTTTTCCCTGGTCACCCTAAAGCACTGCATGCATGTGGCTTTATTCCAATAATACAAGGTTTAAACTATCAGTTTGTCTATAAAGTTCATACACTGTGTTTTAGATTCTATTTTACAGTAAGATTCTCATTTTTACTTGTATAATTCAGTACTGATCTGTATTTCCTTTTTTTAAACATACAATTTTACTCTGAAAAGTGACTGAAAATGCTACTTCACGAATTTGCTTTTTCAGTCAATCAAAATCTGCAGTTGAAGTAAACTTTAAATTTAAGGTAATTTAGATTTCCAACTGTTAGCTTCTTTTCTCACTGTACTATTGCAGGGTCAATTTGATGGCATAAAGGTATGAACTGGCTGCTTTCTCTTGCACATCCTCAACAAAAGCTTCTAAGTAGTTGTATCTGCATCTATGTCAAAGAGGCTGTGCAGATAGAGGAGCTTAAAACTGTATTTTGGAAAATTTTGTGCATCACACAAAGGGGATAACCTTCCTTTCTGGAGATGAAATGCAAGAACCAGAGAGTGCTAATTGACTGCTAAATACAAAGATGAGTTTGTAAATAGGTAAGAAAAATGCAGCTGTTAATTAAATTCAGCCCATCTTGCTATGAAAATTTGTGAGAAATACCATATAGGAAGTCTATACTACTACTTTCTAAATGTCACTTTGCAGAGTACAGCCATGCGTTGCTTCATTTCATTTATTATAAAAATAACTTTTTTGGTTTTTTCAGCAAACAAGAGCATGACTCTTCAGACAAAACAAAAGAATGCAATAGAAATCAAGCTAAAAGTGTTGCGTCAGTTGAAAAGAATGAAGAAAACTCATCATTGTCAAATACAGAAAATGTTCCTAGTTTGGAACTCCCTGACAACAGCTCAAAGAATTCTTTGCATGAGAAAGGAGCTTGTTGTGATTCAGATAACAACAAACAATTAGTAGATGAAAAACAAAAATGTATTAATTATGAAAGTGAGTCCAAAAATTGCCAAAGCTCAGATGTTACCTTGAATGAGCAGACTAAAGTACGTAGCTTGGATGAAACTACACTTTCAGCAATGAACGCAAAGGACTTAAAACTAACATTGGGCGAAGACGTTAGTTTTGAGCAGTTCTTGAGAAAAAGAGACGAACCTGAATCCGTTAGTTCAGACATCAGCGAACAAGGCAGTATTCATTTGGAGCCTTTGACTCCATCAGAGGTACTAGAGCATGAAGCTACTGAAATTCTTCAGAAAGGTAATGTTGCGCCTTCGTCAAAGCAAGCTGGGCAGCTCTCAGAACAAACAGATGAGACTTCTAAAGAAAGCAGTCCCAACAGAATGGAAACAACTGTAAGCAAGACAGATGAAAATGAAGCAAGCTGAAATTATGTTAACTTTATTGTTTGTTATAAACAATGGTAAGAACACCATGGACCATTCCTGATGAGTGTGCTCATTGATGCTAATTACTAAAAATGAAAAAACCAGGGAGGGGCGGGGGGAGAAAAAGAGGCACTAAAGGGAAGTTTTCATATGAAGATGGCATGTATGTGTATATACAACTGAATTAACTAAATTCACGAACGGTAACACATTCAAATGTATCTTCCTGTCTCTTGGATGCGATATATCTTATTAGACTGACAATTGAAAGGAGGAATAAATTCTAATTTTTATAGTTAACTAGCCCACTATAAGGTGATTTGTTTGCCAAGAAAATATTTTTTTAAATCCTTCAGTGTGAATATCATTAAACAGTGGAATTCTGTATGAATTCAGTTCTGATGCTGAAGTGGAGCACACTTGTAATGATGGTTATTGGTCTGCTGATAATCTGGGTAAATACAACCCTTTGACTCGGTGTCACATTCCTTTCTTTAAAAGCATGTAAACAGAATTATATGAATCTATGCACCTCTGTACAGGTGTAATCCTGCCAGGCTGTAAGCTTACCTTAATAAACTTTCAGTGAAAGTGGAATTATTACAGTAAAAATATATATTTGTGGGGTTTTCAGTGTGCAGACTGTGCAGAAATACCGAACATAACTGTATAAAGTAGAACATACTGCTGAAAGTACTGTAGCTCTTAGGCTTTTACCATTGTTTTAATTATTCTTAGCTGTAGACCCATAGCAATGGTCTGTAAGTCACACCAAAGTACGGTTTAATGGAAAAACTGTGTTAAGCAAAAAGAAGGAAAACCCCAAACTGGAAACACCAACTGGCGTGCGTTTTGCCATTTTTGCAGCTGCTACTGGCTAACTGTTAGAAAAAGGACACAAGAGCGTATAAAGTAGAATTGTACATTTCAATTTCAGGACTTTTTGTAGTCTAAATTATGTACAGAAAGATGGCTGCTGGTTTTTTTTTGTTGGTTTTTTTTGTCTTCTAGTTAGCAGCTAGATGTAGGAATGCATATGATTAATGATAGCTTGCTCTTATGACTTCATTGCTCCATTCAAAACATTCAGAATGTGCTTTTGACTTACAGTTTTGTTTCTAATGAATGTTAAATGTTTTGAACAGCTGTTAAAGCACTGCTGTAAATTATTACTTTTTGAGTAAATATTTGCAACAAAATTTTGTCTTTGTGCATAATTTTATGCTCAGCTTGAAACTTTGGGCATAGTCTTCCCACTTTTTTTTTTTTTTAAGATATAGTTACAGTTCCCAAAAATTATTTCATTTTAAAAGTGTGATTTTGAGACTTCTGTGGGTTTTTGTTTGGTTGGGTTTTGGGTTTTGTTTGGGTTTTTTAATAATTAAATGAGCAAGTGCCTATACATAAACATATTTTTGTAGCTGTGTATTGTGGTAAAATGTGCTAGCTTCTGCAGATTATAGAGATATTTTTCTGGGCCATCAGCATGCAACTGAAGTCTACTCTGTCCTCTTAGAGTTAACTGGGTTCAGCTGCTAAATGAATCTGATCAGCAACAGCAGTAAAATTTAGAGACCATCCAGCTTATTGTTGGAGCCTCTAAACAAACCACATCAATCTCAACATCTCAAAAATTGCTTCAAACTCTAGACGGTTACATGACTTCAGTTTTGAATTGCATCTTGATTTTCATCCACGCAGGTTTAGAAGACGTAGAAAGAAAAGTGGAACAGTTTACATAGTCACAGCTCTTCAAGATCTGCCACTTTAAGAACTTCAAATAACAAGACACACGAAAAAGCTGAAAGCAATAAGTTGCAGCATTCTTTTGTTCTTTAAAGATTTTAGTGAAATCGTTCACTCACGGTATGATTAACCTATCTGATGTCTTCATGTGCGTATACATGGAAGATTATAAAATGCAGCATCACAATGAGGATGGCTTAAAGGACTTCATCAGCTATGGAACTTGATGTGTATGTTCCTGAAGGAGTTCCTGAATGCATCTGCATTTAAACCCAGAGAAATCTCTATAGTATTTTTAATCTGATTAATGATCTTCCATGCAAATGATACATTTTGAATAATGCTCTGATACGTGGTGTTGGGAAAGACATCTGGAACCAGTTGTATGATACTTGCTTTTAAATTCCTCACGTTTGTCTTTTATTATGCAATTAAATTTTTAAAACATTTACCACTAATAATAATTTGGAAAAATTTGGCCACATACTGTTGAGAAAAGTTGGAAAATAAAATTGAGATTGAAAAATGTGCATATTTGGCAGACATGTAGTTATAGTCTCAGATACTTAATATGTACAGCATTGCTTGTTTCAAGCCATGTAGAGAATGCTTATACAACAGGTAATGTTAGGTATAAAACACCCAAATATCTAGTAGCCCTTCCAAAGAAAGAGGTGAGAGAGAACTAGGTTGTTCTAGCAAGACTGCCACATAGCTTTAAATAGGCAGGTAAGGCATATCGTGAAAACAGTTGCATGGTATTTTTGTGAAGGAGAAAAACAAATTCATTACCATTTTTCCTACCGGAAGTAATTTGTTTGCAGACTAAACACTGTAGGAGACCACATAATTATAAAGATTATTCTTTATCATGTTATTTGGGAGATTTCCTAGAGATAAGTTAAATTGAGACTTTTGGCTGAAGTCACTCCGGAAGATGAAGTTACATTGAATACATTTTGAGTTATTTGCATGTAACTGCGCATCATCAGTTTTTTGTTTGTTTCTGCATCATTTAAAAGGAGTTTTTTCCATCCAGCCGTCAGTAGTTCTTTGCCACCTCTCCCTTTGTACTTCGGAAGACATTTTACCTCAAGTTTTCGTTGTCTTACCAAAAAATGGTGAAAAAGGTTAATTTTTGGTATCCATACTAGAATCACCATTTCCCCTTATGTCGAGAGATTTACCATATTTGCTTGAATAATCATTTCAGATTGTTTATAGAACACGTGTTTTTAAGGAGATCACATCCCACAGACATGCTGTCTTCATTAGTTGCATTTAATGGCAAACTGTTGTTATTAGCTTATGGTCAGGGAGTGTTCGATCACTTGGAGCATCCTCGAGTGCAGCCAGCGTCTCAGTTTGCCTTGTGCAGTTTGGGAAAAAAACTTTGGTTTACCTGCGGTTCAGGTTTTTCTTTAGCAGAATGGATGAGTAAACCCAGGGTGGGGAAAAAAAAAAAGGGGATCAAATCATAGCACGTACTGAGTTATATGTACTGTGTGATGTATTTCAAACACGAACATTTTTATAACAAAACCATGTCCGCTTCTCTTCCTGCAAATGGGGGTAGAGACAGAAGAACCCTGTGAAATAGGTGTTAAATCGCATTCTGAGGTGCTTTACTGCCAGAAGGCATTAGAAACCCAAGGTCTAAGGGGAAAGAATCTCAAGTAACACTTGCTATTCTGCAAAACCTTAAAAGATCGCCAAGCTTTTCTGCCGGCATTAAGCATTGTTATTTATATGCTGGCATGTAGAAAGCAGTTATTTTTTTATGCTGTAGGATATACTAATATTCCACCAAAGACTGTGACTGTAGGCTGTCACAGTAGAGTTTTGTTAGAGACTTTAGACATTTTTGTGTAGGGCAAATTTTATACCTGATTGTTCTCTTTTTGTTTTCATTAGTGTTTGATTTTGGAGGCCTGTGAGCTTATTTTGTCTAGTTGCATCCTGTATTTTTTTGATGTATGCTTAATATGCCTCTAATAAAAAAAAAAAGTTGGTAAGTATGTTTTATGATTGCTTGAATGATTTTTGCTTTTAAAAACCCTTTACTTCAGTTTTAATGTAGCTCAAAAGGACAGTTCTTAGATGAAGCGCGGCATGTTGTCTCCTTGAATGTTACGTTTCTACGCTTAATTTTGACTCTTTAATGTTTCCCCATTAATTCAGTGATAAAAGAGAAAGTATGTTGACTGATACTTCATATTAGTTTACAAACGCTACGCAAAAAGTTCTTTGTTATATTTCTTTGAGTTTTGGATTACTGTTCTAGAAGAATTTAATTACAACTTTGTATTCAGTCATTTCATTAACCCAAACTAACCATGTTAAGTTGGTGTTTACTGTATTGCAGGAGATTTAAAAAAAAAAAAGTGGAAAATGTTTAGCCGTGAAACACTTAATTTTGAGGGAGATAATGTTGTTATGCCTGCAAGGTGCTATAAAGCTAATATGTTTATTTATGTAAAAATGTGCTGGTTTTGTTGAGATGTCTTTACTGTTCAGACCGTTATTTCAGAGAGGCTGAGGTTTTTGTGAAACCACAAGGATAACTGTGATGTTATTTGTATAGCTGCATTTAAATTTAGGCAAATTTAGTTTCATACTAAGAAAACTAAATGTTCAAATTACGTGTATGGGCTGCATCAGACAATTTAAAATAAGGTTAATTCCATGATCAAAAAGTGTTAGTTTGTCAGCAACCAATTCTCCATTCTTTAAGCATTTTTTAAGTAGCATTGCTAAATGAATCCCTTATGTTACGAATTTAAATAAAATTAATATTTTAATTCACTAAATTCTCCATGTTAGGTATTTAATTAAAAAGAGCTGTTTTCTCAAAAAATTACGGTGAATGGGGTGGCGCACAGCGGTATCTTTATAAAGAAAGCTGTCTCGTACTCATAATGTGGTAGCCTTGAAAATGTAGCCTTCATATATTTTGCTAATAACTATAGCGTAAGAATGAATCCTTTTGACTAAAGGAAGGTAACCTGCGGGTCCATTTCTTACAGCCTCTTGTGACTTTCTCATTCTGATCCTATCTTGATGTTTTAACAACAAATTGAAGTCCTTTCCTCTCTTTTAAGGCTGCAGAAGAAGTGGAACATGAATACTTAATATTTTAAATTGTATTTATTTGAATTACCTGGTGCTTGCTGCCTGAAACGAGGATTGAATTTTGTGTGCCACTTTCTCAGGTTTTCAGCTAAATTCAGCTGAGATTTGTGTCTTTCCACTTAATCTTGGAAAGACTTGACTTCCTTTTGGAGCTAGCAAGTTGATGGCACGGGGTATAATTTTTCCAGGGTATTTAGCGAAGTGCAGTGCATTGTTAGATATCATTTACGTGGCTTCTTTTTCCCTGTCGCAATCCTTTGTATCTCGGAATGTCTCCTTCTCTTGACGGCTGGTGTATAATCAACTTTGAAGTTGTTGACTGGTGATGGAAAGCAAAAGACACTTCCACAGGGGAGAGGCAAAAGTAAGTTCAGAAGTTTAATCATGGATAGTGTGCAACATGCGGGACAGGTTGGTTAACCTGCTCTATGTGATAAAGTGAAGCTTTTTTACCGATTCCTAAAATTGGAGCTTGAGGAACCGGAGTAGCTGGGCACATCCAACTTTAACGGCTCTGAACAATAGCAGAGAGTTTTAGATAGCCGTATCGGATCATAATTCCCAAAAGGACCCTAAAGCAACACACTCATGCTAGGGAAGCTTTTCTTGTTTGTGTGACTTCCTACTCTGTTTTCTTTCCCAGATAACATATACTGGATGCCCTCTTGAGACCGTAGAAATGCCAGTTACGCTAGAGGAGATGAGTGTTCCTATGATCTTCCTTGATGGAACCAAAAAGAAGCTTTTAACATGTGGCACGTATGTATATATAGTAAGATGTTACTTGGTGTTGAATAGCGGCATTTTATTAATCTGCTAAATAATGAAGTTCTGCCAGTTCTTCTGAAGACACTCTTAACAGTACTGTTTAAAATAAACATCCTTTAAACTATAGCTTGTCACTTTTCAGTGACCTTTGAGACAGCAGGCTAGGAGGTACCACAGCAGAAAAGTATCAAGGCAGGTTGTGTCATCCCCTGCTTTAGGGCTGGTAATGACTTAACCTTGCTTGAGGATAATCTGTGGAGTTTCTTCAAGTTTGTTATAAGAGAAACTTCAATGCACAGAACTTCTACTGTTTGTAGACCTGCTTGGAACTTAATGTTGATTCAATTTAAATAAGACAAACTTATTAAAGCAGAACATACTTTTTGAATACCCTGAAACTTATCTCTATTTGATAAAATAAATCCGTTGTCCTCTGGGTTCCTCAAAAGGCAACCTTGATGTGAGAGGAAATGAAAGTACAACCTGTATTGAACATACAGTAAACATACCAAACTTTTTCCTAGCAAAAGTAATGCAAGTTACTTGTGGATGGGCATGTATAATAATCCCCTCTGTGGTTTATTATACTCTCTGTCCAGAACTACTCTTCTCGGTTTTATTCAGCGGAGTGTACAATAAAGTTTCTTCCCTTCCCTTTGCAGCTGGTTCCCCCGTGGCACATCTAAAACACTAGTGAGGGTGTAGTGCCAATATTAAATCAGATGCTACGTTTGTATCATCTTTAAATACCAGAAGCAACTTTATCACAAAAGATACACCTGGGAGCTAAAATTAAAACCTTTAATGGATATTAAAAATACTGAACCAAGTACAGCATAAAACTAAAACATACTGCAGTTAGAGTTGTGACATAATTCTTCTAGTTGATCCCTGGCTGTTGCATAGCGGCTTCTTTGTCCGTCCTGCAGAGTTTCAAAACCCTCCCAGTTCACCACAGAAGTCTTGTGCTCTTCGCTTGTTTAATCTGCCTTTTCTCTCAAATTGGTGAATTGATGAACATAACAGAATTCAAAATAATTATTCCCAGCTTGTACTTTCCTGCAATTTGTTGCTGCAGTTTCACAAGCCCAAGAAGGGCTGTGTACCTGACAGATTATCTTTCTAGTATAGCCACAAATATAGTTGGGGGAAAAAAACCATTATTCTCTTCCCTCATAAAGCCGCATCACCAACATCCTTTGGACTATCATACTATACCACCACAAATAGAGTTACATGAATTTTGCTTTATAAATCATTTCTTTTACTTAGCCACTAGAGGTTTTTTTAGATGAAAGTAGCTGAGTTTTACAAGAGGAGTCTGAGTTTAATCTCATAAATTTCCTAAAGTGAGGCTTGTAAGGCTCCGATTCTGTTCCAACGTTTTCAGTGACGGAAGCAGCCCTCTTCCGCTGTAGCTGCTAAGGCTCACTGCAGCCAGTTTTTGCCAGTATGTGCCGAGCTAAACCACGGAGCTGATCAGGCTGAAGAAACACCACTGGCAGCAGCACAGGAGAGCAGCATGGCCAGGTTAGGTCATTCGGTTGCTTCTGAATGGGACACCACAGCCTAAGAAATACGGGTTTTGGAGTACTCTATAGGGAATTGCAGGCAAATTCCTACTTTGTTGGGAGGCAAGCATTTCCATAAGAGGGAAAAACACCGTGAGCTTTCAGTATACCAAACAGCTGCAAGTAATGAAGCTATTGGATCAGTTCCTTTGGAAACTAACTGCTTGTGGCTACATCTCCAGAGATGTTAATAGTTGTGTATATTTCAATTAACTGCTGCTACTGAAGGTTGAAACCTTTTTTTAAGTGTTACCTATACATCCTTCAGTGTAAAGCCTTAATGGTTATAATACAACTTTTATAATTCACATGCACATGATCTATATTATTAGATCTATGCAAATTCAACATATTTGGTTCACCCAAGCAAGCACGTTACAATAGGAGCGTCCTATTGCAGTTACAGAAGACTCATTTTCAGTATAAATTCTGAAAATTCCAATGTTATTGTGTAGGATTTTAGAAAGTAGAAAACTGCTACCCAGGGAGATGTTCAGCACTCGCACTTTAATTTTTAATTATTTATATATGAAATCTTATTACTAAGTAAACCTGTGACGGAATGGAGGGACTCAAAATGAATTCCAGTGATGGGAGTAATTAGGAAGAATTCAGCCTGAAAAGAAACCTTTAGAAAAACTGAACTTGATAGAGGGTAAGTGGTGGCAGTATAGGAAGTCAGGTGATATCTTAACTGCATTGGAGTGTTACTGCATTCCCATTATTTTTCCTTGTACACACACACACACAAACATACGCTTGTTTATGTGCAGCTATAATGAATACATAACTTGGTTTCATTTTTCTTGATGTTTATGAACAGAGCATTAAAGAAAAAAAGGGGTGTTATTTTTTATCCCATTAAAAAAATGGTAGAGTTCAGCAACAGTCCTTACGCTCTCTTGAGCACAAAATTGTCTAAATAGTTAGTCGTAAAATTGCCATTATACTTGAATTGGAGCATCTTGCTAATCCAAGCACGCTTCTGACTAGGTGAGCTACTCGATGGTGGGAAATGGGATTTCATCTCTGCTCCATAAAAGCAGGTGAGGTGGCCTTCAGTCCGGTCCTGCGCAGGAAGGCAGGCTCCCCGCGGGCTCCGCACGGCAACGTTCCTGTCCAGGACAGCTGGCCCTCACAAACTGTTGCTGGGCTTGGGCACTTCCACCAAGCTAACGCTGGCCCTTCCTAGTACAGTTGATCCATAGACACTATTATATGTGGGAAGCTTATTCATTGTTGAAATGAAACAAATCCAAAACAAAAAAAAAAAAGAATTCTACATTTCTACATGTAGGTGGTCGTCTTTTTCTGACCGTGAGCTTTCACAGAGTGATTTAGCTGCACTAGGGAACTGCTGTTCATCAGTGGTATCTTGGAGGCTTTTAACGTGCCATTACCTCTTATTGCCATTTGTATTTTGGCAGTAATAAAAATATATCTGTTGTCTTCTCACATCATATGTGGTTTATATTAATGTATTCTTTATTTGATGTGTTTACACAGTCCTTTCAGATACCTTGGTTCTTTCCATCGACATAAAAAGTATCGTTTGAGAGAGCTTACGATTCACTTGCACTTTTATGACAGTTTCTTGATCATCTCTTTTGTATCATTTTGTATGTGACTGCATTAAAAAAATTAGGGGGAATAGGGGGAGGGAACTATGAACAAACGTTTTCAAGGTCAGTCTCTTGCCTATCCCTAGTCAGAGAGGGTAAAATATATCCACCCTGAACTTCTGACTCCCTGCAATAACAGCCATATTCTCTTCCTTACGGGTGATGCTAAAGCTAGTAGGAATTCTGCTGAACAGAATCTCCAGAGAAAATACAAAGCAGCAAATGAGGAGTGTCATTGGATTGTCAAGATGCCTCGTTGCAATAAAAGATCAATAAGAAGCAGCAGCAAATGGGAACTTTACTGTGAGTGGAATATAGAACATGTGCAGGCAAAATGCTTCTGCTTTAATCTTTTAGTTGATGAGAGTAGAGGTCTCTATCAAGAAACAGGAGATTCTGTGCAGCGTCCGACCAAGCTGTCTGTTGTCAGTCGCTTCACTGCACAAAGGCATTTCATCTGACTGTAAAACAATATTCTTGAGGATAATGTACACCAATTAGATAAAGCTTAATAATTGACAAAATTCACTCAGTCCAAGCTCGGGTAATAATTCCTGTCCATCAAACTAAATATATTTCACTTCTATATCTGGTTTGGGGGAGGTGAAAAGCACTTACTGCACCTCACCCATATCATCCACTAGGGTCTCTTGTCTCTTATCTGCTGAAAAGAACTCGCACAGAGTAGGAAACCTTTATGCTTGCTGGAGACCATATTAAGTCAGTACTGTCTTTTTTTATTTTATTTGTGCAACACCTCACATTTTGGGGATGCAAAACTAGAAACAGTTTCAGTTTAACTATCCTCATGTTCTTTCTCCTAGCATAGGAAATGGGCTTTCTCTCCTGCCTTTTTTTATGCAAACATGTATTTACTGCTCTGCCATCAGTTTGGCAGTGTGTATTTTAGTTGTGCATAGTAAAGTTCAGTAATGCTGAGATACAAAATCAAAGCATTTCAAAAGAAGAAATAGTTCTCTGTATTTATAGATCTAATATTCATCTATTTCATGGTGCCTCTCTAATACCCTAAACTTTTGAATGCTATGCCAGAGTAGTTCTAAGATCAGGAACATAAAGAACTTCACTGTAGAAATAATTTTTTTTTTTTTTTTTTTGGTGATAACTGGAAATCCAGAGAAAAACCAACAAAGATAGAGATATTAAAAGAAAAAAATACTTAATTTTCCCCACTGCAACAGCAGGCAGAACACAGTGACTGTGGAGGTCGAGTCACAGAGCCACTGATCAGGCTCTTCCACACTGTGTCCCGTGGAAGCTCTAGAGGAATTTACTGAAGCTGTCCTTTAAAATTCTGGTGGGTTCTGCGCCAGATGCTGGTATTTTTACCATTCCCATCATCAGCAAGTTCTGTGTCACAGATTGTGCATGACTAGAAAAGCTAAAAGGTAACAGCTGATCAACGAAAGCTGACAAAAGAACTATTTTGTTCTGCACATAGTTGTGCGAATAAACTTAATTGACTAGGAACATGCCTATCAAAGGAAAGGTTCTCAATGCATGTGCTGAGCTTGAACAAAGAAATTAGCAGCCCTTCCTCTGATTGGGGAAAGGCTCTGTCTGCACCTGCGTTAAGGTGACGCAGACGAGCCATTACTGTGTTTGTAGATGGATAGTTGCTTATGAGACCATAGCTCATTAATCTTTGCACCCTTTTATGGACTGTTAGAGTATGTGATGGGGTAAATGAATTGCAAGGCTAACCAGCTGCAGGTGTGAAATGGAGACACGCTTAACTAGATGTGATTTTGAGATACGAGAACTAGAGTCTCAACAGGCAATCCAGGCAATGATTTCCCCTATTACTACAGAAGCAAGAGGGTAATTTTTTTTTAACAGTACAATGTATTTTTCAAAGTATGGGTGAAGATCTGGATAAAACTCTCTGAGGTTCAACTAATTCAGTAGTGAACTAAGACAGCTTGGTATGCAGTAGCTATATTGATGATTGAGTCTGTAACCACTATAATGAAATTGAAAATAGGAGTAATAGGACCACCTTCAGACTCCAAAAAACCTTTGCAAAAGAGCAGAGACAGCAACTGTAGAACATTCTGGTCTTCCTAAAATTGAATTCGAGAGTCTTCTTGTCAGTGAAACATGATAGGTTTATTAAATATGCTGTAGAATAATATATGAGAAAGTTAGTTTTATCTGCTACAGTTTTTCTCCTTAATTTCAGCTGTATGTATGCTACTGCAGCTTCAGAACATCTGGGTACGGCGATTTTTTTTTTTCTGCACCTGCAAGTGTAAGTACACACATAAACAAAAAAGAAATTAAATCTTTCACAAAGCCAAAGAGAAAGAAAAAAACCAACCAGCCACGAAGCTCAGGGGAGCAGTATGACAAGTGCTGAGCTGTAAACAAGCTTGAGAGGGATTTAATTCTTATGACAAGCGCCAGTGGTAGCATCTCACATGGACTCAGCATATGCACACATTTCAGAGGAGGAATCACAGAGGACTTAATGCAAATATAAAAAAGCAGAGAGCACATCAGCCTATACTGTTCTAAAAATAGCCTCACAAATCAGGATGAGCTAGGGTTGTAATTATCTTGATTTTTTTTCAGAATTTTGACACTTGTAAGAGGGTTTCTGGTTTACGCTCGCACCATAATTAGACTTTATAACATATAAACTGCAAACTTTTTGGGGCAGGGATTGTGTCTTGTATTTGTAGGACAAGTACAACAAAACCTCATTGGGTGGTGTGTTCGGGGTGATAGTACAATATAAAGGCTGAGTAATAGCTGCTTTACTCGGTTTTAAAGAAGCTTATTTTAGGTCAGAGGCTTGTTGTTGTTGTTTGTTAAGGAAAGAGAACTGAGATGTAGTTTGGTATCCAAATTAAATTTTAAAAGCCTCTAATGCACACTTATTCCCTAATTACAGTCAGGTCCTTTCTCTTTCAAGTATGCTCATAACTGCCTCGTTTCTCTAGCAGCATTCTGAGAAGCGCATCCTGCAAACCATACCCTGCAGTCTGCACTTAAGCAGATTTCCCCATGGCAGTTGATGAGTTTGGGCTGCAGGACGTAGCCAGTTTTCACATAACCTTCAGGCAGCTTTGGGATGAGTAGCACGCTCCCTGCGCTCCAGCCGCTGCACAGGTTTGGCTCGCTTAAGAAACCAGAGCAGTGCTCTGTTCACCTTAGATCTATCTTCAGTCCAGCTGCTTTTTTTTCTTCTTTCCTCAGACTGCAACAAATTAATTTAAAGGTTAAATTTACTAGCAAAGGGTTAATAACCCCTGGAGGTATGGTTTTGGGTTGTGTGCAGGCTCAGCCAAATGCTATTGTGTTGGACTGTAGTTAGCTAAAAAGCTGGGTTTGGCCCTAGTTGAAATTTCATTGCAAAAGCAGGTAGTCTCTAGGAAAAGGCTGTCTCTTGGACCCAGTCTTTCTTGCTCACTTAGATGATTGACAATTGGAAGGACTTGTTATTTTACCAAAGTTCTATTATGTTTTAAACATACTGAATTTTAAATACAGTTTTACAATACTGATATTTCTGGATTTAAATATGAGATTTTTTTGTGTGTGTGTATGCAAATTACCCTTCATTTGTATGATATAAATACTCAGTTTCTTAACCTGTTTCTCAGTGTGTGTTTTGGCCATCCCCCACATACTGCAAATGATTGAAAATGGCCTTGCACTTGCAGTTGGTATGAATAACCTTCAAAATAACAATTAACAGGCTTGACTTTGAGTGAAGTAGTTTCCCACATTTGGCATGGAAAACTAAAGCTACTCATTTCCTCTCCCACACAGTAACATCTCCTGTTTTAAAATGACTTTTTAATTCTGATTTTTATTTCTATAATTTTTCTTTTAAGAACAAGTAAGCATAAAAGGAACTCATTTTGTTTTAAAGTTAATATTTTAATGCTTTGCAAAACTGTAAATAAACATTGTATCTTCTAGGAACCTGTAATTATTTCCTTCACTAATTTAAAATTACCTGGATAGATCAATGTATGGGAGAAGAGCAGAATATCACAGTCCTTTTTTGCCAAGTGACTAGAAAGAGCACTTTTTAACTAATTCTTTGTTACCAGAGCAGATGTAAAGTCCCAGTCTGAATTGTCCACTATTTTTAGAAGTTTTGGGAATTGTGTCTAAATAAAGATTCAAATCCTGAAGAAAGTTAAACAAGCATTAAAATCCAAGCATCTCTGAATCTTGACAGACAAATCTGGGTTGTTTACAGACCACTGGGTAAGCATCTCTGACCATCATTGGTTTTGTGTGTTACTGTTCTTTGTAGAGAACACGCTAAATAAGCTACATCTCTCTTACAGACTTTCTTTGCTTCTTTTATTTTTAATATCCTCTGTTTTGTTATTTTTCCAGTATTTTATTTCCGTCTGTGCAATAGCAGTTGGAAGGGTGGTCCTGGGAGGACACTGGATATCGTGGGTGGCCGTAGAACTGCTCATTTTTATTGTCCTGGGATTATGATCTGTTGAAGAACAAAAATTAATATAGACGAGGCTGTGTTAGGCAGCTGTGCCTATGGGGTCTCTATTGATTTTGGTATCTTTATCTAGGTAGCGATGCCTAGGTATACACTTTATGATTCTTTATGTCAACCTTGCCCTTCCTGCTGGGGAGAGCAAGAAAGTCCATGCCCATCCTAAGCTTTGACCAAAGACTAGTTAACGTGAACACAGATACGTAATAACTAAGCCCTCAGGCCAATCCAAAGACAACTGTATGCAGCAGTGGACTATTCTTATAACATCCCTATAACATAGGAACAGGCTATGACAGATAATGTATGTATATATGGCTGGTGTTCTGTAAGCTTTCTGTGCAGAGTGTTTTGCTTAATTTTATAACTTGATTGAACCAAAGTTGTGTGTCTCTTTCACAGGCAGAAGACTGGGTTTAGAAGACGAATTGCTGAGGCAGGAGATAACTGTTATTTGAGGCTTCCTTGTGCTTCAGTGCCGTGTAGTGGGAGCGCAGCGTGCCTGCCAGGCTCCCTCCTGCACCCCTCCGCCAGGAGTGACTTCAAGCCCACCCTGCTGCCGGTGTCATCGTTTTGGTTCTCGTAATTGTAGCGAAAAGATTGCTGCTTTCATAGTAGCAGGGAGAATTTCTATAAACGAGGCAAATACCTGCTTCTGAAGGGAGGGCTTCCATTTTTTTTGTAATTAACAGAAATTAAGTTGATTGAACTTTGTTGTATGCTCTGTTATTGAACCTAGCTCACCCTTCTAGCCCTGTAACTAAAAGCGATGAAGAGCAAGTGGCCAGTTTCTATAGCTTCTTCAAATAGCTTACAATTTAAATCTTGCTTGTGCTACTTTTAAGACAGAGAGAATACTTTTAGTCCTCTGCATAGATGTATTGGTCTGAACATTCAGAAGGTTAAAAATACTACGTTTACTAGATTTCTTGTAGTCAAAGACAGAAAGTGATTCTGCGTGATGAAGATGACATTCACCAGAACAAAAAATTATCCTACGCGCATTGGCTGAGTTTAAACCTTGCTCCGTTAATTTCAGCTCTCTGTGGATGCACAGGCCAAACATCAGTAACCTGCAAGATTTGTTAAAGGCTTTACTCTTCTAATTCCCACTGGGGTATTTTAATGTTGACAGCTGTTAAAATTCTCAAACTGGAGCTTCACATCCGCATTCTCTTCCTCACAGAAACCTGTAATGGGATTCATCTGTTTTCTTTGTTATTCCCTCTGCTCATTTAAATGTAATGTGCATTTCTCATCACACCACTGGATTAACTTTATATAAATGACTAAAATGCACAGATACACACATCTGTTCCAGAAGAATGGAGCGTGGGATTTTGGTTTTGAATATAAAGCTGGCCAAAGATAAATACTGTACTATATAATCCTCATGCCTTTCTTTAAAACAAAAGAAAATATTTATTATGTGGCCTTGTAAAGATCCTCTGGAGATTTTCATCTTCCCTATCCCCCTCATCATTGAGCAGTCTTCCAGGAGTGGAGGAACTCATTCCATTTATACTTGGGGTGGTTTACTACCAGTCGCAGGCTCCCTCCCTGTCCCTCCAGTCCACCTCTTCTGATTTATATTAGCTGGAATCGTGGCTCTGCTAATTTTTTTCCTGGGAGGGGTTAGCCAGATATTTTTTGCTTCGGGGATTATTCATTTCCAGGGCCTTTGTTCTGCAAATGATGTGTTAATGGGTGTTTTAACCTAATGTCTGATTCAGATTCCTATTGAACCAGTCTTGTCTGCCTTGCTTCATCTACAGTGCAGACCATTTGGGACGCCAGCCTTGGATTTGCACTTGAATTAACTCAAAAATAGCTTGGATACCGTGGCTGGTAAAGCTGAGGGAGCATGGCTGAACAGTCGGAGACAGAGCTGGTGAGACATACAAAGTTTGCTGCTGCCAGCGCTGCCTTCCCGGCGACTCGGCCCGCGGCCCATTGGAAGTCCTGTTGGGAGTCTCCGCTGTGCTGTGCTCCCAGCAGGGATCATCGCGGAATAGATCTAGCACACGAATTAATAGTATGAGATTAGCCAAGATGTTGTCATTACGAATCTAATCTGCACAAGATGCATGCTGCAGTGCCGGTCAAATTAAATTCTACTAGGAAGTCAGGCTCGTATGTATCTTATTTAATTCCCTTCCTCAGTGAGCAGGGAGTGAAAGACTGACTTAAGCTAGACGAGTCGGTGTTATGTACATCTCTGCGAATGCTTCTCCCATTCCAGCAGTGCCACCCACTTGGCTGGACGAAGGGTGTGCTGGCGTGGTGACCCTGGGTACCGCATTTGCTTTTATGAGTGGTACATGAGGCTGGCAGGCGGCTCGCTCATCCGTCCAGGGTGGCTTTGGGCGATAAAGTAATACTGTGTCTCGATGAAGCTGCGGTCCGTGTGGCTCTTGGCGAGGAGGGGGGTTAGACTGTGGGAATTTAGTCATTGGTCTTTTGAGGAAAAACCGTAATGCAAAGAAAAGATGTAAAATCCTTAATTTGAACAAAAGCTAGTCTGCCCTGACTTTTGATTTTAGCTACTTGGGGAACTATAAATAACATGCCGCTGTTTTAAATGGGCAACTTTGGCCTTTTAACTCCAACCCTTAATGTCGTTTTTCACTTCTTCTACAGCTGCATGAAGAAGCTCAACCCAGATTTATAGTTCGGGTATATATGGTATAAATATGTTAATTTTTTTTTTTTGTTAACCCTGTAAAAAGTATGCAGTAGGAGGTTTGAGAAAGGAAGTATTTTAATGAATCAAAGTCAGAAATACAGAGAATAAGCAACTTTCTAAAATTAGCCCTCGATGAAAATCAGATTAAGCAGAGTGTATGTGGTACCTTTAATAGGGCTAGAAACAAAGTATTTCCTTAATTTCCATTCCAGTGTTTTCATTTACAAGGCCTTTCCTCAGCAAGTGACCAAGGTGTAATTCTCAAAAGACACAGGAGGTAGCATCAATGAGATAGAACAAAAGATTTCTTTTGGAAAAATACAGATAACTTTGGTGTTATAGAAAATAAAATATATATCATTTCTACAACGTACTTTGTATGAAGAATGAAGGTATGTTTTGTGTCTTGTTTTTATTTTCGATGGTGTAAAACTCAATCATATTTGAATAGGAAGATTTTTGACATCTCATATAAAGCCTTTTCCTATCATACCTTAAAAGCAAAGAGAGTGTATAGTTTCTAATAACAAAAATATTTGCTTTTTTTTTTTAATGGACACGTACTAGTATAAAGATGTTACCTGTGCATCAAGCATAAAGAATGTTGTCTTGTTATGATGTGTCAAAATATTCTTTAATGAGGAAAGGCATATAAAATGTACAAAGTAGGGTAAAACAGCTACTAATACCTTCATTACCGTCTGTCAAAAAAATGACAGTCCTATCAGTAAATGAGTGAGCCAGAAGGAATAAATGGACAGCTTACAGAAATTGCTTTCACAGTGATCTCTGCACACAGAAGATGCAGTTTTAAGACTTCACATTTTAATGCAGTCATTTTGGCAATAGCAACATATGAATGTGTTAGGTGTCAAAAATATTTTACTCTTTATATTCCATAGTTAGTCTTGGGAATATTTTTTTTAGTTTTAAATATCTTTTTGTGACATATTAGTGTGTTCAGCCCTTTTTAAATTGTTTAGCCACTAGCATTATTCTGGACTGTAGAATTCAATGTACCCACTACTCTTCTAACAAGTAGAGTTGTGGGGGTTTTAGCGTTTCAGAATTGAAGGATCTCTTTGTCTTGCTCGGGCATATCAGAGCATAATACCCTGCACAAAGTGTCAGCCTCACCATTGTTTCCAGGGTGGGATGTCGGGGCGTATTTTTGAGGATCATTCCAATAATAAATTACAGTTTTAATGATGAATTTGATGACATATGGCAAATAGAAAGCACTTTTCATAGATTAAGGAACATGGATCCTCTGCAAGGACTAAAAACCAGTAAATTGTTAACCACCTAAGTGTTCAGTTGTTGAACTTTCTGTTGAATTATTTAACACCTTCCTCCTTCCTGCTTTAAGGTATAATCTGCATTAGAAATACTATTACTAATCAGGTTACCAAATCTTAAATCACATATACTGCTCCTGCTATTTTAAGTCTGTACATGATGTTTACCTGAGAAGCAGTGAAAGGAGACGATATTTCTCTTAAATTAATTGATGAATATTTATATACCAGATGGTTTTTCAAGTGCTAGCCAAAACTGATGGTGTTTAAACCAGAGCGATTGACAAAGATTGAAATAAGAAACTCATGAAGGTATCTGTGGAGGGGTAGTACATTTGTCACTTCTAAGAGGCAGATGATTTATGGATTTAGAAGTACAGCTTGCCCACTGCTGATACATTCTTGAGCTTCACGTTCTTGATTGTGCATCTGATCCAGCAGTTAACCTGTGCTTTTAAGAGAATGTGTACATAGCACAAGATTAGCAAAGGCAGGGAGGGCACGATGACTCCAGTAACATGAATATCTATCCACAGTATCCCTCAGAAGTAAAACTCTGCCTCTGCGTCTCATTTTGCTGTGCACACTCTAAAAAGGCAAAATCTTCGTTTACTGGTTAAGGATCGAAGTCTGAGACATGGGGGAAGAGGGAGCAGGGGAAAGGTGATGGTTTACTTTAAAAGGCATGGTCCAGCCTTTACTTATTTTATTGCTATTTTATACAGTTTAAATTAGCTAAATTTCATTATATTTGTTTTAATATATTTGTCCGAACAACCTGTCAGTTATCTGTAGCGTTTGCTTACAGATTGAATTTTGGTGCCATCATCTGTTGACAGTGTATAATTGCAACACGGGCAGATCGGGATCCTAAAAAAATCTAAGATTACACTCTCTGTATTACGTGTTTCACATATAACTTCAATTCTTGTACTCACAGAAAGACCTTATATACCCTACTTTAAAGAAAAAAAAACCCACAAAAGTCTATACATTGGCGCAGCCGTTGTCTGTTTGGTTTGATGTCATATGTGAACACTAGTGCACACAAAGCAGAAATTTTACAGGGAAACAAACTAGACAGTGTGAAATGTAGAACAGCATGTATAAAGCTAATTTCATATAGCCATTTATGTCAGAAACTACACGTGCTCCTGACATTATGCAGCAGGAGTGTGTGTTGTAGTTGTTATTCTGTTTGGAAGCTTCTGCTCTTTGTTTTGGTAAAGAGTTTCTGTCCTGCGTGAATAAAACTATTTGAAAGTAGTTAACGCTGACTTAATTCAGCTGCTCTGAAAACTAGAGCTAAAACTCCCATTCACTTTTCTGGGAATAAAGGATCCTGCCAGTATTCTGTGTTCTCTTCAATACTAGCATCTGCAGAAAGAAATGATTGGTTTCTTTGCTTTACCAAAATGGTGTATTTAAATTCAGCAGATCATCCAGAGACGAGAAGATTTAACCTGAGTCTTACTTGCTGGTAGGAGATGCCTACACCGTAATCAGGCTTGTCGAGCTGTGAAGTGGCGTAGTATTAAGGTTCCTTTCCACATTTGTAGCTCGTTATCACTGGGTAAAAAACCTCTCTCCATTCATAGCTTCAGCCTCCATTTATCAACGTCTATCAGAGTCCAGTAAAAGAAATAAGTATGAAGATGCTGGAGAGACGTCTGGAGTACGAGTCACACTTGTCAGAAGGAAGGAGACTTGGCTACGCCTCAGGGCTACAGGCCTGATGTTTGTGGGTGAAAGTCATTGTCCAAACTTGTCTGTGTCTGAGTTGATCTTTTTCCATTAACAGCCAGTGCAGAGAGATGTGACAGGATCTCACCCAGAGGCAGACATTTAAAACGGGCAGACTTACCTGCTTCTACCCCTTGGCTGTAACAGCACCTCAGACTCAGCTGGAGATGCTACAGTCTGAACTAGATCCTATACACTATACGCACACTGTTGCCAGATTTCTGTTGCAGAGAAAGAAACTCCACGATGAAATCTACAAGCGGCTGTCATCTGAAAAGGAATCCCTTAGAAAATCCCTGTGGCCTGAAACCCAGAGCAACGTGCTGGAAACTGGCCAACCTCTGAGCAGGGGGTCGGACCAGACAACTGCCGGAGTCCTGTCCACCTAGAACTTGTGAGTGGTTTTGGGTTTCCAGCAGGTACCCTCTCTCAAGGGTGAGAATCAAGGGGAAAGTTTTCTCTTGTGATGTGTGCAGGATTTTTGTGTGTTATAGGTGATCCTTAGCAACCAAACAGATATACAGCCTTTAAAACTCAATGACAGATCTGTGCTGCACAGTAAGCTGCCCAGGTGAGCTCAAAACTTGTCACTGATTTTTGCACTCTCTTAATCTTCCTGTTTATTCTGTGCTTCATTAAAGTCAATCTCTACTGGACAGACTGTCGCTCAGGCTAGGCCTGTCCTGCTGTCTGCGCTCTCTGGGGAGCACCCTTCATCCTGATAAATGGTCTATTAGGAGAGCACGTGTCAGAGAGAAACCCTCCGTGAAGCTAAATAGATTAATCTCTTCCCTCTGAACAGTCTCAGTGGAATGGGGTAGGCGTGATTGTTAAAGCGGATTTAGAATGCAAAGGCACTTTCTCCTCAGGACAGGAAATTGCTCTGAGTTTGGATAGGTACAGATTAGTTCCAGTAAATGTATCGAGGGAAAAGGCTCAGCATTAGCCCTTGCCACCAGAATGGACGCAGCGTTGATGGTCTGGAAGTTGCTGAACTTTCTCGTGGTGCCCTCTTGTGAATTGAGCGGAGACAGCCTTTCTGCGGAGGTTTTGCAATGCCTTTCTGTAACTACAGCAATTGCTGGCATGGAAGAGCGGTGCTAAAAAGCATTTCAGATTCTTGCAGTGCAGTTTAGCAGCTGCAGTTACGTTAGTCAGACCAGCATAACGACCAGCAAACCTCCAGCAAAGGGAGGGAATTTCTTGTTCTTACAGCTGTCCCGTCCCCCTAGCTGTGGCATTGTAAGTCATTGCTGTGCTGTCCTTGACCCTCTAAACACAGTATGGGAGTAGCAAGGCCAAAAAATCACTTACAAATGGAAAACCTGCCCTTGAAACCACCTGTTTACAAGTGTGACTTAGTGTGAGGTATCACATACCTAAGTGCCTCTGGTTCATCGTCTGGTGGTGCCCTGGTGCAGGCTTCCTCAGACACAACCCGGGGAGGGCAGAGAGGAGCTTGGGTTGCTCCTGTTGGCTTCTTCACCAATTTCTGGAAGCGCTAGGGAGAGGAGGACGAGCTCAGTTGTTTCTGAGGTTCTCCTGCAGACCCTCAGAAGCAACTTTGAGCTCCCAAGGTTGCTGCTGCTTTAAAAAAACAAAAAATATGTTTTTCCCCCCCTTCAGTGTATTTACATCTTCCCTTTCCCTGCATTAGTGAGCGGGGATGAAGGGAATACTAATTCAGAGCTTTTCCCCACCACTGTCAGTGTCCTGAGCAGCCATTTCCATTGGCTGCAAAAATCTGCATTTCTCTGGTGTTGAGCTCATTCGGCACTCTGTGGGCGTCTGAGGTGTTGCCGGGTGCCTGTGGGGAAGGGAGAGCCTCTGCAAAGAGTAGGCAGACAAGATCTTGGTGCTTCGTTTTTGTTGCTTGCAGGAACTAACATGCAAAAGCTCTGATTTTTTTTCACCCTTGTTGGAAGCAATCCAACAGAAATATCTTGGTTCTGTTGGCACCAAAGAGGGTGGCAGGTCCTCGTTGGTGGCATTTGTACCAAAACGGGGAGGAAATGCTGCCAGAAGACTCTCTTGTGTGAAGAGTGGCTACGGCCCAGCAAGAGGACAGAAAAAGATTATGCTGAGAGAAGCTAATTTTAAATGAACTAAAGGAAGATAAATTCACATTTGCTGGTAGACCATCTTCCAGGAGAAGAAATCAAATAAAATCACACAAAAGTAATACAGAGCAAATTCAACATTAGTTTTAATGAAGGACTAAGCAAATATTGCAGCTTTTTATTACTATTATGAAAAAGTCTTTAAGTATCATAACAATATACATGTTGTAAACCCATGTAATCGCATGCAGTTATTGTTCCTAAACTGCATCTTCCTGTTGCAGCAGTAATATATTCTCTGTCTGCCTTGGAAGACAATGGTAGACAACGGCTGCAATGATGGTACCAAAGTTGAAAGAGGTAATGTGAGGGAAAGGGAATTCTGGAAGGCTCTTTTCAGCTCTTTCTTTTGTTGTTATTTATTTAAATGCAAATCATCCAGCCATTAAAAAAAAAAAAAAAGATAAATATTCAGTAGCCTTGGTGGATTCATGAATGTGAGACTGAAGTTACAGAAATGGTGAGTCATACAGAAACCTGTGCAGGGAATCAAGGCGCTTCTGGTATTTTGAAGTTAAAGGAAGGGCAGAGTGTAGCTAACTCTTAAAATAAGCCAAGACCTATAGAGTATTTTAGTGTCTTTTGATAATGTACTGCAAAAGTCATCTCTTAAAAATAAACTGTGTAGGAAAATATTCACTATGGTCTTCTTCAGGCAGACCAAAGCAGCGCTGAATTCAGACAGCTGCAATCAGTGCAGCCTTCCGCTTTCAGATCTGCCAATGCCACGTGCCTGTAAAGGCACAGAATATTATTGTTAGAAAAGCAGGTTGTGAAGCCGTCTGGGATGAGGTCAGCACGGACAGTTGTAGCTGTGAGCGCGAGATCCAGAAACGCCGTTCTGCTGGGAGTGCAGTGTTTCAGGTGCTGGTTTGTGTCCATGGAAGTAGCTCTGGTTTGTGTCCACGGAAGTAGCCTTCCCTGGGCTGAGACGGTCTCCCAGGGCTGGACACGCTCTGATGCAGACAGGTGAAAAGCTCGTTTTCCCTTTCTGTCCCTTGGCAGATCAACGTTTGTACAGCGCGGCTTTCGCTCCCTGGGCAAAGCGCGGCAAAAACATGGCTGCACCACCTGACTCCTGCAAAAATGGTACTAAACCTTCCCGCAGCACTGGGGGGCTGGGGGATACCCCCCCTTTCCCCTCTCAGGCCTGGGGAGGCTGTGAGAGTCGGCTCGTAACGCTGCTCACCTGAGCAACATTATGGCATGCTATAAATATGTTAATTCTTTAATTTATCACGGTTAAAACTTACTTGACCTATTTTAAAAATGTCGCTGTTTTCAGGGTGTCAACAATAAAAATAATACCTGAAAGATACTACAGAAAAGCTGGGATGCATGTCATGAATGTCATGTTATTTCATGGCTTTATGTTTAAGCATCTTAATTACTACATGTGCTTATACTTAGAAGATTACCAACTCGAACAAGTTCAAAAGTTTGTTTATCTGAAATCTATATAGCATAAAAGGATTTCACAGTAAACATCTTTGGGATGCAGGTAAAGATGACAAAAAGTGTGCAGTTCAGTATTTATTGTGTATTGGTATTGTTATTCTCATCTTTTTTTAATGTTTCTACCATACCTGATTATGAAGGCATTACAAGGGCTTTGCATTTACAGTGTGACATGGGTAAGCTTATGTTTAGCATTATTGTATCATTTGCTTCTAAGTGCTGCCTATTTTATTGCTGAATTATAAATTTTTAGCACTATTATTTAGAAAATGTCAACAAATGTCTATGATTTTTCTGTTTTTATTCAGACCAGTTTAAATTAAACTGTTCCAATCTGGGATAAAATGCAGCTTAGTAGAGTCTATCTATAAACCTGACAGTCGTTTAGCACTGACTACGACTGGCCAGAGAATTAATATTTAGGGAGGGCTTCATACATTTTGGGATGAAAAATATCTCAGGGTTTTTTTTCACTGCCTCTTGAGGAAAAAGAGAGAAATTCTCTATCTGTTGCAGTTGGGGGCATGGAAGGTTGATCTTCTGCATCTAAGACTACTGGGTATTTTAGGATTATGTGTTATTTAAGTTATATCTCACTTTAGAGTCTCCATTTCCCCATTCCTCTTTGAAAGCACATTTGGCATATTGTTGTGGGCTTTTCTTGCTTTCAGGTGGGGACAAGCTGTTACAAGGACTCAAGCTTGTGCCTTCGAGCTCAAGGTGTCCAGAGAAGGCGGACTTCTTTCTGCACCTTAGGTCTGGACCGGCTGGATGCCAACCTCATTCCAGGCTGTGTGTAGAGTAACAGGATGCTTTCCCATGACTTGCTCATCCAGCTTGGGAGCCAAGCAAGGTGGGTATTTGCTGACAAGATGCCCGGAAGGCAAAGAGAATCAGTTTTTCAAATATTGAAATTCATAAGAAGAAAGGGCTGTCCTCTTTCTCCTCCCTCCTCCAACTAGATATAAAATAAAAATGTATAATCATTTGGGAAACTGGCACATTAGATAACAAGTAGGTAAGAATGAATTGTTCCTTTCAAGTCAGTTTTCAAAGGAGGAAAACATTTAGAAAGTGAATCTTGCATTCTAGATAACAGTAATTTTGTTTCATGCAGCTGCCAGTGGAGAGGCCGGTGTCAAAATACAGTGGTACTCATAAGCAGTAATCAATAAGCATGAATTATTTAGGAAACACCGGATAAGTGGGCAAGTATTAAAGCAGAATCAGTCCACTGTATAAGCACTAAGGAATGTGTATGAATTCCTAGCAAATTGATAGTGACATCCACTTGGAATCTCAGTTTACGTGCATAAAAACAAAGTGTAAGTGAATATTTCATTATCTAAATGTAAATAAATTGTATATAAATTTTAACTAAAGTGCATGAACTAACTGACCCTAAGAAGGGTCTTAAGTTAAAATATCTCCAGTGTACAAAAGCAGACACCTCTGGCCTCATGGTGTGAGAATAAGAAGTGACGGCATTTCAGATAAATGAGCACCTAGAAATGATGTGAGGTCAGTCAGGGAGCAGACGGATTCAACTGACCACCACGTTTTTAAACAACCTGGAAGGAAGAGATTGAGCCAGTTTAGGAGTGACTGCTTTCCCTGTGCAACTGGTAGAGAGACGTTTTTAACACCATTCCAAGGTGGAGAAAAAAAAATCTATAGTAGAAATGGCAACACAAAAGAGACAGACTGATTCAGGCAATTTACTCTGCTAGACATGAAATGCTTTTTTGAGGCTATAAGTGATCATTCAAAAAATTATTTCAGCTCAAGCACTCAAGGCCAAACCAAGCAGAGGTGAGTCTCTGTGTTGGAGGGGCAGTGAGAAAGTCTCATGTAACAAAGACACTGTGTTATTCACACTTTTTGCTTATTCTGTCTGCAGAAGTCAGGTCTCAACAGAGCTCTTGGATCCTGGAGAAGCCTGATGAGAAATGTCATTCCAAACCCACAGACAGAGAAGTCTCCCCACAGAGAGGATGAGGAGTAATAGTCTTCACATGTAAATGAAGTGAGGCAAAGCCTGAAAAATGCTTTGCAACAAGAGAAAAATTGAGGCCAGGAGCTCAGTGCCTGGAAGAGCACTTCGGAGAGCAAGTGCCTGTGGGATGGTAAGAAAATGTCAAACAGGTAATGGAGACAAGAAAGAGGATAGAGATAATCCCTCTGGAAATACTCAAATGAGCTTCTTAACCTACAGTCGTGTCTCTGTAGTACATGTCTGAATAGACATGGGAACAGGAAATTATTATTTATAAGCTAAGCAAAAAGTAATATGGGTGGGTAATTTTTTTTTTTTTTTTTTAAAAGCAATAGGTGACTTGCATACAACAGGGAGTGAGATCACAACCCTGTTTAAGCCAGTGGCAAAGTCCCTTTGACTTCAAGTCACAATCGAGGCTTTTTACTCACAGTTCCTGGCTGCTCCCCACCATGTCATATCATCAGCATTGCCACGGTGTTAGAAGTCAATACTGGTCCTGGTTGTGTGCAGAGTTATGTACAAACGTGTGCAACTGCTGTATGTTCTCTACGCTGCAGCGTACGTGGCTGGCTCCCGTTTTGTTGTTAGAAAAACGAAGGCACAGAGAGCTGGAGAGAGGACTGAGGCTCCTGACTGGCAGTCAGGCACTCTGTGGCTGGGAGCGTGGTGCTTCCCTCTGCTCCGGGTGTCCCTGGGAGCCCCGACTGCCCTGGGGACCTCCTGGGAAAACAGACCATCCTGGAAAGCTTGTGTCAGTCCGAGCAGAAGACCGGTACTGCTTTACGCTTTGCCATGAGCAGAGGGGCTGATGAGAATGGCAGTCGTGGGGGAAGCACAAGTCCTGACAGTGCAGTGACAGCCTTTAATGTAGCGATGTACGCATTCGGATGCAGTATAGGTATAAAAATACTAATCTGTGTGACGCTCTCCTGTGTAAGTATGACAAGCATTGTTGCAGGCGTGCAAAAAGGCAGTAAGATAAAAGTTTTCCGAGTGCTGTGCAGCAAATTACAGACAAAGCCAGAATTCAAGCGCACCTAATCCTCTGTCTGTGTCCAATCTAACTGCTCCAAGTCCCTCTGTTGTTGTCACGTACAAAAGGTAATTACGTGTTTGAAAATGTCCCCCTGCTAGTTGCTTGGAGAGCTATTAAAGAACGCAGGACTGGCAAACTTCCCCGTTGTGTGCAGGACTGGGGCTCTGAACCGCAGAAGAAGGACCTTCCATTGCTTTTGGGGCCTGCAAGATCAGCCCCCAGTTTGCAAAGGAAAAGCCTCACCTGACAGGTTTTTGAGGAATGTTCCTCTTTGAAGAAATAATTCAAACCATCTGTTCATTCTAGAGCGTTATTAGAGACCTTCATCCCTGGGCTGCAGTTATTGGTTTCCTTGTGCATGGAGTGAATTAGTGCCATGTTCCAGCTGGATTTCATGATTGTATTATGCAGTCACTAGTAAAATCCATTCATGTCAGCTCTTTGAAATACCAACCTGTTGTGGGTGCAGTGTATTGCTGCATGGGAGCTGGTTACATTATGAGAGAGAGAAAAGGGTTGCATAGTCAACTATTTAGCTCTTCTTTGAAAGTGAACTTTTGGACAAGCAGGAGGAGGTAAAAAGGGGGGGGGGAGAAAAATCCTGGAAAACATTTGGATGGGTGGAAGCTTCAGCAAATTACTAAATACTTAACTATATTATTTGCCTCAAAGGCAAAAACATCCCATGCCTTCATTCTGCTGTTTTCCTGATGGCGTTGATCAATTTAGCAAAGTTGTTGAAGCAAAGAATTAAAGTCACTTGTACGACACTCACCACTGGGCACTGAGTATTGCAGAGGCAGAAGCAGCGCAGTTCTGCTTCCCCGGCCTGCCTGGTTCTAGCCCTGACCCACCACCACCTTGCACTTGTACGTATGTGTTCTGCTGAACAGACAAAACACGTGCTTATTATTTGCTTCTAGCTCCACTTAAGTTTAAATTCGTAAACTTGAAGTTCCTTCTCCTGTTATTTCCTTAGTTTCCTCTCCTGTGACACAACTAAAATAATGTCCTGCCCTATAAGCAGGAGTAAGAGAAGTACATTGATTTGCTTGCAAGCGTATATATTATCAAAAAGGCAAGCCCATGTAAAATGTTTTCCAAATGAACTTGGTTAAAATTTCAAAAGGAGAGATGGATGGAGAATGGGAATTTCCAGCATATACAACTGCAGAAGAAAAGTAGAAACTGCTTATCGTAACGTGTCCTATAAAATTCTGTAGGTTGCCAGCTTCAGGTGATGTGCCCTTATTAAAGCACCAAAAATGTTTCTGGACTCATTGCAGCGAAAGCGAAGTCGTTCGACAGTGGCGCTCATCTATCAGGACAGCAAAATGATCACGGATTCTTACGTGAGTAACAGAAAGGTTAAGTTAAAGATCTTCAAAAAGAGGACTTTTTTAGCCACAAGCGACGAAAGGGGTGGGGGTGAAGGGCTGCAGAAAGTTGTATACAAAGAAGCCATTTAATGCAGATTTGCCATAAGGCAAGATAATAACGCTTAACTGTTATGAACTGCAGAAACTCCATGAACACATTATATTTTAAACACTTAATCTGTTTTACAAACTATGTACATTCTTCTGCTAAATAAGATGAATTGGGATTCAAGAAGCAGCACATCCTGACAAATCTCCTCCTAAAGGCATCCATTAATATAAATCAACAGTAGCAATTTTGTTTGATCATTTATTTGCAAGAATCATTAAGGTTTATTAGCATAATTATTCCCTGTGGGACTTCATGTCATATAAATGAAAAATGGCATTATCAATATTTAAAAGATAAGTGCGTAATGTTCAGAGTACTTAAACAGTGCTCTGCAGGTGGTGTCCAGCTGTAGCAAATTAGATTAGGTTTGATTCCTAAATTGTAGAAATATAATTTTAGTGCAACTGTTTATTTCGAAACTACGTTTGCTTATTGTGCAAGGCATAAACACACAGCCAAACTCTACAACTACTCATTACAGTGCATGTGTGCACGTTGTTTTGTGATTCCAAGTAAGCAACTTGTCTGAAGACATCAGATGGGAAGCAAATGTTGCTTACTGGCGGGAGTCCTTTTATAATCTTGTCTTTTTTACTTTTTACAGTTCTATATGATGACCTGACATTTTCTCAGTGAAACAAGAGGACTTTCTTCCTCATCCTCTTATCTCCTTCCAAGCAAAATAGTGCTTATGGTGTCATGACGTCGTCTTCTTTGTGGAGACACAGAGAAGGGCCCAGCTTTCTTGCGGTAGCTCTGAGACCCCCAAATCAGCCGGTGCTGCTGTACCAACTCGGCGACTGTCTCAGTCCTGAGCATGAGCTTGGCACACACAAGCACGTTCTGAAGCTGACACAGGGACTGATGCCTGGCAAAGCCATTTGGGTAAGATGGTGCCGGTCCTGCCCCTGAGCTGGCAGCTCCCACGCTCGCAGCCCGCGGGGCGGCACTTCCAGCTCGCTGAAGGATGCCGAGGAGGCCAGAGTGGAGAAGAGAGTACACGGGAATATCATTATGACAGTTTGAGGGAGGTCAGACGAGTAAGCTGCCTGTTTGCCATGTGCTCAGGGGAAACGCTGTGCGTCCTCGGTTCCTCCTGCTGCTGCCAGAGCTGAGTGCGAGCGGCAGGCGGGAGCGAGAGCACGCACTGCTTTGCGGAAAAGCTGCCAACGATCCCCACAGGGATGAGCCACCGTCTGGGCGCTGCTCCGAGTGAAAGCCTCTGACTGAGGGAAGGGACTAGCCAGAGTCCAGCTGCAGGGTGGCAGAGTGAACGCAGCTTTTGGGGTGGGGTGAGCCCTGCTTTTGGGGTGGGGTGAGCCCTGCTTTTGGGCAGCAAATCGGCAATGTGCAACACATGGCAGGGAGCGTGGCCGCTGAGCTGCAGCCCCCCAGGGCAGCCTCTCGAGCCCTCTCCACCGCCGCTGGCCCTGCTGTGATCCCCCCGCATCAGTGTGCCCTTTCAACAGACCTGGCACGCGGGGTCCCAGTAAACAAATCGTGCTGAGAGGTGAGAGACTGGGAACGCCTTGCAGACAGAAACCTGTGGGCTTTGTCTGGTCCATAGCAATACAGAGGCAATTCCCCACTTTGCAATTTTTTTTTTTTTTTTTAAAGGAGCACAAAATTGCTGTTTTATCAGTAGCAAAATGTATCATTAACCAATGTGTGCTCTTCTCCTCTCTAAAGGTTCTTGAATAAAACATCAGGGATTTTACTAAAAATGCCCCAGGACTCCTTCAGACACATCCCGTGCAGGCAGGGAAGCAGAGCCTTTGCCAGCCCGGGGCTCTGCCGAGGCTGACAGGCAGGATGAAGTGCCAGTATGAGAGATGGACGCAGGCAACAGAATTACTTTCACATTGCTCTCAGCCCTTTCTGGGAATGCTGTTTATTTTCTATTATTGTCCTTCAGTTGCCCTTCCTGTTGGTTGGCTTAAGGTTATGGTTAGGGATTAGTTTGTTGAATACTCTGATATTTACAAATGGCATCTTTCTCAGTTTTCTGCTTTTTGCTAAGCTCCCCTTTGGAGCTCTTCAGTTTTTTAATTATTCACAAATGTTAAACTGAGCTCTTCGGAATTAATTGTGTTTGGTTGTATCTTGCAGGAATGAAAGGGGTCTGCTTTCTTCTAAGGGTGTTTCTTGGTGCTCCCTTTTACACTCAATTAGACTGTATACTGACACCCGGACTCGGTGCTTCCAAGGGAGCAGGCTCTCCAGGAAGCGTATGCCACCTCAGCCTTTGACCTGGTGTGTACTTTTCCATGGGTGCTGCTATAGGAAGAAGAGTGAGGCTTAGTACTCAGCAGATTTTTCTCAATATCTCATTTGGCCTTGGAAATGCGGAATCCTAGGATAGGATAGAGTAGGAAAAAAAGTAAGGCTGCGATTTCATCCTTCTGCTTCCAAATTAAAAGTGACAAAAGGAGCTTGTTATCTTGAGGGGCACTTTTTGATAAGTAATTAAATCAGGGCTCACATGTAAAAATCTGATTAAACCAGATATAACGTTTCTGAAAAGCTTTTACGAATAGAACTTTCATACCCATAAACATTTAGAGTCTCAGCTAAAAATCATCACTGTTCATTTTCTGAAGAAAGAAGCCGGTCTGTTTGCTTGAACTGACGATCTCTATTCTTTTTCCCAGGGGACAGGAGTTTGATTATGATAGGTAAGTGGATAAAGCTCTTGCTGCACAAACCAGAAGTGTCATTATAGCAGTGGATTTAGAACATTCTTTACGTAGAAGAACTATATTTGCTATACCTACAACATTTGCTTAAAAAAAATTATTATGGGTAAAGCAGAAAGCCTGGTAGTTGCAGCTTGTATTATCCCCAGTGTTTGCTAGTTGGATTAAAAAGAGCAGGGTGGACATGGCTCTCTAATTGTTTTTTAATCACTGAACGGCAGCAAAGTTGCACCAAACGCACAGGAGAAATGTCCTGTTCCATAACCCAAACAGATCTACTAGCCAGGCAGGCAGTTGGCAAGAAAGTTCAGACTTTGCTATGTGCTATAAAAGCTCATTTCCCAGCTCACTGAGCGGATGTTGGATGTTGTACAAAACTTGGCTGATGCTGATGGTGTAATTGCTGCCTGTTTTCAGGTTACATATAAGAAGCAATTAAACTGCAATATAGGTTAAAGTTGGGAAATAATAAGAAACTGTACATTATGTAGGACATCTACAGACTACTAAACAATCTAAATCATGTTGATTGATGGGAGGGATTCAGAAAGCCACTTGGTATTGGTTGGAGTAATAGGAATGGGACAGAAAATGCAGAGAAACAGAAGCACCCAAAGAAAATATGAAAGAAACAGAGCGCCTAAGGCAGTCTTCCCATCTTGACCCCGAACAGATCCTGAAAGGCTGAATGCTGGCTGGAGAGACACTTGAAAATGAGGGAGGAAAGTGTCCTAATTCCCTACTTTTGTTTTACAGCATCCAATGAGTTTGGGCTGCATGTTTCAAGAAGCACTTATGTTTTCTGGCATTGCTGATGTGGAAACAAAGAAATGACAAGGACTGTGCAGAGGTAAGAGATTGTGGGCTGAAAAATGATTTTATCAGCACATAAGCCTGGAAGGGACTATCTAATCCTTCTGCCTGCACAGAAGCAGAATCTAGTGCAGTTGCAGTACACTACAGTTTCTCTACAAACTACCTAAGGAATCTGTTTTGGTGTTATGCTGCCCTTTTAACTAGAACAACAATTACTTCGTGTCCAACCAGCAAAAATACCCTCTGTAAGAAACACTGGAGTGTAATGTCACCATGGAGTAAAATTCATCTGTCTATGGAATTCATGTATTCAGTTGTTAAAAACAGCATGTCTCCTTAGAAGTGTAGGTGAGTGCTTTATAAACTTGAATAAATCAGTAGTAATAAATATTAATAGGAAATGTTAAGAACGCCGAGTTTACCCAGAAATCCATGCTATATGATGCTGTGGTTGTAAAGTCATTCTAATAGTTTTAGTCACGTCAGCCTTTAGACGCACAGCTCACAGCTTTTACTCTTGACCAGTAGGATTGAGCAGAGACAGAAGCCCAAAAATAAAGCAAAGAACACGGTGCCCTTAAAAGACTGATTTCTGATCACGCCCGTTGCACAGACATCCTTTCTGGCCTGAGACACTCCATTTATTCTCTTCATTTTTTTTTTAAACTCAGCTAAGTATTTATTAAACCAATATTTTTCTCATCAGGAACAGTTGTATTTTTGTTGAATACATTTGAAGCAGTGAGTATTTTTGTTCCTTGTAATATTTTTGTTTACAGTCCATAATGTCATAAGTAACAGATCACTTCTGCCTACTGCTGCCATGGGATATATTTTCCCTACTACTGCAGGATAATAATAAAAAAAAAAAAGCTAAGACTTTCTTGACAGTGATAGCCCCTTAGCTGCTAAATCTGCTATCCCATCCATCACTTATCTCAAGCAAAGCAAGCATTAGTTTCTCTGTGACTTATCTAGGTCTTTAGTAGATCAATAGCACAGCTCAGATGTTTCAGGCTCTTCCCTGTTAATTCACATTTATCTTTTCATCCAAAGAAGGTAAATTACCTCACAGAGAAGCTGTGTTATCCCCAATAGCGGTTGTAATGCTGCAAAGTCAGCATGACCCACATATCTTATCTCAGCTGGAACGCATTTGTCACTGTCTCATGTTATGATCATCTGGTAAAACGCCCTAGAAAAGAGGTAAACCTGCAAAGTGGCTTCAGCATTTTCATTTAATGACCTTTTCTGCTGTGTGCTCCTGCATCACCTGCAATCTAAATTGCTAAAATAAAGGGAACTTTCTTCTTCCCTTTAATGCTCTATTTCATCATTTTATCATTAGCAACATTTTCATTCCTCGGCAGTCCTCCTGTCTGCTGTGGTGAGTTGATCAGTAGGTGGTGACACTGAGAATCGGCTATGAATACGCTGGGTTAACCCTGAGAAAGGGCTGCTGAGTTTGACTGCGCGTTGGTACAGCGGGCTGCCGCCTACCTGAAGCTTTTCAGGCCCCGGGAGTGTTTAAAGCTGTTGGGAAAGAGGAATGAGAAGCAGGTCACTGACCTGCTGTAACCGGGCTGCTGCGAGAAGAAATGCTGTACGAAACAGGAGTTTGACAGCACTTCTGCAGCTCGTTCCTTGCCAAACTATAGTAAAGTAGGTATTTTGTTATCTGTTATTCTAAAAACCTCATGGATTATATTATGGAAAGAAAACTTAGAGAGAAACACGCTTGACTTTTAAGGAGTCTGAACTGCTGGTTCAAAAGCAGTGTGCTTTTAGACTGTTCCTTCAGATGAGCTGAGCAACTCCGGCTGGGCTGAACTCTGTCCTGGCAGTGTTAAATTCTTCAGTCTTTCACTGTGACATTCGTTGGTGCCACCAAGGAGATCTGCTTTTTCACATGAGGAAAAACTAGGTGTGTTTTCAACACGGTGTTTTATTGCTTCCCAGATAAGACCACGCGAGGGAGACCCCTCCATGGCGCAGCGGCTGGCTGTGACCGCGCAGCTGGGAGGAGCAGGAAAAGCAGATGCTTCCCCCGCAGCTGGAGGGGGATCATCCGACTGAGCCGACCTTGGTGAGGAGCACGGGATGTGCGGGAGGGTACAGGACTGAAACGCTCGCCCAGGTGCCAGCGTGCTGCTCCTGCGCCTGCACCCCCAGCACGTTTGAGAGTGTCCAAAGAGGGAGGTGTGGTCAGGGGAAATTAAGACGACCAAGCTTTTGGACAGGAGCTATCGGTTCTTGGGGAAGCTCTCAAGAAGAGATGAGTTGAGCAATTGTATTTGAATTGGGGGGGAGAAATCATAGAATGATTTGGGTGGGAAGGGACCTTAAAGACCATCTAGTTCCACCCCCCTGCCCTGGGCAGGGACACCTCCCACCAGACCAGGTTGCTCCAAGCCCCGTCCAGCCTGGCCTTGAACCTCCAGCGATGGGGCAGCCACAGCTTCTCTGGGCAACCCCGGCCAGGGGCTCACCACCCTCACAGGAAAGAATTTCTTCCTGAGATCTCATCTAAATCTCCCCTCTTCCCGTTTGAAGCCATTCTCCCTCGTCCTATCGCTACATGCCCTTGTCAAAAGTCCCTTCCCATCTTTCCGTTAGCGCCTTTGGGGACTGGCAGGGGCTGTAAGGCCGCCCTGGAGCCTTCTCTTCTCCAGGCTGCCCAGCCGCAGCTCTCCCAGCCTGTCCTCCCAGCAGAGGGGCTCCAGCCCTCAGATCATCTTCCTGGCCTCCTCTGGACCCGCTCCAACAGGTCCACGTCCCTCTTGTGTCGGGGACCCCAGAGCTGGAGGCAGCGCTGCAGGGGGGTCTCTCCCCCAAGCGGAGCAGAGGGGCAGAATCCCCTCCCTCCCCCCGCTGCCCGCGCTGTGGGGATGCAGCCCCGGATGCGGGTGGTTTCGGGGCTGCCAGCGCACGGTGCCGGCTCGTGTCGAGCTGCTCATCCACCACCACCCCCAGTCCCTCTCCTGGGGGCTGCTCCCCCCCATTCTCTGCCCAGCCTGGAGTTGTGCTTGGGATCACCCCGACCCGGGTGCAGGACCTTGCACTTGGCCTTGTTAATGCTTGGTTACTGATTGGGTTTAAGTACTCATTTTAATGAAAGGGTATATCGGGTGTTTCTGTGGAGTATTTTCCCCTCCCTGTTCTCTACACGGGGTGACTGTCCGTGCTGACAGGCTGCTTCCCTTTCTTGGGAAATCTGCACACAGGTATTCACTGAACTGTCCCTGTGGCTTAATTTATGTTGTGGAAAAAAATCAGGACATTAAAGGTAAGAGTTCCTGAGCACAAACTGCCACAAGGTATCAAGGATAAATCGATTGGTTGTGGGTTTTTTTCTTCTCTGCATATTAAACTCACCGCAGCAAGTCTGGAATGTGCAGGAAATAAAAGAACAATGAGGTACCAAGGACTGGAAACCTCAAAATATTTTCCCTGTGGGATCTAACTGGTTATTAGTGCTGTGTTCTGCCCCTTCTGTGAAAGATACACTGCTCACAAATACTGTTTACACGCAAATACCAGCCACCTCTTCATTTTAAAAAGAACTTTGTCAACTGACTTGTTCGTCTCTGAAACACGTGTTTTTTCAAGTATTTTTACTCCCTCTTTTCCATGGGAATGCCTTGCTGTCCGGGAGGCTGGATCGAGGTATATGTCTGCTCTCGTTTCAGAGTGCTGCTGCTCCAAAGTGAGGACAATCACGTGAGCAAAAGCGAAATTTTACCTCTGAAAGTTATTTGCTGTTATCTCCAGAAGTGAGGTGAGGGGGCCCGGTTTTGTCATAGTGTAAATTCCAATTATTTGGTTTTTTGTTTTTTGTTTTTTTTTTTTTTTCTTAGCACTGTAGAGGTTACAGCACTTGAAAAGAAGTGGGGGAAGTGTATGATCTCCGGCTCCTCTCTCTCTGCTGCCGTCAGCGCAGACACGTCTTCACGCCTGAACCGCTCGGCCCGGCCGCGTGGAGTGTGCTTCACCCGCCCCGCCAGCACGGGGAGGGAGAGCGCGTCTCTCGGGGACACGGTCATGAACAACGCCGGCTTCAGAAAGGATTCCCCGCCGCTGGGAATTGGGAAATCGGAATTCGGGAACTGGGAGATTTTGGAAAAGATTGGGAACGGATTTAAAATAACGAGTGTTCTCATCCCATAAATACATAGAAGCAGCTCTAGCACAGGACCAACAGAGACGTGCAGGCTCCTTTTTACCTAATTCCGAGGTGTTTATTCGCTTTAATCGATTTTATAAAGTAGGTGACGTTAATGAATTTCAAATACCGGTTCAAATAAACTTAAATGCCTTCACTTTCACGCACCTACGTATAAACGAAAATAAAGGTGAGGAAAGGGGCGCGAGCGCCTGGGTGGAGTTTTCCTGAGCAAATCCAGGGATCCCGAGCGCCGGCTCCGGCCCGCGCCCCCCGCCCGCCCCTCTCCTCCGCCCGC
>VZSF01009519.1:649778-687509 GCA_013398295.1 Chionis minor | reverse complement strand
GACGGGGGGGACCGGGACACAGCACGGACTTTGTGACAGCTGCGGCACGAGGGGAAATTCGTCTCACCTGGGAGGAGTTTTAAGAGTGTTATTTTAAGATCAAGGTATGATAAGAAGTTAAGTTTAAGCAAATTTTGTCAGTAAGAGAAGAACATTCTGACCCACCAAATTCTCAGTTTGAATATATGTATGTCTGTGTGCTCTCGCATACCGACAAACATACCTGTTTATATATGCGTACATGCTTTTATGTAGTTACACGTAAAGTATGCAAAATTACTGGTAGCGTATACACAAATAACTCTTCTTTTAAAACCAGCTTTGTTTTCTTTTTCTGCTCTTCTACTAGAGCGGTATTTTTTTAACCTACAGTTGGGGGTTTCCCTGAAAAATATTTTTTTTTTTTTTAAATTGTGTTTAAATGGTGATGGAAACTTCCTTTTTTCCCCATAGGTACTTACTTCCTTGTAATAGGATCGTTGCTTTTTCCCCCCCCCCCCAGTCTAGAACTTCGAGAGTTGGAAAAAAAGCTAAAATCTGCTTATATGAATAAGGAGCGAGCTGCACAGATTGCCGAAAAAGAAGCTATACAGTATGAAAAAATGGTAATTAGCTTCACGGTGTATCCCAGCACTGAGGGCTGTAGCTCTTTGTGTGGATTGTGCTGAAAATCTTTCGTGTGAAGTTGGCCTTTTTATCTAACATATTGTTAGGTTTAGGCTTTCAGGGTTTATTGAAAATATGTTTTGTGTTATGAAGGACTAATTAGCCAGTAATGACCAGCCATGAGAAAAAGGTTTACTTGGCCGTTGCAGCAAAGTGGTGGCGAATTAAGCTGCATGAACGGATATTGTTCTTCTTTTACTGGTCTTGTAACGTTTATCCAAGCTAAAAACTATGATGCAGTTTGTACATATTGTGCTTATTGTGGTGAATTCTTACCTCAGAAGCAGGTTGTTGGAAATGTCGTTACTATTATTAGGCGCGTGTCTGAATAACTTCAGAAAGAATTGTGAACTTTCATCTACGTATGGAATAATACTGGCGGTCGGGCGGATGACTCTGATTACGTTAACCTTTTATACAAAATTCAGTTTATGCAAATTGCTGTAAAGAAAACGTGTTTATTGAGGATGTTTGTGGTTAAACCGCGTTCCAGCCATGTTGGCCCCTGTGAGCTGGTTCCGCTCATGTCGAGCGCTCTGCTGCGTCGGTGTTGGATAGGTGGCTTCCTTTCCGCGTGTTAAGGCACTATGTTTGTAGATCGAAGTGGAAAACGTTCCATTTTTGTAATGCAGTATGTAATTCCTTTTATACTATGTGTTTTTTCACTACAAGTTGTATTAGTGGGAATAAAAAGGAATCTTGTGTTGCTTTTTCCCCCTCTAGACGCGTGAGGCTGAAATAGCCCAAAAGATGAAGGAGGAGTACGAAAGGGTAATAAAAGAAGAAAGTTCTGCAGAACTGAGGCGAAACGAGGAGAAAAGAATGTATCAGCAGGAACTGGAGAAACAGCTTGAGGAGCAAGAGAGGAAGAAGCAGGATGCTTACGAAGAGTTTCTGAGAGAGAAACTCATGATTGATGAAATTGTAAGAAAGATCTATGAGGAAGACCAAACGTTAGTTACTTTTGATTTTTATTATTTATTAATTTTAAAAAAAACAACTCATAATTCTGTATAGAAAACTGATTTGTAGGCATTTATTTCATAGACTAAGGCCCATCTTAATTTTCCTTGCTCACGTTTTACTTATAAGAGATTGACTTGCCTGGATTTTGCTGTTTAAACACCTGAATATTCTTGTCATCTGTGTGTGTGTGTGTGTGTGTGGGATGAGAGGACAGTAGAAATAAAACACTTAGGAGATTCTGGTGCCACTGGTCTTCCTTCCCCTCCTCTTTCTGTTTTGATGGAGCGTGTACCAAATGGAGTAGCAGCGCGTATCTGTGTGTACAGCCTGTCCTGAAGAAAGGTGTTAGACAGGAGATTCCCTTTTGGGGGCAATTCAATAACGTGTATTTTCAATTTAGACACTTATTTTCTAGCTGAATGCATAAGGAGAGTCATTGAAATCTTAGTCTCTGGAATATATTGTTAATGATGAGTGTACGGTCTGTTTAATGTTACTCTGCAGTACGTTAAATAACTATTTAAATGTTTTTTCCACCTTCTACAGGGAAAAACAACTGAAGTTAGATAAAATGAGAGCAACTCAGACATATATTGAGGAATTTAAAAAAGAGCAAGCTATCTGGAGGAGAAGGAAACAGGAAGAGATGGAAGAAGAAAATAGGAAAATTATGGAGTTTGCCAACATTCAGCGGCAAAGAGAAGAAGACCGGATGGCTAAAGTTCGAGACACTGAGGAGAAAAAACAAAGACTTCAAAGCATGGTATCGAAAATTGAACGATTCTGTGATTCTATTGTACATTCTCATCACCCGTTTAGAAATCCTTCCTTCTTGTAATAGATTGCCCAAAACCTGGAAAGAGAACAACAGAAGCGTGAAGAACTGGAACAAATCCGCCAAGAGCTCCATCGGGAAGAGCAAGCGGAGACAGAACGGAAGAAGGAGATGGTAAGTGGTGGCAGGTAGTTAAAACAGCACGTTTGGGTGGGGAATATTTCGCACACTTCAGAGGCCAGCTGACTCCCACTTCCACTGCTTTTCCCTCAACAGTGCTGGCAGGGTTCTTCATGGATTTGGGCTGGGATGGGGTGTTTTTTCCACGCTTTTTGCTTTCCTGTGTTCTTTGTGACTTCGGGATGCTTTTGAGACACTTCCTTGAGCAGAAGGTCTGTGAGCTGTCTCAAAGCAAAAAGCTTAATTCTGACACGGCTCTAGGTGTATTAAATGAATTTGAATTGGTTTTAATTCTGTCCTGGCTCAAAGTGTCTATTTCCAACACTATTTCCTAAATGTCCTTACTCAGACGAGCAGTTTGTATATTAACAAACTGGTTTTGGTGGAAAAATTCTGTCCTTGGAGTTTTCTTGGCTGTCCCTAATGTTTTTATGTTTCAATTTCAACCAGGAAGACAACTGAAGGTTTCGAATACCCTTATTGTCCTCTTTATATCTTTATTTATCTAGTGAAGGAGAATGCCAGTACCTTTCAAGTTCAGGTTTGTAGGTTAATGAACTGCTTGCTTTTTGCATGTGCATTTGCTTTTTCCTCCGTGCCTGCCCACACTCTGCCTTTTCTTGCTATGGGTGACAAACAAAATGTGACGCGGGCTGAGATGCAGAATACTGTTATTTTTCAAGAGTTGTTCAGGAGCACTGGCTTGTCAATTCACTTCATGCTTGTGGAAAAAAGTAATCTCCTTTTGTTTTGGAGTTAATTCGGAGAATCTTGAGAGATGTGCCAAACGGGTTAACACTGGAGAACACTGTCAGATTATTTACGCTAGAAGGCAACAGCTACAGTAAATCGATTCCAAGATAAAGGGGGTAGGTTGGCTGATGACGATCAACATTTTCCAAAGTACGTTCAGCAACGGAGCATTTTATTGAATTTCCTTTATAGGCAGAAATTGAAAAGAGAATAAGGCAGCGCCTGGACTTAAGGCAAACATACGAAGAGCAGCTTGCTATGAAGAAGGTAGCGCAACAAGCTGTGCAAGAGGAGGAAGAAGCCTTCAGACAACAGATGTTGGCCAAGTTTGCAGAGGATGATCGCGTTGAGCAGATGAATGCTCAGAAACGAAGAATGAAACAGCTTGAACACAGAAAGGCTGTGGAAAAATTTCTTGAAGACCGTCGCCAACAGTTTATTGCAGATAAAGTAAGAGTTCTCACTTTTGCCTTTGGATTCAGCCAAACTGTTTGAATATGAGAATATTTCTGCTGTCCTAAGTGACGTGGGGAATTGCAGAGATGTGCAGGGGGAAGCAGGCCTCTGTTCTGGTTTGCTGACAAGAAAAAAGGCGTTTTAAAGCCAACTTTGTAGCTCAGGGGGGTAGAATCAGCAACGTCCCTAGACCCTTGTCCACCTGACTTGTTCTGCAAATCTCGATTCAAGAGCCGTGGGATCGGCGACAAAACTCTTGTCCAGTTCAGTGTCCCGGGTCGGCAGCACTGAAGGTGATGTCTGAGAAGGGAAGTCCCAGCCATGATTACAGATTAAGTCTCTCAAATTATCATCTGAGGCAGCAAAGGCGTAAACTGAAAACAAGTCATGGAATCCTGTACTGCAGTTTTTCAACCTGTTTGTAGGGTATAAATCACGAGTGTAATGCAAACTGCGATTTCTAGTCATCAGCAGGAGAACACATGCCCGTTTCTCCTTTCCTGGGGTTAGAACGGTAAGGCAGGAACTGGAACGTCACCACCTTTAAAAGGGCTTCTAGTACCTGCCCAGCAGATTCACCCCACGTCTTGCCATTCAGTCTTCTCTTTTGTCTGAGACTTTTTTCTAGTTCCCGAAAGTGTATTGTTTAAAGAGTGGTTTATGGCTTTTTATGTATACTTTTCCATCCCTTTCAAATTAATTTCCTGTGACCAGGAGTTAAGAAGTCCAAAACTTACTCCACTAAAAATGTCTCTCTTTGTACTATGGTGGATATTGGTGGAAACAAATGTTCACAGAGCTGAAACTAAACACTTACAAAAACTTGTTTATTGTAGGAGCGTGAACTTGAAGAAAGAAAGTTAGAGGAGAGAAGACAAGAAAACATCCGTGCGATTGTTGAAGAGGAGAGACAGAAACTCCTGAAAGAGCACGCGTCTAAATTATTGGGTTATCTTCCTCCAGTGAGTGAATTGTATTGTAAATGCTTTAAGTGCCTGTCCTGTAAATCAGTTTTCTCTTGGGTAGTTGAAGGTGAAGTTGCAGAACGGTGTAAATTGTGTAAATTCCTGGAGTCAGCAGGTGTCTGTATTTTGTCAGCTCTCCTGTGCTCGCCTTCTCCTTTTTTTGAGTTGGGAAGAAATTTACAAAAATTCTCTTGCTGTACTTTGGCCTTTGGGCTCTACTGCAATATTGAGGTATCCATGTAAGTACAGACCTTGCTGAAAGCTTTCGCAGTGCTTTACACACCCAGTGTTTGGGATATGGAATGGAAGTTCTAAAGCGGGGCTTTTCTGGCTAGAGAGGGCTCCACCGTATTTTGAACCCCGTGTCCTCCAAATTTCTCAGTTGGGGTTTTGGGAGCAATTTCTATCAGCGTTGGTTGTCTTCTAAGCCTTCTGTTGCCGTGGAAACAAGGCCTCCTCCTCTCTGTTGCAGTGCAATGAACTGCAGTGCTTACAGAAGCATTTCAAAGCTCACTCTGTTCATCCCGGTGTTTTTAAAAGTTCAAAAGATTGAAGCAATTACTGTAATAGGAATAAACTGCAATGTATTGTGTATTACACGTCATAGTCAAAGATCACCGGATGGTACACAAATGAACGGAGAGCTGCTTTAGGGATGTACAAATACATTTACAGTAGAGAGGGAATTATCCACTTATTTAAAGAAATTCTTTTCTGCCATACAGGAAAACATTGTAATTATAGCAGAGTATAATTTTTATTCAAATATTAATATGCTAATTTGGTTCCCAAATTTGTAAAATTAGGTCCGAGTGAGTTATTTTCCAGTGTAGAGTGAATTAAAGGGTAACTCAAATTGGCAATGTTTCGATACGGAGTTCCGGTTTGAATTTCCTGCCGTAGGCAGTCTTGGCTGTTTCAGAGTGCCCAAGGCTCCCGCCTGTTCCATGGTAGTGATGTTCTACTTTGTCCTTTTCTCTGCTTCCACTCTGTGGCTGAATCCCGCGGGCAGACAGCACGTTACTTCACTCAAAATGCTTAAACAGGAGCGTGCTACCTAATTCTAAAGTCTCCAAGATAAATCCAATTTGTAATTCACTTTTTCCCTAAATGCTGCAAGGTGTGTTCTGTGGGTCATACATGCTTTTAGCCCTAAAATTAATTTAGAAGTAGTTAGGGATTTAGATTTCTGGGTTCCTGTGCTTCCCCAGAAGATAGTTTCTAAGTTATTCAGTAACGGTTGATTTCCAAAATAATTTCTTGGCATGGGCTCATTTCCACAGAAGTGAAGGTGGAGACAGAGCCCTCCCCCAGCCGGTGCCTCTTTCCAGTGCAGTTGCTCGATTTTTCCTAAACCTACACCTGTGCCGTGCTGGCGATAATCACTTTTATTAGAAAGAGAAGGCAGATAAATGGTGCCTTTTGTACAGTGCCGGGGTTGGAATCTTCATGGCGGGGTTCCCATCATCATCTGCACGAAGAACAAAAGCACCGATTCCAAACTCCCCTGTTGAAGTTGTGGGCCGGTTTCCGGGGCCGTTTGTTTTGAAGGTAACACCGGTACCACGGATACGAGCTGTTGCATTCACTTCCACAGAAAATTTCCGAGATGCACAATAATCACTCTACTCAGTTTTCCCTTCTGACGTGCGTTTCTTTCCCCTCGTTGCAGGGAGTTATCAAAGATGAAGATGACATTAATATGCTCGGGGAGGAATTCCGATTGGCTTATCAGAAGAGAAGAGGCAAGGCGTTTTCAGAAGAGAGCTGAAACTTGCCCCATCTGCTCTCCTGCTTGCCGCTAGGTGTCATCTGATTTCTAAGGAAAATTTCCATTTGCTGTTAACAGCGAGGAACTCCTTTTTAATATCATAAAAGGTCTCCATTTTAAGACTGGAGTTCTAAACGGACGAGCAGCTAATTTTATTTAAGCGTATGACGTACGTGCATTTTTTCATCAATAAACGTACAGATTTCTCAAGCGTTCCCAGTTGGTGATGCGGCACTATTAAAAATGTTTTCTCCAGTAACTCTGCAGAAGCCTAAGGCAGTGTAAATTCACGTGTGTATTTCAGTATGGACGATAAGATTCTCTTCGTGCACTGTTTCTGGTTCTAATTTAAAGGTTTATCTGCCCCGGCATTACGCTATTAAAATACTAACCTAAATGTAGTTTGTCTCATCTCAAAGGGCAGGTCTGAGTTCCTTGTCTCACTGTTAGTTCATGTTAGTTTGCTAGCAGGATCAAGTAGAGACATTTTTTCCATTTTTGAGGTCAGAATCGGTGTTTACACCTTTCTTTCAGTGTGCGGTGTTCCTGTTCGGTTACTCTGAGGGAGGAGTCCCTGGAAAGAGCTGAGGTTTGCCAGAGGTTCAGGCAACCAGAGCAGCTTTTAGTGCTCCTCTTCCTGAGTGTACACAGGATCTGCTCAGCCCCTCTACACTCAAACTTTTACCTAGTTCTTGATTATAATAACGCCACAATGAAATCTTACGGGATGTCGTGCTTGTAGAGCACCCGTGAGTATGGAGCCCACCCTCCCTCCCGTGTCCCAAAACAGCAGCTGATGCCCAGGGGAAAAAAATTAATATTTTCACCTTGACGAAATAACGTCGTAATTTTAACCAGTACCACCATATCAGATTACGGAGCCTATCTGGGTCGTGCGGGGCAAGTCTGGTGTATGTTTTTGCCAGCCAAGGGTGTCGGATGTAACAGCTAAAACAAGTTATGAACATTTCTGTGAAAGAGCTGTTGGTGCTTAAATTAGATGCCAGACCAGCCAGCGTGGAGGGGAGATCTGTTACGGAGAACAGAGAAGGCCAATTTTCCAACCACGTGTTTTAAAAAGGACATGACATTTTCTTCTCAACTGGATCACTGGTTAATTTATTTCTGTTGCAATAAGGAATTTTCTGCGAATAAACCCTGACTTCTTTGGACTGATTATCTCGTTAGATAAAGTATAGTTTTAAATGCTAAACCAGAGCAAACGGATAACAAAGTTCGCTTGTTAGAATACTCCTGGTGTGGTCTGTGCTTCTCTGCTCATTGCAGAAGGGGCAGTTTGACCTGAAACTTCAGCAGAAATTTGTATTTCATATGGTATCACAACAAAAGCTATCAGGCTTAGAAAGGTTAAACACTTTAAACGCAAGCAAAATCAACAAAATCAATTCACTGGGCTATACAGTTATTAACTATTACTATTAACAAGCATTCATATACAGTGCCAAAATAATGTACCATCTGACTTGTATTTCAAACAGAAGTTGTCTTTTCACGGAATCAGTAATTTCCCCACTCAAGGGCTTTCATGAATTCCTCTTCAGTAAAAGAAAGCATCTTAGCAGCTTCAATGTGCATCTTAAAAAAGAAAAAAATAATTAGGAACAGAAGGTAAAATAATGGGAGTGAGCAATGTAAAATCCTGTATAACTGGCACAGCTGAAAAGAGCTTCCAAGCCGTCATTCTGCTTTTTCCGACTGTGGTTTTGATGGATGTTCACTTGTTTAAGCTGGAGCTGCTATTCGTATTTTTCTGCAAAAATTTATACTGTAGGGATAACGTGATAAATTTATCCTAAACATTGCAACTTCAGCTCTAGCAAAACAGGACCGATAGCTTCTCTTAGTTTCTTGTATTGCTTTAAAAATAGCGCTGTTTTAATGGAAATTACTGAAAAATCTGACAACTCTTGCGACCTCTAGAGAACCAGTATAGGAAAACTGGTATAGGTTCTTTCAAGCTGATCAATATACAGCTTAACTTGAAAGCTATTACAAATCAAATACATCATTAAGATGCCTCTAATATGTGTGATTTAATGCTAAATGAGGATTTTAATGAAATAATGTAACGCCATTAAGAATTACCAAAGGGCATAAACCAAAGAGTAACTGTACCACCCCTTAACGAGAAATACCTGGAGCAGCGCTCTGGTAGGACACCACACGCCTACGCTCCGTTATGGCATGTCTGTGCACCCCCCACACGTGTATGTTGAAAAATCGTAGAGGGGGCTGATTTGTGTTTCCACTGTCCGTGGAACGCTGACAGGAACAAAGGGAACTTTCTGATGAATAACAAGGCTATTTTCTGTTCAAATAATGCATAATACTTAGCAAAGTGTCATCAAGGTTTGAGGAGAAAACAAGCACCAAACGGTGGGTGGATTTGCAGAGAACTACCCGTGGGAAAGGTGCAGCAGCCGCAAAGCCCCAAAGGCTCCCTGGGTTCCAGCTGGTGTGCCAGCAGCGGTCACAGCGGTGGCACACGTCCGCATCCCCCCACCGGGGTACAATCTCTTTACCTGTCATCCTTCCAAAAGTGGAAAGGAACGTGTCCCAGCTAAGTAGTTTTTACTGCCAACTTTAACAAAATGGTTATGTTTTGAAAAGCAGGAAACAAGTCGTGTCTATGAGGGGTCTGTTGTGGGTGTTTTAGTATACAGGCGTGTTGTCAGTTCAAAAGAGCAAAGCATGCTGCCGTTGCCACAGGCAGTGTAACAGCCTCCAGCTCTGTAAGGCTCAGCCTAACTCCCTTTCATCCCTTCTAAAACTAAGATTTTTCTATGGAATTCTCTCTCAAGGCAAGCAGAGAATGGTCTGAAGAGACCAGCTGAACACAGCAACTACTTGCTGCCAGCTGCAACTCATCCTACTACTGGTATTTAATACCTTTGGGGGATTTCTCTCCTCTACTGTTCTTCACAGGGTAGCGTCTCCTCGCTGCTCTGGGCATCTGCATCTGCCGCACAAATACTACACAAATGGCCCAAATCGGGTTTGCCTCATTCACTCAACAAAAGGCTTGTGTGAAGCAGACGTGACATTCTTCAGGTGACTACGTACGCTGAGCAAAGGTGAGCGCTGGCTGCCCTTACCCTTACCCTTACCCTTACCAAGATCTCCTCTGCATCCTGTTACCGCCAGAAAACCCCTCTTCCACTGGAAATGCAGGAGCAGCCTCAGTTCCTCTTTCTCCAGCTACCGACCCTCCATTTCTAGGATAAGTGCATGTATTTTGTTATGTGAAGTTGCCACTTGGTACAGAACTATTCTTCCTCCGGGGGGGGGCCCAACGGCTTCAAGAGTGTTTACGAAATGTCTGGTAATCACAGCAGCGCTAAGCGGCAAATCCCATGTTCTATTTTCTTATCTCAAAGGCTGGCCCTTCTCAAGTGCTTCAGCTCAACAAGTCACCACACATTGCTTGCTTTAGCTCCCCAACAGCTTTGGTTAGAAAGCGCAAAAAAGCAGCGCGTTAACTCCATCCTGAAAGGAATCAGGCTGGATTGGGCAGAGTAAGCAATTAGAGGTGAACTGCTCTGTCTAGGCAATTGTGAAGCCCAGGGCTCGGCATGTGTCTGGTGCAGCTTCAGAAGGAAACTGATACAAACGATAACAGGCGATCCCAAGTATCTGGTAAGTGAAAGGTGCGATGGAATTCTATGACCTAAATGCATCAGCAAGTGGAAATTGTTAGATTTGGGCAACATCTCTTAGAATACACTCCTCTCACTTCCATTTGCTTTCCTGTAAACTCACAGGTTCTTCCAATCTGTGCCATCAAAGCTCATTTGACGGGTCTATGCTGAAAATAGATTTGGAGAAATGTAAGGTATTTACCCACTCTGCAGAGTCTGAGGTTGGTCTTTCCAAGCCCCTCCTTTTTGGGACACCAGCATAGCTTTATCAAATATGATAGTTAAATCCACTCCCAGCTATACTTTATCTGAAGTATGAATACACTTTCCGGTGCAACAACTTTCTAGGAAAGCTGTATCGCCAGTTGTTCAGCATGCGTTGTCAGCAAGTATTCAGTACCTGTCCACTACCTACTCAATTCCAGCTTCAGCAGCTGCAGAAACCTTGGGAAAGGTCAAGTAGCCCCTGCCCTGCCTTTCGTGCCTGGAGGGAGAGCAATGGAGGGAGATAGGAAATCAACCTAGAATCAAACGACTTCCAAAATAAGGCTGCAAGTGCCGTGTGGATGGGAACATCCATGAGCCATTACTACACTGTGTGTCATTCAAAGTATGTGTGATATTCCAGGAATTACAAAAGGATGGAGATCAACTCCCCTCCTTCGATCTAGTAAATTCACACCTACCCTAAGTACTCTCGCTTCTTTTTTTTTTTTTTCCTTTTTCTTTTTTTGCCTGACATACAAGGAGATCTGCACCTGGGCAGAACTGTACATGTACAGAACACCTCAGAATATAAATAAAAAGACACCATGTCAACAGAGGACATGCTTTGAGAACCCAGGAAGAATGTAGGTCTCAAATGTATTGGCTTACTCCTGAGAGGGCACGCTGTTACAGCTGCTCTTACGACACGTAATAAGCTGAGGAAAAAAAATTTAAAAAAAAAAATCTCACACGTTAAAATGGGTTTTACTGACACAGCACCAAAGGGAGTTGCTGTTATTACCTGAACAGTATTTGTTCTTGAACAAATAGATACATTCGGTCCTAAAGCCTGTCAGTAGCAGTCCTTCACCACGACCAAGTATGCTGGCAGTTCGGAATGGAGTCAATTCAAAAGAAGATCAGCCCTTGCTATAAAGCAGCACGTTAGCAACATGCACTAACAAACGTGAGGCTGCTGCGCCCTTGCACTGAAGCTTCCCAGTCGAAGCTCTGCTTTACAGGACAACCTCACTGGACAACAGACACGCTTGGCTAGAGGTTGTTAACTGCAATAGAAGAGTACTCTGGTCCTTACCTTTTGTCTCTTTAAAATATCAATTAACTTTAACTGCTTTTTAAAGCCTGTCATTAGCTCTCCTTTTTGTTTCTGCAGTTTCTTATTTTCTGTTTTTAATTCTTCAATTGTTCTGAGTTCTTGGTTAGCTACATCCTAGCGGGGAAGAAAAGGAGAAATGTATTATTTATGGAAGAGGCGCTTTAACCAATGTAACTTGGCATTGCATAACAAAATGACAAACAGCAGCCACACATGACATTTCTGAAAAGAAATGAGATTAATCAAAATATTCCTACATCAAAACTTAAAAAAAGAAGAACTCAAAGATAACAGCTGTGGTTTGTTTCTATATATTAGACGTGTATATGTACGTCTCCCTTTTTCTAAACACATCTAATTTTCACACAAATGGGGAAAATCAGGCTATAAGTTATTCTGTACATCCCTTCCTCCTGCCTAGGTTGCAGTAGTGTCGTCTGAGACAACTTACAAAGCCCTTTGGTGACTTGCTCCAAGTTAATTTTGGGACTGTCTGTAAGATACACAACACTTCCGAAGCTGATGAAGCCTTTTGTCTCATTCTAGCATTACTGCGTGATTACAGGCTGGACCGCGTTTTCCAAAGCCCCTGTACCTTGTGACTTTGCTTCAGTTTAGTCAGCTCCACTTTGTACCTTTCTGCTTCCTCCCGGGCCCTGTTCAAGCGCACCTCTGTTGCACTCTGATTGCTTGCAGCTTGCTTTTGTACACGCTTTAGAGTCTCCAGTTCCTGTTTAAGAAGCAAAGGATAAAACCAAACACTGTCACTAATGGTATTTTAAGGATCCCATACAGACAATGCATTTACAGCAAGGCTCACCCTTGAAAACTGCAAAGTCTGTGGGCTTCTTTGGCCTTTAGATAGAATCTGTCTCAAAGACCATTAACTCCACCGTTAAAACATTCCCTTCTTTGAAATCTTGAAAAGGGATCTTTCTCATCTTTGTTAATAAACTTCTCTTCGAATAATGGTGGATCTGATCATATCAGACCACAGGATTGACTGAAAAACCTTGTATGCTCAGTCAGAAAAAGAGAAAGAAAATGTTGGTATGTCCACTCTGTGGCAGGTTTTTAGAGCAGTGGCTGCTATTGCCAGCTGCTTCTTCCCACCTCTTGCTGTTACCTCTTTTCCCCAGAGATTACTATATGCAATTACCAACAAAACCAGCCCACCGAAGGTGGCAAAGGGCAGTAACTATTTCATCTAGCAGAAAGCAGCTCATCAAGTGTTTATGGTAACAATCAAACCAGTTCCCTCTTATCTCTGATGATGGTGTTTCATAGTGCTGTGAGTGGGGAAATGAGAGAAGACCACCAAGATGAGGAACAGAATAATGAGATTAAAGATCAGGGAATATAGATAAAAGACAAAGTAGAATAAATAAACAATTCTGGCAGAAAGAGCACATCTTGTCATTTGTGAAAAAGAAACAGACTTTATAAAAAAAGACTATCAAATTTTTAGGGCACAGAAAGATTCTTTTAACCAAATCAGGGTAGAGAGGGGGCTTGCTGTCAACCTTTTACCCTGAGACTGCCTTAATTCCGAGCAACTGTTCTACTTTCTCAATTTCACACCAGCTCTTGTGATGGTTATTTCTAATTTCCATATCACTTATTCAAGAAATATGTACTAATTGACCAGTGTATTCAGCAAAGATGTTGTGGTAAAGTTATGACTGGAACAGGTATTTCTGGGAAGCTTTGAATCTTCTCCAAAACAAACGAGGAAAACAGGAGAGTGAGATGCATCTCACTAATCCTCCAAAACCCTATTGGTGGGTGTGCCCCCTCCAAGAGTTCACAAAAGAGGTGCTGCTTTAACATTTTTATTTTGTTGTTAACCTGCCCCTCTGATTGATTACAAAAAGATGGGTAAAAGCCTGGCTAGTCGGGCAGCAGAGCCCCTCCCTGGAACACGTGCATCATCAGGGAATGCGAATTTATTTGCTGGAAACTGCCCACCATGTTTCCACAGAAAATAAGCTGCACGGCACGTAGACCTCTTTGTCTTGTATTAAGGTAATGGAACTGCGAACAGGATCAGCTAAATCTTTTGTGTTATGTATTTTATTCTGCATTAATATGAAAAGCTTTGGAATACAGTCTTTCAAGCATTTAATGACAAAAAAAAAGTCTCTATGCAATGCAAATAACATATTAGCTAATGATATAATTTAATGAATGAATTCTAATTGTTCTTTTAGGGCTTTTTGACATTTACTGTCATACATAATACCTTACGTCTTTGCAAGTCATCCAGTGAGGGTATATTGTTAAATATATTCAACTCCAAGTTTTTAATCTTAAAAAATGTCTGAAATAAGTATTTTATTTTGTAAGTAGGCAAGGTTTCTGCCAGTTCGTCAATACTCTAAGTAAAAGCTGGGTTATTTTTCTCATATAACGTTTCTCTAAGAGGAGAAAAAAAATACTATGTTCTAAAACTGCTCCCCATTTCAATCTCTGGATTTTCTCCGCTGCTCTGGCACGGCCGAGGCACTGGAGTATCAGTAGGGGGTGATCAGACAGTAGGAGTATCAGACAGGTGGTGAAAAAGGGCAGGGGCGGTGATTTTTAGATCAACTAGATGGAAAAAAAGAGGAATGCTGGAAAGGAAAGAAGTTTTGGGGAGGAGCAGAATTCAGCTGCTGCCTGAGGTGAGTGTTCCAGCAGAAACGCTCACAGAGACCAAACACCAAAAGAATGAAATGTAAAAATAACAAACTAACTACCATGTTTCAGGTAAATTGTGAAAATTAGGTGAGAATCTTTGCCTAGGCACATACCAAAAAAAGTAGCTGGGGAATTAATGAAATTACATAAATTGTTGAAAAGCTAAGGAAGCTTGGGAAAGCAGGTATTGCAACTTAAGACTTCTACCATTTATATTGCAACACAAATTACAACAAAAGCAATAAAATCCAAAAAAATCAGAGGTTACATTTCTGCTCTCTCAACTACACAGAAAACTTTCTCTAGCCTGAAAGTATGAGTCTTGAGAGTTTAGCGGCACAGCAGTACAAATACAGGCCTGTGTTCACAGGGAATTTCTTTAAACATATGCCTAGAATTAATCTAAAACTACATTAATTATATAATGCTGAATAATACTTCAGACCTAAAGAATAAAACAGTTTTCAGATTGCTATGTCCATAGGAGATTTAAGCAATTACTGCAAAATGATTTTTAAATGCATATTTTTGACAGTCAGATAATTTTTTATATCAGAAAAAATTATGTAAAATATCTTCCGAATCAGCAGAGAACCATTCATTACATTTACCTGCCTGTTTTGCCTTCTCAGTATTTTAAAGAACTACCACTATTTGCCACGATCACATCTGATCTGTAACCTTGAGAAATTCTAGAAAACACAGCCTGTTAGGAATAACTGAAGCAACTGAGGATGGTAGATCCAGAGCAAAGACAAGGGAGGAAACTGACCGTATTTTCGACATGGCATCTATTCGCAGAAGTGAATAAACTTTTCATCTCAACAGACATCTCCTAAATACTGGGATGAACTTTCTAACTGTGACTGTGTACAAGCCCCAGCATAGACTGTCTGAGGAAATTATGGGAATTGTCATCACAGAAGGCTTTAAGTACAGGTTAAACTTAGGTCCAGGACGGTTTGGATATAATCTATCGTGTCTTGGTGTAAAAGAACAGATTAAATGACTTCGTCTCTGAAGCCTCTTCACTGTGAGCAGATGAGCAGTATGAGTACTACTAGTGAGTGTTTTTCCTGACACAATCAACAGTTGGGGTATTTATTTAAGGGAACTTAAAACCTCCAAGTATGTGCACAAAATGAACACGTAAACTTAGGACATTTTTGTTTTAAAATGCCAGAACTACGTAACATTAAGATGAAAGCATGCCTACACAAATGCATAGTATGATTGAATGGAAGTATAACGGGGTTTTGTTAGGCTGAGTTGTGTTCTGTTTTCCCCAGATTTTTAAGTGAAACATTCTCCTGGTTATATTACACGTACTACACAGTACTATGTGTTTTCCATGATTTTGAAGTCAGTGTCTCTAGCTCTGAGTAATTAAAGAAAAGCACATGCTGCTCTTAAATTAAGTTCCAAACAAACAAAGCTGTGTATGCAGGCCATCTGCTACAACGAGGCACGTACACAATTTTGTGGATGTGGCCTGCAGCGGGAGCTGTTTTGACTTTGATTCATCCAAATTGGAGCGGCTGATTTTCAAACAGTCCGATTTCAAGAACAAAGATACATTCTTTCCTCTGTCTCCAGCAGATACCAATATAAGCTGCAGGTGGTTTCTTCAGAAAATGTTCACCAGGTTCTACAGTTTACAGTAAATCTCCTATAACCAGAAGTAATTTTTAAGAATTCTAATTAAAACCAGAAAAATAAAATTTCCCTGTATTTTTCAAGGTTCCTTTGTGAATTTGACAGCAGTTTCTAAAAAGGTGGTCTTACCTCTCACAGGTCTTTTACACAAGAGTTTAATTTTAAAATACAGTAATATATGATTTTAGAAGCAGATGAAAAGCAATTAGCAAAATATATTATTTCTTCCTTTAAAAAGGTGATTAGACCATTTAAAAATACCATATCTAAAACTATTATCAGAGATTGAAATGCTAAAGGGATCACTGGATATGAATCTATCAAACAACGGTACAGAGGGTGACTTGATGCATTTTTTTCGCTTTTGAGAGATAACTAAGACCAATATCTGCAATACCTTTTCCAGGGCAATGACCTCTTGTTGTAACCCTTCACTCTTTCTATTTGCTTCTTGTGATAACATTTTGTACTTTTCAGTCTGAGAACATTGCATACTGATTGTTCGTTGCAGTCTGGTGTTTTCTTCTTCCGTATCTTTAAGCCGAGATTTTAAATTCTGATTTTCATCATCCTGTTTGACAGTAATTAGCAAAAAACCCCAGTTAAATTATTGCAAAGACACAGCAGGATAATGCAATAGCAATGTTTTGTAAGTAAAAGGCAGTAAAAATATACATACTGTAGATATGAAGATAAGAATTTTTTAAAATTATGTTATTTCTCAATGTTTAGATACCTCATAATGGGTTTCACAACAATTTTAAGAAAGGAAACAACTAAGACAAACTAAGAAAACAAAAGCCCGATTTGCCAGGACAATACTTTAAAAAACAGTAACATTTTTCTCATTGAATTTTCTGCAGTCTTTTACTTGGAACTGTCTTGTAGCAGTACGTAAAACATTTAATTTCTCATAGATATTTTGTGACATTTTGGTGAGAAGAGCTAAACGCACACATTGTGAAAAATTCTGGGAAAAAGAAGAGAATAATTACTGATAAATCAATCCATTATGTTTTAGGAGATTATCTGGTTTTGACTTAAAAGCAAGCTCTAATGATCCAGGAAACATCAAGTATTCAAATTCAAGATTCTCTTAACATCAAGTGAATCCTGTATCAGCTTCATGACCTACTGGCAATTACATCCCACATTAAGCATTATAATTTCAAGGCATTTTTCTTTTATAACCTTTTAAACATTGTAAGTGAATACTAATGTAGGTTATTTCAGAGATACATTATACCCTTCATTTCTTTAAGAAAAAGAAATCGAGGCACATACAGAAATGGAATTTCTATGAAAACAAGTCTTTCTCTCCTGTCCTATCAGCCCCTAGGAATACATGCGTCTCACCTGGGAAACAGATGTGCTCTACCCTAAGTTTCATGTGACTGCACGCATCTCAGAAACTCCCACTTCTTTATATTTAAATCAGATTTACTGCTTCCTTATAATAATTGGACTGTGAATTGAAACAAAACCCAGAATCTATCTCAAGGCTTTGTGAATATGAAATTTTGGAATATGAAACTTCTGAACATCATAAAGTTATTTTCACACCAGAGAAACTAGTACCTGAAATGATACATTTACATAGAGTGCTACGGGAGCAGGACAAGAATAGGTACAAGGTCATCTTCTGTCATCTGCCATAGTAACTGAATTCTGTAGTATTTTTGGCACGGAATGATGAAATTCAATAGGTACTGACAAAATTATATTTGATTTGAAAATGAAAATGCCTTTAAAATCTAATGTAAGAACTTCTGATCACAGCATAAAAGTATTGAAATGCAGAAGCACCTGTCTTGATAAAAATGAAATAAAGTACAGATATAAAATATCACAATCTAATTCCTTCTAAAGATTTTCTCCAGGTACCTATCTCAAAAATGTATTTAATATCATCCTGCTCCTTAACTCTTAACTTAAAAGCTTGAGAGAAAACATATAGGTGGCTTGCCATATGTTCTAAATGTCATCATCACGTTTGGGACTGGGGAATAGGTGGAAAAAAGCATTCTGAAGTTGAGAGACCACAACTAAGAATAATCTGATTGTGTAAAATGGAAAGTTAGTTCAAAAAACCTTGCTTGATTACAAATGCATGAAAAAGAGGTCATCCCTCTGGCATTTAAGGTTTCATAGTTCGAGATGTTTGAGAATCACCTGAGAACATCTTGCCAGACAGTGCAGATCATAAAACTGCTTTGTAGTACACTCCAACAGCAAAATATCCATGTAGCTTCACAATACCTTACCTTTAGTATGATCTGCCCAAATACGTCGTTCCAAATACAGTCCCCCGCAGTGTAATATTGAGAACAGAGGAAGACTAATTTCTGTTTTGATTACAATGTTCCGCTTCAAGTGGATCACAGCGCAGCTGCTTCCACAATTTTTTCCACCGAGGACACCCAAACCACCTGAAGCTTTTTTATTTCTCATTCTGCCCTAAACATCCCTCTCCTCCCATCACCCAGCTCTGGGCACCGCTCGTCTTCCCTCTGCACACCAAAACCTGTATCTGACTGCTACCGTGTCCTCCTCCCTCTTTGCCAGGCTCCAGTGACGCTCGCTTCCCAGCAGTGATGGCTGGGGCACTCGGCAGCACCACAGCGTCCCTACGGCTGGGGCACATCTTCACTCCCAGTGGCTCTTTTCTGTCTCAAATTCTTTTCCATGAAGCATATTTCACAAGCTTTTAGCCCCAGATCACATTAATACAGAAATTACTATCCTTGACTCTAAATTCTTAGGAAATTTTAAAAAATAGAACCTTAGCTCTTAGTATGTGAAAAGGAAAGGTTGAGTAATTCTGTTGTCATTATTCGTTACAGGCGAAGCTACTCCGTTTCTACAGATAAGAAAACTCAACTCTTACCTTTTTCCTGCATTCACACATTACACTATCCAGCTCCTCCTGCATAACACGTAACTTTGCCTTAAGAAATCTGATTTGAGCTTCTGTGAACGTAAAAATTTACATTTAATATCCACAAGTACTCCTTATTCAATGCAGAAAAGCAAGACAGATGTAAGAACTGACATTCATGTTCTTGTTTTTAAAAACACACTGCATTGTTTATAATTATTAAAGAGAAATAGGCAAATAAAAACTCAGATTTCTAAATAAATGTTGCAAGTTTCTCATTCTTAGGCAAAGCTTTGTAGAGATTCTTCCTTTTACATTCCTTTTCCTTTGTGCAGATTCTTCCTTTTTCCTGAACTTGACATCTTTAAAATGTAAAAGACTCATAATTCTCAAAACTGAAACTTACTGGATACTTTTTGTAGGATATATCTACATTGCAATTAATCTGTAGCTGCAATTTCTGTAATTACACCCAAAGTAGTTTTAAACTGCTCACAAAAAGGAATTAAACAGCTAAAATTTTTTAAAGTGCACTGCTAACATTATTCAATTAATAGTTAAAATTAAATTAACTTAATCAGATTTCTTTTTCCAAATGAAGTACTTCCTTGCTCTTGGACAGCTAAGAAATGTACTACCGTCATGAAAAAACAAGCTGTGTGTGAACAGTATGTTCTTTTACTCCCTATTCCCCACCGTTTCCGCAGATCATTCACAAGGACCTTCCCCTGAACTTCCACAGGCACAAAGCATGGAAAAAGTATGAGGATCATGTCGAGCAACCTAGGAATAACCATTATTCACAGCAGGTACAAGGGGAAGAGAATAAAGTAGAGGAGGAGCATCTGGAGCTGAATATGAAGGGATGAATGGGTACATTTGTTCAATTGCTGTAACAGGAATTCTCTTTAATTTCACCCACCTTCCCCTTTCAACTGTCAATTGCGGCTTAAGTTGTAACTCTGCAGAGGTCAATAATAAGTAGGATTTAGGAAAACACCATGAAAAAATAAGATACAGACTGACTTTTTTCCTCCTGTCACATCCCTGTGAGTTTCTGGTAACTAGTGGCTATCCTGAGATGGAGACCATATTGAAGCCACCAAGTTTAATACTCTTTCATGTACTTCTACACTATTAAGTTGTTTGATTTTCTTCATAAAACATATTGTAGTTTGGCATTCACAATATCCTGTGGCAACGAGCTGGCTAATTTAATTATGCATTATGTGAGAGAAAAACACTTATACAAGCTATACAAGCTTGCTTTAAATCCAATTTAATGTGGCATTTGCTAGTGTTTGCATTACAAAAATACAGCTTTCCCTTCACCATTACTGGTTTTATTACAGAATCTTTCATATTGCCCTCAATTGTTTTGTTTTCAAGTTGAAGATTGAAATTCAAGTTGTTCCACGCTTCTGATTGCTACTGTATAGTCTGTCCTGCATCTAAGCCACAACACTTTCCTAGTTCTATATCCTGGTTTCGAGAGAGGGTATGCAGGACAGTGTCTCATGCTCAAGATGGGGTAGCATCAATTACATAATAGCATAACAGTACAATATTTTGTTTTCTGTTATCTTCTGGAGGCTTTCTAACAATTGATTTGCCTTTTCCACTGCGAACAAGCGGTAACTTTATGCTTTTGGACACATCTTAATTAGTAATAACTGAACAAAGTCCAACTCAGAAGTAGGTGTGTAATTGGCATTGTTTTTTCTATCAGCTTTACTTTCCACTCTTTAATGCTGAATATAAACCTCCATTCTACCACCTCACTCAATACTATGAGATTGTTCTACAACACTTCAGTGTCAGTTTTAACTAAAATCATTGTTTCGTACGCAAATTTTTTTACCAGCTACGGTTTCTTTTACCCAGATTATTTTCCTGTATATTGATCAACATAAGTTCCATGACTAGTCACTCTAGGACTATGCCACTACTTGCAAAACCTAATTGTTTCTTTTTAATATGTTGTTTCCTCTTTTACCCAGCTAGCAGTCCACAGACCACTTCTCTCTGCCTCTGTGTCATTAAGACCACTGAGCTCTTTCAACCTTGTTGAAAATCCAAGCACACAACTAGAACCAGATCAACCTTGGGAGGCAACTATGATCCAAAATTAGTTTGAGTTCTCAAAAAAGGTAGAGATAATTAAACAACTAACTTCCTAATTGGTCAATTTTAATCACCTGATGAGGCTGATAAGGGGGAGGAGTTATCACTTAATAGGCTCTCCTAAGTTATAAAGTAAACAACAGTTCAGGGAACGGTAAAGAAGAAAAGGACATCTGGGAGACTTTGATACCCTACAAGAAAGGTGTCTTGATCTCCTGAGATAACCTGAAGATCAATGTGAAGTGTGACAACACGTTCAGGTATTTTGTTTATGTGTGTGTGGCTATATTAGATAAAAATAGAGTTACATCTTCAGCATTCTACATATCTGTGTGTTTACATCATTGCTTGTTACTGTAGAGTTGAGTTATAACCTGCAAAAACAGCCCCTGAGAAAAATAATGTGTAACCTACTGTGTTGGCAGAAAAATGACTACACTGTGATAACCTGCGATCGTGAAATAACGATACAGAACCTAACTCCAGGAAAAGGACAATGCTACGGAACCTTATTCAGTATGTTGGCCTAAGAAGTCTAGCACAGGCACATAAGCCTGAGGAATCCCCTACTAGGAGATTCCCACCAAGGGATCAGTCCGCTCTGTAACAGGGCATATCTAGCATCTCCATCCACTTCCCTGTGCAAACTCTACCTGCTCTGTGAGTCTGATGCTGCTAGCTGGCTCTGCGATGGGATGTATCAAGGAGGCGTTTGGAGTGTTCTAAATAGTCAGTATCAAATTTAAAAAGCAATCCAGAGTATTTTCATTTAATTTCATTACTCAAGTTACAGAAACAATTCTCTATACTCAAATACATGCCTTTAGTCCACAAGACCTGATTACTAGGCACTAGTAATAACTCTTCTTGAGTTATCTTGAATTTATTTGGTGCAAGCTTGTGATGCAGTCTAAAGCAATTTCTTTTTTGTTCAGGAACAAGAACTACAAAAAAAGATATCTCGGGATCTTTTTTGGGAGACTTATTAACAGAAGACTTGCAAAAAATTACACGAGGCCAGATATCCAGCTATTTCTGTGTTGGCATGCTTGTTGACATCAAGTTCTTAAATGAAAAGAAGCGGTCTGAGGCATTTCATAGTACTGCAGTGAATCTCTGACTCCTTGCTTGCTTTAGCATTGTAAGAAACTATATAAACCTGCTTTTATCACACCAGAGCAAAAAAGACAGATGTACATCATGCCTTTAGCTTCACTGGCAAATGTTGCAATCCCCTTTCCTACTCCATTTCTAGGACAAACGTAAACACACTACTTGGAGTGGGAAAGTATCTGGAGGATTCTCAGTCAAATACTGCAGCTGAAACGTTACTTCATTTAAGTCGCTTACTAAGATCCACAGCATTGATCTGAGGAAAGGCTTTTTCCTCTAAAGGTGGAATCTGTGCAAAGGACTGAAGCTCCTCTTTTTGGAAATAGAAACTTAGTGCCATGTATTTCTGTTTCCCCAGTGAAATGAATCAAATATTATGCACATATTCAACATACTTAACCATCAAATGTCTTCCTACAAAGATGGAAATAAAGATAAAAATTCACTTTTTCCTATGACTAATCATATGTGACCTAACCTTCCTCTAGGACTACATAAAGAAGGAGAATATTTTTTTTCCTTTTCCCTTTAACTTAAGGGCTTTAGAACTTTCCCTGTAACTTCTACAGAGACTCTTACTTTTCCCCTGCAGAAGAACCAATTTCTAGCAGTCAGGAAGTAAGAATAAAAGTACTTAGCCATTGGAGGAAACCTACCTGCTCCAATTTCATTTCCAACACGTGGAATAATATCATCATCTAGGCAATCTGGTAAGCCTCCTTTCTCGAGTTTTTCTTCAATTTTGCTTATTGTTTTTGCTAAAGAAAAATCTATACAATCTTCCGGTATTGCAACATCATCAGCACTTTGTATTTCCAGGTTTCTTATTTTTGAACTAAAAATAAAAACAAGACCAAACAAGCAAACCCTAGATTTTAAATTTGTAATAAAACCCCCCCAAACTTACAAAAATATAGCATATTTGCTATTTTTAAGAGTATACAGAGTTATTTACCTAATGCAGCTTCACTGCTTACATTTGTATGAAAGATGGCAATTTCTCACTTCTTTATGGGGGATACCTTTACCATATTCTATACAAACAATTACAGGATTTTTACGCATTATAATGTAGGAGGCAGAGAAACAGTGGCATTTTCTACCGAGGTGTTGGCACGGGCTTCTCATCCAACAACTTCCTAATGAAATCAAAGTAAAAGGAAGAAACAGAGGAATGTTTTCTTGGCTTTAGCTACTATCCTCTGCCTTAAATTCCCTTTCCCTGCCCCCTACATGTTGACTTCTAGAACTCTGTCCTCTCTAGCTGTACTCCTACCTTACAACCACAATCTCTGTATCTTTATGCCTGGCCTAGGAAACATCATTGATCCTAGAATTCGCACACCTAATTTTTCATCAAAGGAAAACAGAAGGTATGGGACACATCTACTACTTAGGGTACCTCCTCTGCTTTCTTTTATAAAAAGATGACATTAGTTTCCACAGGATCTGAAGCTCCTAAATTCTTATTCTAATAAATCCTCATCCCAATGCAGCCTCCAAACTCTTTTGAGCTGCTAACTTTCTCCCACAACTCTGGGTTCACGCTGCAGGTCCTGTACGTGCACAATTGCACTTGTAAATCTCCTGATGTGGTGCCAGCACAACAGCCTCCCCTGAACTGCCCCAGGGAGGTCCAAAAGGTCCACAAGTGACTCCCAAGGCCTGAAAGACAACCTTGGCCTGTGTCAGTTCCATTTCCTTCCACCTTGCAGAAAACTTTCATCTTTTTTTATTTTATTTTTTCCCATATCTTGTGGCAGTTTTGATTTGCTCCCAGGATTGTATGCATTTCTCTATTTTTTTTTTTTTTTTCTCCACATCCCCCCCCATCTCCATTTCTTGCTTTTACAGCCTTGAATTTGCTACCTAAAGAGCTGAAGCTTTTCAGCTTGAAACCACTGAAAGCTGTGGTACTATCACTAACTCTTGTCCTGTGAGCCCAAGATTCACCAAAACAGGGGAGACCCTCGAGAGCCTCATGTTTCCTATCACAAGTCTGGTCACAAACCAGTCAGCACCACCAAAGTGTGCTCTCTCAGGCTGCCTCACAGGATGTATTTCCCGCGTGTGTGCTCGTTAGCCATCCTTTCACTGAAGGAGCTAAAGGAGTTTAACTATCAGCCTTGAGAAGTGCTTCAGCAGGAAGCAACAATTTCACTGTTGTAATATTAATCACATATTTCAGCTAGTAATTTCTGGTGCTCCATGCAGGGAAACAGAGAGCTACACAGTGAAGCTGACTGAGGAGGACCAAGAGTTTGATACTTTATTTATACAAAAATATATAAATGTAGAAACCATATACATGAATAAAAATAACCTGACAGACAAAAATAGCAACTAAAATATTTTATTACAAAGAGATGTATATAATATACCTTGAGGTTGTTCTTTTTCCCTTACTTCCAAAGCATGGTCTGTTTTGAGCCGTGGGCGCGGAAGCACATTTCTTCTTGTTTGCTAGCTACAAATTTTATTCAGAAAGCAGTGATTTTCTTTTTAATTAGTTAGAAATCACATTTTGCTAGTGCTTTTTGTGGTTTTTTTTTTTCTTTTTCGTATATTCAGACTTAAGGATGTTTTTCAAACTCTTAAAAGCACCATTTTTTAGTTTTATTTGCACTCAGCTTTCTCTTGCAGCTTTGATGTCCATATGCCTGAATTATAATACATCCAATAGTGATTTGCTTGTGGGAGTTTTTGCATGCATGCTCATAATAAATTAATGCATAAGCAAGGCTCTCAGTTATTATTAAGATATTAAGTATTGGACTGTCAACAGAGTATATTTCATTGAAAAATGCTTATCATGCCTTCAAAAACATGCTTTTTTTATGCATTAGTTTACTCTTGTAACTTCCTTGTAGAAGGAAGATTAACAATATTGTTCTTACTTTCACTCACATAAATATTCTTCCAAAATTAGGGGGTTTTTTCTACTGTGCTTTGGTAAACAACTGAAGACAGGACTTTGGAAGCTTTAGCTCACCTCTGAAAAGATTCAATGTAATTGTAATTAGAGACTAAGGGGTTTGTTCCTAATCTCAATCTCTTTTTTCCACTATATTTCCCTTCCTGTGTTTAGTTATTTTTACTACTTGTTTATTATTACATCTATAAGACAGTAGTACTGGTGGGGGAGGGAACGGGAGAAAGGAAGAAATGAATTATGTTCTAGTATTTTGCACTTGGAGTTCTTAATTTGATGTTCAAAACACTGCAATGCTTTACAGAGGAGGAAGCTTAGAACACAAAAATTAAACCTGATGTAAATTCACTTAACGACCAGAGGCCATGAGAAACGCTAGTAACACTGTCGCTGTCGCATTGCTTTGAACATCACTTCCTTTTGGCTTCCCACCCATGTAAGTCCCCAGTGTAGCACAGCCTCAAAATCAGAAGTAATATGTGGAAATTATACTAGAAGATAAATTAACTAGGATAGTTTTGACTTTGATACCTTGGCATATGAGTGTGTAAGAGACAAAAACTCAGGACAGAGTGGATCTCTGCAGAAAAAAAAATAAAAAATCACAGAACATGTATAACAAAATAAACATCTTACAATAAAAATTCAACTCCTCTGTCAGAATAACATTTGATATGTCTAGAATAAACAATATAGCTAAGGTAGGAACATATACTAAGTTCAGTCATGAACTCGGTCTCATTCTCTCTTTCCATCCTACCCCATTTGCTATGTAAATCACCTGGTGAGTCTAAGGTAAATAATACAATGATTTACTTATGTACCAGAATCTGAATCTTGCCTCTTGCAATTTAGGCGATTACTGCACCTACTGGCTTATTAGATCACCGATTCCCTGTACCAGGGAGTACTTAGCCAGCATGCAGGGTGTTACAGCCTCAACAACAGAGACTGACAATCCATCGCCAAAGATCACCAACACTCAGTGGTTAATATGTCTACGTGACACACAGATCCCTCAATTAATACAAAGAAAATTAATATATAAACCAGTGTCCTCTACATCCTAAGAGGGAGTGCAGTTGTACACTCAGATTGACTGTTGTCAAGTCAATTGACATGGACTATCAAGTGAATATGAGGTGGGAGCAATTTATAAATTAAGCCTCACAGAACTTACTCTGAAATGCATATTACAAATATTGTATCCGTTTTAGAGATCAAAAAAGAGCAATAAAAAGCAGCTTTCTTATCTGCTTATTTGTCTGAAAACCACACTGCTTACTAACTGAGCTTCAGGTTAAACGAATATTTTTAAAAACTGCTGGAAACATGCAGAAAGTTTTAGCATGCTGTGTACTATTCAGGTCAAGTTTCTTGTCATATAACTTTTTTGCTTTCAGAATGAGTTATGTGGATCTGTGTTATTGCACTGAAAGGCTACTATTTTAATACCCTTCATAAGTTTTTACTTCAATTAAAATGCTGGCTTATAAAAGATTTGGAATAAAATTTAAATTTCGGCACATCGTCACCTCAATTTTTTTTTTGCCCAGCTGATTTAAGCAAATGTTTAGAGCTTGCCTTTAAAAATTTCACAGACATCCATTCATCAACAAGAATTATCTGCACAAAGCTCCAGATTTTATTAATCCAAAAAAAAACCTGGAGAAATCGTCTGTGTGTGGCTGGCAACAGACTTCAAGAATAGGATGATTAGTTTTTGTCCGTTTACCCTGTTTTCCTCATGCTTCCTTCCTATTGGCTCGCTTCAGGAGCATGCAGAAGGTGAGGATTTGCTGCCACAGAAATAGCAGTTATGTTATTCTGAGAAATATGAAAATACAACACACTCTATACTCAAGAAAACAATCATTTTTCCATCAGTAGACTAACTTGTTCCAACTATGCCTGTTGTCTCAGGGCCTTTTTTAAAAAAAAAAAAAAAAACCAAAACCACACACACACACACCGCCCCCCCCTCCATTTTTCACTAAATTCCTCAAACCTGCTTAACCTTAATGATTTCTTTCCTCTGCTCTATACATGACAACCCATTTTTAAAACCTCGTAATACAGTTCTGTAGTTGTCTGGTAAGTGAAATGAATGTGTAAATCCCGAAAAGGTATACAAATAAGCAGCTAGAGGATTGTGGCAACACTGCAACAGAAGCTAATGTTGAACAATTCCATCTCTGCATGCAAACAGGAGATGCATGTGCATGAGCAGACCCTTTGTGTTTGCTAATCCTATTCAAAGCCTATAGCTGCTTGCCCATGCGCGCACAGCTCCCATCGCCATGAGCCTGGCAATGCTCGGAAGAGTGGAAGTATAAACAAAAGCTCATTTCAATGCGGTATCACTGGAGCTGCTTTGTCTCTATGTAATTCAAGTTTCTCTGCAAAAATTATGCTATAAAAGCCCCAGAACCACTTATTTTAAAACATACACTTACTTGGAGAGTGACTTAAATATTTGTTGCGCCCCCCCCCCCCTTTTTTTTTAACTTTGCTTACTCATTTTTTTCTCTTAACCTGTCTTTCGCCCCCCCCTCCTCCGATACTACCTCTTTCTTTGCTTCACTTTTTCCCCCTCTCTTCAGTTGCTTTAGTGTTCATTGTCCTTAAAGGAATCGATGAAACCTGTTTCAAAAATATCTCAAGTGCTTCCTTTACACTTATGGCCTATCTGCTTGCACAATTTTGAAAGAAAATTTTTTTTTTTAATTCAATACTTGGAACTAGCCTAATTGAATGGCCTCAGTGTCCCCTCATGGATCATCAGTGCTAATTCCTAGCACGCATTTCTAATTTTTTTTCACTACAGCATGGGATTGCAATTCTTCTCTCACATAAACGTTTGCTAGAACAGAGACTGTGGTTGTTTGAAGGTGTTTTAATTCATGTAGGTAATTGGTAGGTCAGCTGCTACTCTGACAAGCTAATTGCCAATATTTTTTAAAATTCTTCTTGCACTCCCATTTCTTTCAAATGTATACCATCAAAGCTGTTAACTCCCCTTGAGGGGTTGAATTCTCCCATCACATTACTTCATAAAACAGCCTTGCAACTCAACTCCAGTTTGAAGTTCTTAAAAATCTTCTATTTATTGTTCAAAATCCATCTAACAGAACATAAAACTACAGCAAGATCCAAAATTTGTTTGCAGNCCGCCCCGCCCCCCAACTAACAGATACAGCTTTAAAATAGCTCAGGGATAACTTTAACTACAGTAGCAAACTTCCGCTGGTATAGCCAGGTTTCTGTCACAGACTTGCTGTCACACCCTTTTGTGTACTCAAAAACCCTTTTCCCTATGTAAAATCTCTCACTTCTTGTTTTTGCTTTTACTCTGCACAAAAGTCACTATTTGATCACCTCTAGCAGCCTTTCACATATACTATTTCAAAACAGGTTTCCAACTGCAGCCTAACATTTGAAGCGCCTTGTAGTCTGGCCCTGTATCTTTGTTATTCAGACTAGTGGCATCATAAATTTAGGAACCTACCAGATCAGATCTTTGACAAACCATGTATTAGGCTATCTTAAATTCACTCACTTGCTGTATTATCATTATACAAGCCCTTGAACAACTAAGCAAAAAATAACGCCCCTAAACAACTAAGTAAATAGAGCTGTGTATCCACTCTAGAGCTAAAGGCCAAAACCCACAGCATGTTCATAGAGGCCAAAGGTATGTCGGTCTGTGAAGTGCAATGATACCGAAGTTCCAGAGGGTGGCAGCTGAATGTTTGTCTGTCTTAGGTTTTTGTGTTTGGTTCTTTTAATCAAGGGCTTCCTGTCCCAGGAACATTTAGGCCATGGTAAATGTGAACCAGTATCTCTTTCTTCACTTTGTCAGCTGAACTGGTTAAAAGCCATCTACTGCCGGGTGCCTGCTGTTTTGTACTGCAAAGAAACCTGTTACTTTACCTTGCTTTTTTACAGATGTCAGCACTACTTAGCATCCTAGATAGAACATTTCAACAAAACTAAGACTTCCTTGAAATAACGAGGAACAACACTCACTTAATATCAATTGTTTCAAATAATAGGCAAAAAGTTTAGACTTCACCAATCCATTATGCTGCAAAGATAGATAAAATGCCTGACTAGGGCACAAGTCAGGGTGTGCAGGATCAGTGTGAAAGATACCCCATGAATTACATGCAGTAGTTGTAAAGCACGTACCTCTGTCTGTTGTCTTCACGTGACTTAGCCTGTATTGAAACTGGTCTAGATAGTATGTCCTGTTGGGCTTGCTTTATTTAAAGAAAAAAAAAAAATTAGTCAATTTTGGGGGAATACAATCCATTAAAGATGAATTACATATTTGTAAATCGCAGCTCACAGCAACTATAGTCCACTATGAAAAGGAATGGAAACTATAGTCTGCTGTGGAAAATGACTTCTCAAACACAGGAAAAGATGGCTAAAAATTAAAATGCCATTGCTAACCCCCAACACTTGTTTCTGCTCCACAACATGTAATTGTCTTTTGCCTATATAACTTTTGCCCCACTTAACATCATAGGAGATGCTCTTGCCCTCTCTCCTCCTTCTCTGAAATACAGCAGTAGCAAGTACACAGCAGGTGAAACAAATTTTCAATTTTCCATACTGTGCAATAAGTCTTAAAAAGAAATCTTTATTCATACAATACAACCACAATCACACACTGGTATGTTGTATGTACTTTAGAGAACAATTCAGTCTGAATGTTCAGATAGCTTCTATGTTGCTAAGTTACAGTTGGAAAGCGTAATCCAGAGCAAGATGCAGTTGTCCTGTTTGGTGTTCTTTTTTTTGTTTGTTTTTTTTAAACTTAGACTGTTTTTCTTTTGTTGCTAAACGTATAACTGTGCAATCTGGCAGTGCCATGTGGTATATTAAGTGTCCTAAGAATATTTGATCTTCTGCTGTATTTAGAGAAGGGGGGGAAAAAAAAAAAGTGGTTTTGTTGTTGCTGTTTTTTAAAGGAAAGATACTAGATGCTATTTTGGACGCTTCATCTGCTTCTGTTCAAATGCCAAGCAGTTAGCCTCAGCTTATAACAGCTTAAGAGAAGAATATGTTTTCACATGACATAAAAATGAAGTTTCAACAGTACGAAAAGTGCATACAAGTATAGCTCTCCAGAATATTTAATATTTTGCTTTTTAAGCCTTATTTATTTGAGTGAGTGCACTTACAATGAACGTATCTAATATGCCTTCTCCAAAATGTTTTGGGTATAAACCATACGTCCCCCGTTCCCTTTTTTAATTTATCCAATTGTCATATAAAAAAAATTACTCTATCTGGTACGCAGCCACAACAATGTTAAAAGATAATATTGACAATAAACAGGAAATTTTTGTTTTACGAAAGTTTTCTTCTTACTAACTACATATTTTCTATTTATGTTGCTTATTCTTTGTATTTCTTTCAGCTTGAACAACGTAGATCCTGTTTTACTGGGATGTTATTGCAACAGTACCTGGTTTTCAAATACTAAATTATTTTTTAAGTATGTAAGACATAAATCCACCTACAGATAACTTTTCTTAAACATCATTAATAAGTTTTTATGTGGTTTTATCTGCACAAATGCTCTACGCATCTATATGAACGTTTACCTACCTGACGAAACTATATAAAAACTATTTTTAAATGTGTTTTTAGTAGAAGTTTATTATTTTGAACAAAAAGACATTAAAAGCTTAGGTTGTATTGAAACTAAAATACTTTTAGTTGTTATAGTCTAAATTTCTTTTGAAACTTGACCTTGTGTGCATGTGAATCGAGGTTAAATTACCTAACAGTCCACATAACCTACTCACCATTACTTCTTCAGCCTGACGCACCAGTCTTGCTGTTTTTGCTTCTAATTCTGCATTCAGTCGCCTGAAAGAGCAAGAATGCTTGCCACTGAGTTTTTGAAAGACTTCAAAGAACTAAATGTAAGCATGACAGTGTCTCTGCCTGAACTCAGTGTAATTTTAATAACTCCTACAAAGGAACACTGACATGTACTTCAGAGTATTAACGAAGTTACATTTCAACAATTTCCTGGGTTTCCGTCAAATCAATAGTAATATAACACCTACATCCATTAAACAGTAAGGTTTAGACTATGGGAGGTGAAGGGTCTCCTTGTTTTTGGCCATGTCATTGCTTAATAGACGTTTTATGTCTTCATTTCCTCAACCCTTTCTGTTTTTAACACAATTCTTACCTTAGGTATACTTAGCAGCAGGGGTTGGGGAAGGAGACACGTACGATTACATTACTTGATCACATAATTAAAATGTGTCACTAAACATACGTACAGGTTAAAATAAGTTTGTGTTCCTGCACGCTTCACCTTACGGCTTTCCATGCTGCGTGACTTGGTGAGTTTCTGAGACATGGCTCCTCGGACATCCCCACAGGTAACACAGCCAGAGCTTTTAAACCTGCTTCCACTGCATTTGTCACAAGCTTAAGAGCTTTTAAGCTTTTTTTTTTTTTTTTTTTTAACAGGCTTAAGCACTTGTGTTCCTAATGTAAAAGTAACACCAGCTTTTTACACGCAGACAAGCCTGTGGCCCAAGGCTGCGGGACCGAGGTGCGGCCTAGAGCAGCACAGCCCCCCTGAGGCGCCGGCGGAGCGCGGCCGTGCGGCGGCGGCAGAAACGTAAAACGTTGCTTTCGGTACCGTCGCCCGCGCGATTTGGGGAAGGAGCTGAGTCCCGCGGACAGAGGGGATTAGCTGTGACCTCCGCGGGGGCGGCCGGCGGGACGCGGCTGAGGTGAGGGGGCCTGGCCGCCTCCTTACTTGTACTCCGCCTCCTTGGCCAGCAAGTCGCCGCTCACCACGCCGGTCCCCGCGGCGGCGGGCGGGCCGCCGGGCGCTCTCCGCACCTGCGGCGAAGAGGAGACAGTTGGCGGGACGAGCGCGGCGCCGCCACCCCGTCCCGCCGCCCCGGCTCGCCTTACCCCGGGCAGGCCCCCGCCTCGCCGTGCTCCGCCGCCCGCCGCCATTTTGTTGGCGCGGAGGCCGCTGCGTGGCGTCGCCCTCGCCAGGGCAACCAGCTGCCGCCGCCGCCGGGGTGGTGGCGCTGCCCCCGTCCCCTCCTCGGCCGAGGGGCGGTCGCCGTGGCGGCTGGCTTTCCCCCAGGGCCAGGCCTCCTGGTGCCGCTGGGCACCGGGGGCAGGGACGGGGCAGCCGCGTTTCAGCCCTTGGTGCCGGGCGGAGGAACGCTGAGGGGCTTCGTCGCCCCCTTTTCCCGCGCGCGGTTTGGTGGCACCGTGTCAGGAGCCCGGTGACAGCGGGGGGGACAGCACCCCTGACCCGAGGCCGGGGGTCAGCTGGCTCCCGGCATGGCGCCGGGCCGCCATGGGCTTGGGTGAGGGGGAAGTGATAAGGTCTGAGGTGCCGTTACAGGTATTATTGTGGTATTTATTTACAGCCCTTCTGTTTGAGCCTTTTGGGCTCGCCGCATGCTGTCCCGCCACCATCCCTTCATTTCAGACTGGCAAACTCCTGCGTTTGCAGCGTTACGGCAACTGTCCCACCCCATTTACTGCTCTTTCGTGCCGTCGTCTCTCTGCGTGGTCTGTTCCCCCTTTTCTGTGGCGATTCTCTGTTTTTAGCCTTGTCCTCTGCCAGGCGTGCCAATCTCCATTCTTTTTGTCCCTCGGCATGCGGTGTTTGATTCCTGCTGGTTTCTCCTCCCCAGTCACCCACGCAGCCGCCGTCCTGCGCCCATATAGGTAGCTGGGTATCTATATAGCAAGAAAAATATAGTTCTATACCCTGATTTTAATGAAGGGCCTCGCACAGGGGAAATCAGAAGGGCTTAGCTGACTGGAAGTAGAAGGTCTGTGCGTAGCTGAAGGATTTCTGCAGAAGTATTAGTTGTGAAACAGAAGAAATGCTCGGAGGAGATTAACTTTGAGCACTGACACATGCAGTATAATGGGATAAATGGAGGTGAAATGAAAGACGGGACAAATGTGATTAGTAGAAGGCAAAAAATAGGCATATCAATATGGAAAATGAAAGTGCTTAACAGCAATGTTGAGGCGAAGGTATTGACACAAAGGGGGAAAGAGCAAGCCTATGAAAAAAGTTATGGAGCTTTTGAAGAAATTATCAGCCAAGAAGTCAGTCCATTACAATTATTTTTTTTTTTTTTACTACTACTAATAGCAAGATGTTAATGGTGGCCTTTCAAAAAAAGATGCAGATTTAACTCCATCAGTTATGCTTTCGATTTGGAGAAACAAGAAAGGGTGAGGTCGATAGTAGAAAGCACACCTCCACAGGGGGAAAGACAGGTTTTGTTAAGAAATAAGTTGCAAATTCCATGCGAGATTAAAGCATCATAACCAAAGCAAGGTTTTAGAAGCCTCTCTAGCGAGGGGTAGTGAGGTTCTGCGGGATGTTAAAGGAAACAGAAGCTAGAGAGGGAAACAAAGTTGGCAGGATCAAAGCTACAAGGAGAAACATGCTGTTTCTAAACAGCAACAAATAGGTTTTTTGAAAAAGAAAAGTACTATTTCCTCTTGCAGAACTAAAATATCACCTTAGTAATATTCTTATAGTTTTAAAATTTCTCATCCAATATAGCGCCAAGATCATAACACCTTAAAAATACCAAAAATATTAACTAGAGGTTCTCTGCTAGTTAGGTACTAAGGCAACAAAATCGCTGCTTGAGATTAGAGAGATTAGAGCCACTGGTTTTCTAGCCAGCTTTAAGCTAAGTCTTAATAAACAAAAGAGGGGTAATTTATTCTATCATAAATGACTAAATATGTTAACAAAGACAGCAACGCAAAGTTCTTTTTGTTTAGAGTCCTCTGGGAACAATAACATAGATATTAGGGTTGCAGATTTGCACAATTTTTCTGAGATCCACAACATGATTGATTTAATATGATTTATTTTATTGAAATATTGTATCAACCGGATTTAGAATTCAACTACCTATGTTTGAAATAATATGAAGAGATTAGTATGTTTAGATAAGAATTTCTTAGTGAACTTTAAACTATTTCTCCAGGGATGTAGAAAAGAGAAATAAGAGATTTTGTTATATTCTTGATCCCTTGCTCCATTAAGGTTTTATCACTTTAAAGTTGACCTGATGTGACCTTAACAGTTGTGGTTAATTCTCTAATACATAGTTGGTAACTGGGTAGAGAATAGGCTTATATCAGAGATGACAACCAATAGCAGGATACCTAAGGAACTAGGAAAATTTATCTTAGTATTAATCCGAAAAGAAGGCATTTGAAAGCATAGCATTGGTATGGTATAAGATTTAGACAACATTATTTGTTAGCAGATTCTCATTTTCGATTTAATCGTTTTTTAAAAGTTGACTCACACATCATGACTGTAAAAATCAAAATGTTTTTTGTCATTTTGAAATAAAGTGTGTATCAGGTTAGATGTAGAATTCAAACAGATTGATATTTGTGATCATAGTGAGCTGTACTTGGAACCTATTCCCTGGGACCTCCATGATTAGCGTAGTACATCATCGTTCTGTATTTCCCAAGTGTTTCCATTTTTCTTTGTTTTCTAAGAATTAGAAGATCCTCAAATCTTATGTATAGATTCCAGATTAAGTGGTTCACTGTGTTGCCATTGTTGCTCTCCCAGTGAAGGAGGAGGTAGATCACGGAACAAAAGAGCTCAATGAATATAGCTGGTAGGAGTGGTTCAGGACAGAAAGGTGTGTGTAGCTGCTATGATGCTAAAATAGTTTGTTGCAGAAGACCACTGGGGATGTTTAACTTTGATTAGACCAAAGAACATGTGTTATTTAATTGTTACATATAGCCCTTCTTCCTTCTGCAGGAACAAATGTTGTGATCTCCCTTTCCTCCCCCAATAAAAATACAAAGTCATGAGATGTGTATATTAAACTGTTATCTATACACTTTTAGACACACTTTTTGTGCATAATATCTTCTTATTGGCTTAGAGATTCATTATACAGAGTTTTCTGTGCTTTTTATGTAAGTTGTGACATTTATTAGAGACCTAGAATACTGTCAACAACCAACATTGTAGGAAGGAACAGGATTTTGCTGTATACCACAACACTTGTCAGACACAGAGGCACAATAGTGGTTTAGGATAATATTTTTTTCCATACAAATCATTGCAAATGTATTGGGCCAGAGAGACAACAGTTGTTGCCCTTGCTCAAGTTTGTGTTCTTGGGCCGTGCTGAACAAATCAATAGCATCACGTATATGGAAAATGCATACCGTTTTTAGACCAGGAGTCATGTGAAGTGTTATATATTGTCTTTGGTATGTGGTACAGCTAAATTCAGTCAAACTTACAGATATGAGGCCTATAGTAAAATATTAACTCTGTTGATTCCACTTCTAGAAAGAAAAGTGTTTTACAGGTTTTGCTGCTGCCTGCTGTACCTTCCACCCTAGGAAAGAGGGATGCTTCACTGAGGCAATATAATACAAAGTGTGTCATTCTTCCTTGTGCACTAGTTTATTTAACCAGGACAGTCTGTACTGCTTAGACTACCCTGCTCCGGGTTAAACGCTCATGGAGAGACTGTTTTCTGCACCACACACTCTCAGGTCTGAACGCTGGTACTTTTCTCAGTCCACAGCCATGTTTTTGGAGAGGAGTATCCAAAGCAATCCAATCCACCGGTGAAGATCTGGGTGGCCTCCAGGGCTGCCTCTGCTGCAGCAGCGTGCCACGCAGCGCTGCCGTATCTCCTGGCCCAGGTGACGTTCCCACCATGCCCCTTATCGGCTTTCACGAGCAGGGCATGCACGGGGAGCCTCACGCAGAGCGGCAAAACCACAGCCTGCGCAGGGTGAGCCCAGTCGTAAGGAAGTCAGCCAGAGACAGGCTGACTGCAGCACTCGCAGATGAAGGCACAGAATTTAAAGCTAGCAGGCAGTTGTTTGTTTGTTTACTTATTTATTCTAGATGTACCAGAAAGGATGTCAAAGTTCTATCCAAAGTATATCACCATAACCTAAGCAACTGTAACATTACAGCCTCTTCACACTTGAATAGTTTTCCTACCTTAAATTTCTGCTTCATTTTTCTAGTTCCAATTTCCTGGAGGGGAGAGAGGGAAGAGCAGAATTTTGGAATGAATTGTAGGTGAAATTTAATACTTAGCAGCTTTCTCAAAACTTGGATTTATTTTATTTTTTTTTAGCTATAAACACTTATCTTAGTTTTTACTTAAAAAGATACAATTACTTTTTCATATTCCTATTGTGTGGAGTGGAAGTAACAGCTAATCTTGAATTCACCTAAAAATCAGACTAGAGTACATAATTTCTGTGCAATAAGATGAAAAAAAAAAGAATGTAAACTCACGTACAGCATTTTCAAACACTAGTGGAGTGGTAGCATCTAGACAATGTGTAGCTATTAAATCAATAATCCAGACATTGAGGGAATTCCCCAGACAGCTGTTGGATTTTCCCCCCTAATCAGTAATAATAATCCAGTGGTGTTTGAAAAGGCATGATTGTATACTGGAGCATATTTTTGTGCTGACATTTTTCATGAGTCTCTAACAGCTCCCTAAAATACAAAGAAAACCAGGTATTGTTAATAGCTATGTATTTCTTATGAAAAAGCTGCTAGCTGTTTGGGTATATGAAGTCTGCAGAAAACCTTTAGACCTAAAGGACAAATATCCTAAGCTGGTTTGCCATCAGTACAGTCTGAAAGCTTTTGTTTTCTAGCAGAATGATCCTGATGGATGTTGGTTGCTTGTGTCAAGTGCCAAGTTTTGTGTGTGGGAACTGAGCACGCAGATTTTGAGGGGCAATGGTGCTGGGGGATGGGCAAGCTGACTTAATGAGTCTCTTCCATCTCCAGTGTCTCTGGTTTTGCTTTCATATGGATTTTGGTGCAATGGAAATGTTTATTCTGTTTCTGGTAGCTCTGTAGACATACACAAACCCTCATTTCTAGGCTAGTCTATGTTGGTTTTTTTTATGCAGCTATAACCAGCATACTTAGGGTGCCCAGATTGCTATTCAGAAATACAAACATTTTCCTTTGTTCTTCTCTCCTTCACTGCACTATTGGGGCTTACTTATTTCAGTGTCATCCTTCCTAACCTAATCCAAACAATAACCTTGCCTCAACAATTTAAACATATTGAATCCCCAACCAGAGTAGTTTTCCCTAGTAATACTCTGATTACAGCAGCTTTTATGTCTGAACAGGAAAGGACCTTAAACACTAAATCTCATCAGCACTGTAAAAAATAAGTGGTGAGCATCAGTCACATTTTCTTGAAATACCACAAGTCTTTCTTGAGGCCTAATCCTTTAATCTCTGGATTTTGGGCACTTCTGTTCTGATTACTAGGGATCAAAAGGTTTGGTAAATACTCTTCAGACCACTCTTCAAAGTAGCCACTGTAATTTTACCAGGTTGTTATGACAATTGTATGATTTTTTTCATTGTGGTAGTAGCTGGTATTTTTGGAAAAATCAGAGAAGTCAGTTTATCAATGCAACAGTCTGCTGCATTGAAAATTAATAAAAAAAAAAAAAGCCCGTGGTGCTCCAGTACAGTGGTTCAGAGGATTTCAGAACATGGTGATGTCAAAGTAAAAGGGAAATATCCTTCACTGATGATGGAAATTCCCCTACTGTGTAAGATGCAACACTTTCTAATGCAGGGTACCCCTAAAGGGCTGCTGCAACACAGACAACTGCTGTTTTCCTAGCTTGTTCCCAAAGTGACAAAGTAATAATTCAGTTTATTGAAACTAGACCTCTTATACCATTTCCTCCCTGAAATACTGTAATGTGTGAAGTTACATTAAAAAAAAAAAAAAA
>VZSF01009519.1:629009-649741 GCA_013398295.1 Chionis minor | reverse complement strand
AAAAAAAAAAAAAAAAGAATTTTGCATGTCTTCTGTAGACCAAAATCAGTCCCCTAGACCCTACTACTCTATAGATTTGTCAAATGTTCATGGGTCTGTTCAGGAAGTATACAGTTTTTTCCTAAATTAGTTGATTTCTTATCCTAGTTCAAACAAAGGCTATATAAGTTGGAACAAATCGGTGAATCCTCCTGCCCATGTTTCATTTTACTTATTGCAAACTAGAAATAAAATCGGGCTAAATGTTTTTTCTCTATATTTGATCACCGAGACTTCTAAAGACTGTCACTTTACGTGTTAGATCTCCGTCTAAAGAAAACAACTCTATCTCGCTTAAATTTAAGAGGAGTAACAAGCTGCTTTTAAGAAGGAATTGCTCTGCAGAGCCCTGCAGTTGTAGCAGGAGAAAGTGCAAATCTGTCCACGCTCTTCCTGTTTGTCACCACCTCTGTTGCTGGCCTGCATTTATTGTTCCTGTCCCTGGGGCTGTCAGTGAGAAACCAAATCGTGTATTTAGTACCAAAAACCCTACAGCCTGAAAGAGCCGAATGTCCTTCTGCTCTTTTTGGGAATGTTATATCTGTATAGGTGTGTCATTGCTTGTATCCAATTCCTCTTCACTTGGAAGATTAAGTTCTGCTACATGGCATACTATTAATTTAGAAAACACTTTTTTTTATATTGTTGCTTTCACAGGGCTTGCCACATTGTATATTTGCGTGTGCACATCAAGGGCGAATGCAGATGAGGTCTTTCAAAATTACTTTGCTGCGTTGACAACACCAGAACAGATCTGTCCTTTACTACCTACTTGCATATTTTTATTAATTTTTCATTCAGTGCAGAGTAAGGCATAATGGTTCTAAAATACTCAGTGAATATAGTGTGGCATCACCAAGCAAATTAATATTAAGTAACAAGTACAAGCAAGTTCTAACCTTTTAAATGTGTCAATGTTAGCATTGAATGTTAACCTTAAACTAGACTACCACGTGTTTGGGCATTTGCTCATTCTGCGTTGCTTGATAAAAGAAATGCTAATTCAGTCTCTATTGGCAGTCCAGCCCTTGGCTTCCTTGCTAATGCTGACTCCCTGTTAGAAAACTTCTGCCAGTGTAATAAAGTGGATTAAAAGTCAGCCTACACGCTCCTGTGTAAACCCCCAGTACGAACACACTTGACTTGTGAGTGCATTAAGCTATGTTGGAAAATTATTGCAGCTTAGGGAAGGTACTAACTTTTTCACTAGCTGTAGTAAAAGCTGTGTAGCTTCGTGTCGGCTGGGGGAGAACGTTGGTTTGTTATCTTTTGCCTGTTTTCATAAACAAATGCCGACAGCAATTGTTGTTATTGCAGAGACAGCAGAAATTCATAGAGGTTTTCTTTTTGTTGTTCTGCCGCGCAAAGAAGAGATGTTATTTTAACAACAGAATGTTTAATAGCGTTTGAAAACACAAAGCCTAGTTTTTAGGCATGCTGAGCCCCCCAGTTGTCATTGAGGTCGGCTCTTGCAGTTGCCCCACAGCACGCTAAGGAGTCCCTCGCATTCGAGATCCAAATATGACATTAGGGAACATCTCTGATGTGAGGATGGCCGCCAGGAAAAGCACAGGGGCCTGTGTTTTCTACACATGAATTGAAACTGGACTGAGTCTTTTGAAAGTTACGTATATTGAGGGTGTTCATAAACTTTGCCAGGGTATCCTCACAGCAATCAGCCTTAGCAGTAATGCCCAAGTTAGCTTAAACAAAAGCAGGACTTCTCTGGTGGGAGTTGCTTTGTGTGAGGGAATGCAGAGGTAAGATTTAGACATAACTGCTGCGGGACAAGCAGCAAAACATCTGGCTTTTGAAGAAAATACCTATGCCAAAAATAACCCTGGACCGAACACTGAGCTAAATTCCCTAGGTCCGCCTGACAGAGATTTAAAGGTTTTGGTTGTGTTGTCACTACCTGGTTTGTTTTTGTTTTTTTTTTTTTCTCCCTTCAAGCAACTAAGTTTTTCCCAGGATTCATGCCTCAGCAGTTAACAGATAACTGAGAAGGCCTTCTAAGAAAAATAAACAAACAAAAAACCCAAACAAAACCCAAAAAACCCTATATGTAACATTTCAAATCCCTGACAAAACCAAATACATAAATACAAAATGTACAAGTTGCATTTGCAAATGAAGTGGGAAAATGCCCTTGTTTCTGTCCCATTACTCCTTACCATCCTCTTTCCCAAATGAAGTTGAATCCCTACTTTAATTTCCATGTTGTGTATTCATTGACTGTTATAGGACAGATGTGCAAGCAATGTAATGGCAGGTAAAAAGCTGTGCATTCCTTTAAAATTTATTGTCAACTAATTTATTAGCATTATCAAATGAATGTCTGTTTTCAAATGCTCTAAACCTTTGGTTGACTGGGTAGGAGAGAAGAAAAACTGGCTGATGTTAATTTTGAATGACTCGACTGTTATGCCTTTGGCTGTCCTAAGTAAAAAGAGCACTCCAAAGGCGTTTAAGTTCAAAGACTAGGTTGTGGGTTCTTTCCCCTAAAACCTGATCAAAAGAAAAAGATCCATTGGAGCAGTTATTTTGTTTACTTAGATTTGGACAATCTTCTCCAGTGCTGGCAACTCAGTTTTTCGCAAGACCGTGCCACTGCATAAGAAGCAGAAAGTGGAATGCAGAGATGAAAGCAAATATTTGCTATCAAAGAAAAGTTGAATTTTCACTGTAAATAGGTAGCTTGAGTAGTGAAAATATTAATTGTAAAATTACTGCTGGTATTGGTAAATTTAAAAATTTACACTTAAGCATTAAGTGTAAAGTCACATTTAATCATTTTTTAAATCAGCATATTAAAGAGCTCTGGTTATAAATGTGATTCTGTAGTGCTTCTTGTCATTGAATAGTGGGTCTTAAAAGGTCCTTATGTAGAACTAAGACTTAAAATAATAAAATTAGGGACTGAGATTGTCATAAGCATATGTCATACCTTCAGAATGGTGGCTTCACTTCAGTGGGGATCAGCTGCCTATCATTTTGTAACCAGGCTGAACTAACAGCTGTATTCTAGATGATAGTCTGAGCGCAAACTTCAAGTCCAAAAGTGCGCTAAAAAACCCCGCACAACTGATACTGTACAACATGAAAAGCTGCTGTACTTGCTGTAAAGGCATTATTTAGAGAGGAAGTCACTGTCTCTGACATGAGTTTTAATGCATTCAGTGATAACAAACATGTTGAGGCTCTTTTGTTAGGGACTATCTCGTTAAAAGTAATGTGTGATGCTGGCCATGTGAAGTTGCTGAAGTCTATTAATTTTTCTCCTTACTTTAAATATTAGCAGATGAATTAGTTCAATGAGGAGTCGTTTCACTTTGAAATGACATTAAGCAAATATTGAATAAAAAAAATCATCTTAATATTTTCTAATAAGCTAACTTTAGCAGAGGACTACAGATTTCTGAGACAGTCGCAAACTCTCAAGGGTTTACTCACAGCATTCCTGTTTTCTGCTCTCTTGCTGTATGACAAATTTGCTGTAGGCCTGAGTAACTCACGTGTATTCTTCTCTCCATTGACTGGCCTGACGTACAGTAAAATAGTGCCTGTCCCATGCGCAGAGGAAATACGAGAAGGAACTTTGGCTGATTCGGGAGATGATGCTAGAGATCACGTGAACTGAGGAAAAGAGGTCCCTCCGAGGTTCTTGGAGCTCATTTAGCCTTTGTGAGTGATCTCAAGAAAGGGTCTGCAAAGTCAAACGGGGCACAGCAAAGAGAGAGCTGTTGAGAGTGTGGCACATCAGTTGTGAAAGAGCAATGAGCAGACCTTGTGGAGGTCTGTTTGACTGGCTTCCAAATCAAGCACATGGAAGGACGAAGAGAAGAAATCACTTAACCAGCACATGATGGGAAGTTAAGGACTGGAAAAATCTTTGTAACGTATTGCTTGTGAAAGAGGAAAAAAGGCAGGTAATGGCAGTGAAAAATAAGTTCCTTTTTGCCTTTGAAGTCAGTAGAGCATGAACAGCAATCATGCATCCTTTCCCTGTGCTTCTCTGGCACCGTGACCAAGTGCTGGCCTGTAGTAGAGAAACCACCTCCACAAAGGTTGTGTTTCGTTATCCATGCGGCTTTTCCAACGGTGTTGACGTTAACCATAAAGCTGCACATAATGTTATTCCATGCCACGTATAATTGTGTTTTTCCTTGTGTGGTCAGCTGTCTGATAGGAAGTGAAAATAAGCTACCTCTTTTCTGGGCCGCGTTGAAAAACTGTTAGATGTGTCGAACGCTTGTTCGCGTGTCTGAGCATTCAGTGTTTTATAGAACAGCGTTTGGGTCAGTGGAGTTTTGCAAAACTGCCTATGTGACAACGGCAGTTGTTGATCTGAGGGGCTACGCTGAAGAAAGCGCTGCTTGTGTAAAACTGAAAACATATTTTTCCCAACTTGTGTAATGTTTTTGTAGATTTTGTATGACAAAGATTTGAGTTTTGGTGGAGATTTATTCTAATATTGGAACTCTGTTTCAGGAAAGTGGTTAAGCTCATACATGGTGCTAAGCGTGCGTGTGAGCTGTTATCTAACTATGTTGCTGAATCTGATTTCTAAATTTCTTTCATCTCCTTTTGAATGGAAATTGATTGAAATTGTTCTGAAATACTGCTCGTGCTAATCAAAACATATGTATTTTTCCAGAAAGACATGCTAGTTGAGTTAATATTTGTCTTTAAAGTTTGGTTTCTCCTGGCAGAGAGAATAGTTTAAATTATCTCTGGGCTACAGTAGAACGAATTTCATAATGAATATATACGAGATGAGAGAAGCATATCTAGCTTCCCTGCAAGTAATACGAAGCACCCTATTTTATTGTTTGATCTACGGCTATGCTGTACTGTTTGAGATTAATAAGATTTCTTCTTTTGCTTTTAAATCTTTTCCGAATGTTTCAATCCCCTAAATTATTTATGCTTTAAATTAGCAACACAATATGAAACCATACTGTTTCTTTCCAAGTTCCTTTAGATTTTACTTTTATACATGTATTTAGCTGAATTTTTAAAGAAGCCTCCATGTTAGCCCTTTCCAACCTGTACTCCTTCACTTGCCTTACCTATTTTTCAAGTTTTTCTATTCTGCATGCCATTTTTATGGCAGAGCCCGTGATGCAGAGCCCACCTTTGAGACTGATGCTGTGCCATCTGGAGACTTCGCAAGGTGTATTGCAGTCACCGGCACAGGGTGGACCTGAGCTCATTAACTCAGCTTTCCACTCGTGCTGTGATATTTGTGCCTAGGTGGCTTTAACCTTTTAATCTTAAAATGTCTCACTGTCACCGCCTCTGGTTCAGCTCCGTGAGAGCGCTAGTCTACAGGTAGTTCATGCAACAGCGAGGCTTTTGTGTTCTAGGTCAACTGGTGCTCAGGCATTCATCATAAAAGCAGCCAAAATAGTAGCAGAAATGGTGAGAAATTACTCCTGTGGCTGAGGGAGAAAAACCGAAGAATGGAAACCCACGTTTCGTTATCTCAAACACCAGAGAGTGCTGACACGGTGAATCTGCTAGCGCATGCGCGCAGTTTGAGAGTAACAGCTATCGTGCCCAAATTTCCATGGCATCTATTCATAATAGTCCCTCTTTCTCAGGAAAAAAGCAAGGTTTTGGTGCCCTTTCTGAATTTGTTTTCTGCTGAAAACTATGTATCTTAAAATCTGGCTGCACCTGAGCTCTGTGGCTAAGGCCAATTCTTTTGCTTGTTTGTTTGTTTATTTGTACTTTGACCAAAGGATTACACTGACAGTTTCCCAGGATCCAAAATTGTATTTAATCTGTTTAGGGAGCTCTACATGTCATTTGAATGAGAAAGAAGGAAATGACAGTGGTGGTGCCCACCTCAGCTGGTAGCTGCTGGCAGGAAGCAGCGTGGCTGTCTAGCTGCCGTCCCTGGGACAGCCCTCCCCACGGCTTCGCCTGACCGCGTGGTGCGTGGGCACGCAGCCTCGCCACCCAAAAGATCAAAAAAGCACCGGAGAGCAGTGAAAACTAATACAGGTAAGTAGAATAATAGGAATTAGAATAATTCCTGCATCAACATAACCGAAGGTGATTCACTTGCAAGTGTCAAACAGAGCTAAACTGGCAACTGAAGGCATGTGTACTTGTTGTCAGTAGCTGGGCACTGGCAGCGGAGGCGGCACTCAGGCTGGGCACGCGCCTGAGTGGTGGTATCACCTCTTTCAAATTCATCCAGCCTGTACAGTACCATGTATTTTCCCCCTTTGCTTTTTTTTTGGTCACAGCTCACACATCCATGTGAATCGTTCAAGGGGAAAGTTGGAGAGATGCTATGTGTCAGGTCAATTCAGGTTTATTCACTGTACGTCCTTAGAAAGCCAGAAACACTGGTGTGTAAACAACAGCAGAGGGGGGAAGGGAAGGTTTAACAAGACAACCAGGGTTAATCTTTTCTTTCAATAATGCATATAATTTGGTTTTCTGATTACATACTAAACTACAGTTGTATTTTCTTTAATTCAGTTATACAAACACAGCAGCCAATTAATATTCCTGCACTCTGTGTGCTGTGAAGGATGCACAGAGAAAACCTTTCTTATTTTCTGGTGCTAAAGGAGCCTCTCAAGTTAAACCATATTCCTCTACACAGCAACAGCAAAGTAAATGACAGCATTAATTCAATCCAGAATGCTTCATAAATTGAGAGGGGTTGTTTACCTAGTGTACGAGAAAGTCTCTTGGGGATGGGTTTTATTGCGATCTGCATAGTCATCCATCTTCCTATACTGTCTGCGCTCCTGTCTGTGAGCGAAATGTATACAGTAATTCAGCATTCAGATAATCCCACAGCTATAATCCAGACAGATTTAGCTCAAATTTCTCCAGGATTTCTATTATCTAGATTTAGCAGTGTGGTGTTGACTGGATATTTTAAATTGCTGCAAATGCTTTTTACTGTAATAAACAACATATTTTGATGTGCTCATAACTAAAGCTGTGGGTTCTTCCTGGCATTAACCACATGTAAAAACGTATCTTTGTGAGGACAGTGGTTGCACAGCTGGAGCACAGTTTTAATGGATTCCAGCTATTTGAGTACACACCACATAAGATCATACAATGTTTGTACGAAAATCGATGGAACTTATATGAAAGTACTAATGAGGATAATCTGAAGACCGTTCATCTCCATACCTCATCTATTTGAAAATGATCTTAACTGTTTCAATTTCAATATTTTACTGCCGTATACTAGGCAACGTAGTAGTATAGAGCCTGGCTCTCTTACAGCAGTTTTCCGAAGTACATCAGAGCTTTTATTGTTTTCAGTTTCCTCAGACAGAACTTCCAGTCTTCCTCGTTCAGCAGTTTTGAGGAAAAGAGGGAGTCCAGGGGGGAGAGAGCACGTCATTATCTGCACGAAATGAGGTGATATTACGTCCAGGTGCAGCGGGTACCTTTCACAGCAGACCACACCTTGTCGTATGTTCCTCTGATGAATTGCAAGGGTATTTAAGGGAGCAGAGCAGGTACTGTAGAGGGGCCAAATATTCTTGTACCAAAAATGCCAGCCCTCCCACACTTGCTAGCACTGGTGGAGCTGCAGGAGTAAGAATGCTTGTGTGGGAGGGTTTTTAGGAGGGATGTGTACTGTGGGGGAAATTGTAAAGCTGCTCCTTTCACCCGAGTAGCTTGAGTGAGAGTGTCTGAATTGAGGCAAACTGCGGAGTGCGTGCACTGTGCTCTGCCTAGTAATTGTGTTGCAAATGCACAAAGTACATTATTCACCCCCAGGCCAGATCTTCGGGGAAGAGGCTTGTGCACAGTTGGCAATAATTTGATGGATTATGTCATCCATAAGTGCCTGAGAAATTCAAAATAAGCAATCCACTTGTAAATGTTTGGAAAACAAACTATTTGGAACCTTTAGTGGGATTTGGAATGCCTGATGTCATATTTTTGCTCCCTGAACTGGAGGATTCAGATGCCAGTGAAGTCCAGTATGCTGCTTCTGAAAGCACATCCATCGTGCTCTGCTCTGCATACCTTCTCTGACTGGGCAGTATCACCAGCTCCAATAACTGTAGAAAGTTTAAGAGGGATTTTCAAAGCGAAGAAAGAGGGAGGATGCTTATATAATCAGTTGTGATAAAGCTGTTCCACATATACAATTTATTTGCTCAGTCCCCAAACTGCAGGTTTGCAAGAATGCTGGGGAAAGAAAAGGAAAAAAAAAAAAGAAAAAAGCATGAATGAGAGAGACTTTTATAGCTAACAATCATGCTTCTGGGCAGAAACTTTCTGAAAGAAATATGCTGCGTCTATGTTGCAGTACTTTTGGTTTCATACTTGCTCTGAGTCTAGTCAGAGCTGGGTTTCGGAAGCAGCAGTGCTTACGTACTTGCAACGAAAAAGAAACAGAGTCAAAGCATTCACTCGCCTCGCTCCCATGACCCTGCTGAAGAGGTGGGCCTGCTCCTGTCGCACTGAAAGCCCTCACTTCTGGGGTGAGAAATTGTATTTATACTGAAATATCTATCCATAGCCGAGTTGGATCCCCAGTAAGTCAGAACTATGAAGCTGTAACGGCAGTGAGATGGAAAAGCGATTCGATAGCTCTCAAACTGCTCTTTCTTCAGACAGTGCCTGGGGCACCAACCGTTGTAGTTTTCGAGCCCCAATTCTCTCCTTTCTCAAAAAGATTTCCCTAGACCCCTAAAAAGTGTTATCAAAAAACCACAGATGAGCGGAAGATTTTACAATGGACCTGGCGTAACTATGTCTTAGCTGTGACTTTATTTGAACAGATGTATAAATCAATTTGAAGTTTTACAGTCAGTGTCTGAGGAAGTTGCAAATGGCCTTCTCATTCTGCCCATAGCTGCTCAGCTACCTGGTTGGAGTCTGGTTGCCTCTTTTTTTTTTTTTTTTTCCTTTTCCTTGGGGTTTTTTTCATCCTATTCTATCCTGACCTCTCATTCAGCAAATCTTTTGAATCACACTGAGGACACTTTTTCTCACTCCTTTTGGATTTTCACTTGCTCATGCAAATGCACCTCAAAATACCATCTTCCCAAGTTATTAGAACCAGGGCTTGATGATGCATACTGGGCTTAGTTGAAGTATCAAACCAGCAAAGACAGACCAAGAAATGAAAGAGCACCACGTAAATATTGACAGATTGTTTTTATGACTAAGCTATAATTATTATTTGTTACTTTGTCTGTGCTTTCAGAAAGGAAGGGAGGAAATTTGAAAAGCAGAGTAGTATTTTTTTACGAGATGCAACTGTGTGGTGTGATTGTAGAATTTTCTATTCAAGAAATCTCAAAAAATGAAAAAAATTCAGAACAAAAAACCAGAAAATATCTTACAGTGGGGCAAGGTTGGTGTGTTTAAAAGTGTGTTCTATGTCTGCATTTGTAATTTGAGATTAAATGCACTGTGGATAAGGTTAAAAACAAGCTTTTCTAGCCACCTACCAGGCATTTATGCAGCATATTGTTTCCTTTTTGGCAGTTAGATTGCTAGTAATAAGATTCTGCAACTCTGCCGTGACAGAGTTTGTCCTCTAAGGTGGTTGTGCCACTGTACCCTCTGCTAGAAGCTGCACCAGTGCAAGGAGAGCAGAACCTTGGCCTGTAGCATTTAGCTAATGCTTCTGCGTGCCATTAGGAGGGATTGTACCTTTCTGCACCCTCCTCTACCTCCGTGCCGGAGGGATAAAGCAACTCAGAGTCAAACTATTCAGTTGCTGCAATTCTGAAAACAGATTTTTCTGCACAAGAAGTTGCCGTCTGCACAATCGTCCTTTTCCTCTCAGAGCAGCAAACAGCCAGAAGGCACCGAGCCCCCTCTCTTCATGGCAGAGGGAAGAATCTCAGCCATGGCTTTGGTAGCTGTGCCCGGCCGGTTTTTTAACCCATTGAAGTATTTTCTAAAGATGCTCTTATTTCCGTGTGCTTGGCTGCTGTTATGGTGACCATAAGGGCGTATATCAAGTTACTGGTATGGGAGTAGCCCTGCCAGGAAGCCAGAGGGCATGTTCAGTGCAAACTGTTTTTAGAAGGCTAAATAGGCACAACTCTAAGTTGGGTGCCTGCTATGTTAATAAAAGGACTCAACATTACTTCTCCTACCTCCTGAATGTGAACAGAACACAGCCTGTATCTGAGAAAATGCTTATTCCTGAGCCAGTGTGGCACTCGGCTAATTGTCCCTCACAGCACTGTGTAAACAGCAATATTCTTAAACTGGGTTTAGGCAGTCGGATTTTTGAGCTTGGGATCTGCTAAAATTTGGGGGGAAGACTTTTTAAAAACTGATAGTGGAGAAACTGAGAAAAGAAGCAAACAAACAAATGCCCCATCCCCCCTCCAACATGGGAAATTTTAGTGAACAACATGTGATCACCTCATTTGAGGCGTTAAAGTGAAAATGAAGAGCAGAGGGAAAGCTGCCCCTACTTCCTTTCTTCCCGATGTTGAAAGAGATCTGTTCTTGCTTCATAAAGGAAAGGAAATGATCTGCCTCGGGAAAATCCAGTGAAGAAGGTGACCTACTGATTTATTTATTTTGCTTTTCTCATGTTGGAATCAAACATTCAGCTGCAAAGTGCACTGTTTTGTAAACTGAGCTGCTCCACTAGAGGTTATTCAGATTAAAACTGTTGCAAAACTCTGAGCACCATCCTGAACAGTAAAGTCCAGGATTTTATCAGTTATAATCCCCACGCTTTCCTCCTATACTCAGATGATATCAGTTGTAAAATAGCAGCTTTTATCTACATTTCTGTGATTTCACACATAATATTTATAAAAAAGCTATTTAAATACATCAGTCATCTTTTAGTTTCACTGAAGTTAACAAAGGACATGAAGTGCTGCCTTGTACTGAAGCTTATACCTTAGTCTGTTTTTGTCTTGAACTATTAGAGAGATGTTAGAAGCCTGATAGTATGGTAATGGCTGTTTCTTGGCTGTATGCAGTATTGATTTATAAGAGTAGTGATATTGTAACTATTCAACTAATTAAGACATCGATAAAGCACCTTGATAAAGGATGCCATTCTTCTCCTACCTAAACTGATTTGCTATTGGGTTTTTTGCTAGGCTGACAGTCCAACCCAAACATGTTGGTTAAGACCACAAAGATCCCTGTGGGTTCTGAGAAGACTGTAACCACCGCTGCTGACTCATTCACTGCCGCACTCATCTGACATGGGAACCGCTACCCAGCCTTTCCCTCCCACCCTCATTCACATGTTGTTATCTGCCCATGGACTAGGTGCCCTCAACAGCTCTCTGGCTTCATCCCTATCTCTGTGTACCTTTCCCGATAGCCTGATTTTGACTGGGAGCTAGATCCAGTGCCTAGACAGGATAAGTATAAGATTTCAGCCAGATGGATTAAGAACAACAGTTTCTTTTCAGTGTTCTTGGCTTCAGCCCCACAGAAGATTGCTTCAGCCCAACAGAATGAAATCCCGTCCCTGCAGGCAACTGAGCCAGTAGCCTTATTTCAGCGTGCAATGTAATTATCCCGTATGTTCCATAGAACAGGTACTCCACTCGGAGCTTCTGTTTTCCGTCTGAAAACTGGATATGCTGCTGACTTCAGGACCACACAGTGCGAACTTCCTTACAAAGGGAGATGAAGGCATTAAGAAATGGTATCATAAATAAACAGTCTTTAATTTCTTACATTTCACCCTGATAAGAAAAAAAAACATCCGTGCTCCACTGAGCTCCATGCTGGTGAAGAAAACTCCCTGTGAAGCTTATGAACCTATTCAATGCAAACAGATAATATGACTTTTTTTCCCAAACTCATTCAGACCATAAATGAATGAGATTCACTCCACCAGTCCTTACTGAGTAACTCCACAGTCGCACGTTCATGCTGAGGAAGACCTTTCAGTGGGATTCTTTGCAGGATAAGACTTTGCCAGCTATTGGAATTGGGATCATTGCAGAGATACTGACATCCTCCTGCTACTTATCAACTACAGCACAGATCTGCTCGGCATCTTTGTTAATTATTTAGCGTGTAGCAACCAAAGATAATATTCTTAGAATTATTATTGGAAAAAGTTATGACCTATTATGAAGTGAAAGTGATTCTGATATACAAGCAGTACTGGAAGGAACTGTTATTGTGAAAACTCAAACTGGATCTGTGTGTATAATATTCTTGTCTTGCAGGAAGTAGTGGGAGTAATACGTGAAAAAGAGTTGTTTGCAGATCAGCATCCTCGGGAGCGCTCTAGATGACTTCTCCTGCACTTTGTGATGCTTTGCAAAAAGAAAGATCCTCTTTCCCCTTCTTGAGCCTTTTTATCTCACAAACTGCGCACACAAAGCCACAGGTGCAACAGCTCACACCGGCTCTTCAGCGAAGGATGCAGGGTAAGATCAGGTCCAACACAAAGGTTCCAGTCCACGATGGGGTTACAACTACAGACCTCAGTGCAAAATAACGCTACTCGTTCAAAGAAAGGTATTCTTAAAACTGTCTCCATTATTAAAGGCTGATTTATCTTTCCACATTATAGCGGGATGAACACCAGACAAGCTTTTGCATTGCCTTCACTCACAGCTTAACTGGAATCATGCGCAGTTTTCATAATGAAGTCCACAGCCTGCAAAAGATTTGTATTCCAAGCGTATGCATAGACCCTGTTGTTCCAGATTGTACTTCTTTCCTGAAGCATGCACTGACAAGCTCTTCAGTATGTTTATTACTGTACAACACCGTGAGCCAACTAATGTTTATTACTGGCTGAGCATTAGGTCAATCCAGAGCTTCACCACAACAAGGTACGCTTCGGATGGGTTGTGCCTGAAGGGCACTCTCCCTTATGGATCAGCTGGGTGGGGAGAAGAACCTGCATCCTAATAAGGATGTGCCGAGCTCCCACCTCAGCCTCAGGGGAGACCAGGTAGAGTGACAAGTCCTGTCCTTGTATTCCCCAAGCACAACCACTCTTGATTTGTACCTGGCCTTTTTCCAGGGCTCTGGGATGGAGGAAATCCGCCTCGCTCTGTATAGCTGCGCTAAGGCCAACCACAATTACTGGTATGTGTATTATGTTGAATAATTACATTTATGTAACATCATAAATACATGTGTATTATACCTAAGTTCTATGTTCATAGACCAAAGATGCATCCATAAATGTATGTACCAGACTGCTGCGTACATAGAAGACAGATGGTATTTATTCTATATTAATTAATACTGCATGCAGAATTTCCTCACTCTTTAAATATCTTGAACATCCTTTATTAGAACCTAAGTATGCACATACAGATCCTTTTTGCTTTGGCAGCTGACCATTGTATTTTATCTCCATTCAACACAGGTGGCCTTGCTTTGTTCTTATTAGTGCTATCCTGTGTATCTACAATCTAAACATCATTATTGTAATTCTACTTTCTGCTTCAGTCAAGCTAATCGATAGGTGTAATCAATTTAAAGATGGAAACAATCAATTTACAATGGGAAACAATAGTGCTAACTCTCCTGAAATTTGGAGAGTTAATAGGTCAAGTTTGTCAGGATTTGGGTCTGTGGGTGTTGGCTTCGCTGGCCATCACCTGTTTTTATAGTTTGGGTTTTCTTAGTCACTTGTTTTAGAATAACATTACACGTAAGGATGAAACGTAGCCGCTGCTGAGATTTTACAGTTTGGTGTAACTCGTTCAGAAATACCGCTTGAGACACATGGCCTGAGCCATTGTAGTCTTACATTGGAACATTTCTGCCTTACAACTAGAGCCACACATAGATGTGGCTAAAACCAAAAAGGCAATGGTGCTATCTTGGATATTCAAACCCCGTTGCTTTAAGGGACACTCTAAAGGAAACTAGGCCAAAAACTTGACCTATTTTAAAAGACACGGCAATCTGTTCTTTTAAAAAATTGTTCACACTTCATTGAGTCCTCCTCTCTCGCCTATACCATGAAAAATGTCGTACAGTAGCAAGACTCAAAATTCTTCTATCTCTGTATGATTTCTCAAACAAATATTGCAAGCTGAAGTCTCCAGTTTGACAATTTAATTTTTCTCCACCACTGATCGTGAGAAAGAAATCATCTTAAAAATTAGCAAATGCGTAAATTGAACTAATTAGGTGTAGCTAACTAAAATTGCTACATCGCTGCACTTTTTCCCTAGTGTTAACTGCAATGGGCCCATTTGGCAACGAAAAGGTCTTAGGATCCATAAAGGATTTTTGCTTCTAGGGACTTTCACATTTTGAATTGAAAACCAGGAGCAGTGAGCCATATTTCTCAGTTATTTTGTTGTTTGAAATCTGGCTGTGAAACTCTTATTTACTTTGCACTGGACTCCCGCCAGAGGAGGCCTGGTTTTAGCAGATGGTGGCAGAGCGGAGGCCAGACGTTTCCTGCTGCGTCCTGACGAGGCACCGATAGCACCGCTCCCGGGCTCGGGCAGCGCTGCCTTCGGCAGCCACCGGCACTGGGTGGGCAATGGCTGCTGGTGGAAAGGTTGTAAAGAGTCTGTGAAGCAGTCTTGGGGGCAAAAGCCTTTGTGGACAAGAGGGTCCTGACATGGTGCTTGGAGGTGGTGGAACTGCCGGCCAGAAGACAAGCTGGGGGAGGGATGGAGTTTTGACCAAGAACAACTGAAGTGTTAAAAGCAGATGGACATAAACCAGTAATGATGACATGTGATTGTTCTGATCTTTGACAGGACACCCCACTGTCTCGTCAGGGATAGACAACTGACAGAAGAAGGACAAAATGGGAGGCCAGGGCGTGGTGGTGTTGTGTGGGTTTACCTGCCTGCTCTATGGGAACAATGTGCCAATGGCATTTTCCTTTCCCCCCATTTCTTGGGGGGAGAGGGCAACTTCTGTGAGAACAGGAATCTTTAACGAAGTCCTCAGGCTGGCGTTTGATCCTTCAAGACACTGCCTGCTCGCAAGATGGGGAATCAAAGGCCAATGCCGTAATCGCAAGCACTTGTGTATCGCTGGATCGCTGCCTTGCCAGTTTGCACACAGGAGAAAATGCAAATAAATTTCTCAGGAGGCCATCAGACCTGGAAATCCTCCAGGATTCCTTCAGGCAGCGGTAAGATTAAGGACACCCATAGTTTCTCTGGGGATTCAGAGCTTGGACCAATGTAGCTATGAAGCTACAAAGGTCTATGAAGATGATTAGGGGACTGAAACATCTTTCTTATGAGGAAAGGCTGAGAGACTTGGCTCTTCTTAGTCTGGAGAAGAAAAGACTGAGGGGGGATCTTATCAATGCTTATAAGTACTTCAAGGGAGGGTGCCAGGAGGATGGGACCAGTCTTTTTTCAGTGGTGCCCAGTGATAGGACAAGAGGTAACAGGCACAAACTTGAACATAGGAAGTTCCATCTAAAAATGAGGAGGAACTTCTTTACTTTGAGGGTGACAGAGCCCTGGCACAGGCTGCCCAGAGAGGTGGTGGAGTCTCCGACTCTGGAGACATTCAAAACCCGCCTGGATGCCATCCTGTGCAACCTACTCTAGGTGGACCTGCCCTGGCAGGGGGGTTGGACTAGATGATCTCCAGAGGTCTCTTCCAACCCCTGTGATTTTGTAGCTGAAATTCATGGCCCCTGTGCCACATGGCTCTGTGTTTGGGGACTCGGTGCTCTCCCATCTCCTGCTATCAGATACGTGGAGCCACTGTGTGCCCCTGTGAGGCTTTCCTGGGTCATGATTTTGTGCAGGTGGCCCCCTCCTTGCACTCAAGCCATTCTGCAGGTAGGCAACATTTAGTTTTGAGTGTTTGTGCCTTTCCAGTTTACTACTTGATCTCAAAAGAAAAAAAAAATATCAGGGAAAGACTGTAGTGTTGATTACTTTGTTACATGAAGCTTGCATATGTTTCTCTCTCCTTGGCCTTGATTCTGTCAGAATCTCCCTAAAACTGAGCTGCTGGGTCAGCACAAGAGATGACTGACAAGATCAGGCATCTGTGTAGGGGTCTGATTGAAACCATTTTTCCCCTGATTCCACCAGCGGGAGCATCAAATATTCAACAACACTAAAAATGGAATGAAGTCTGCGTTTAAAACCTCATTCAGTCAAGTATCAAACTTTGGTATTTCTTCTTTCCTACTCATCAGCCTTGTACAGGACAGTCTGAATCACCACCTTCATCACCCACTCTCCCCTTCTAAGTAGTTTTCTTAGGTAGCTGGTGCCTTTTTCTAGCCTTTTGTTGACTTCTCCCAGCTTGAAGGCAAGCATGCAGTATATATGAACCCCTATAACTTGTTCAAGCTCAGCAGCTGAGCCCATTTGACATTACATTGAGATAAAGATTTGTTGTACTGTACAGAGGAGGCCGTCTACAGAAACGAAAAGTTTCGAACTATCTGTATCATCAAAGAACCTGGATGGGCTTTGGGAATTTAACTTGGTTACCGTGACTTACAAAATGCAAATGGTCTGTGTATTACCCCAGCAAAGTGCCATACTCCTCGTCTGACTGACCATGGCAAGCTACAGCCAGGCTTGCGTGAGCCCGGGCCATGGCTGTCTTGCACCTGATGATCACCCACATCTGCACAGAGTAAGGGCCGCACACCCATTTCATCAGCGCCTTGAAACTGCCTTGCAGGGATGTCAATAATTAAATGGATGGTAAAGCAGAGGGTGGGAGCTGTGGTTGCCAAGAAAACTGTTTCCAGAGTGGTGGCTGAGACTCTCGCTTTGCTGGAGAAGGACTCATGATCACGGGGTCTACCGCAGGCTTCCCTAGCGGGTTTTTTTAATGTTTCCCGTTATTTGCCAGGTGGCGATACTGTCTGCCACACAACGCATGCACCCGCTCCAAACATGCTGCAAGACCCAGAAAAGCTTGGCACAACTCCTGGTCAAGCAGGCTTTCATTATAATTAAAATAGCCCTCTTTTCACTGCCAGGCTTGAACACAGCCCGGTTTGTCCTGCCAGTTGGTGTGTTACAAGTTTGAAGGTTTCCTAGGTAAACTGGCTTTTTAAAAAAAAAAAAAAAAAAAAATTGAAGTGATAAAAGCCAAAGTATCCATTAAAATTAGTTAGCTGAATTACTAGTTATTGCATTTTCATTTTACAGGTGCTACAGGTGAATGGAGGTAACAAACCAAAGAGAACCAGAGGGAGATGTCTTGGGCATAGCTCAGGATACACGGAGACAGATGTCCCTCGGGAAGGAGAGCTGCAAAAAGGCTTCAAAATGGAGGTCACTGAACCAGCGCTTAAAGCTTTTGGAAAGTGTCTTCTTTTAGCAAGCCTTTAAAGTCAATTATCCTCACAGAACATGCCTTATGTTTGTCTTGAGGATAAAGATAGCAAGGTTTCATTATTTATCTGCCTCCTACCGCAGGTTAGTCTCTGGCCCTGTGCTAGACAGGGTGACAGGGGAGTGGGACAAGCGCCCTCTCCTCAGTGCTGGCGAGGCATTCCTCAGCCTTGAAAGCATCAGATGGCCTATTCCCCGACTGCCGGAGACAATTCGTAACGGGGAGGAAAAAACCAAAACAAAGCCATGCTGAAGTACGGTAGAGAAAATCCTGGAAAATAGGTTAGGCAGTATTTAAGCACAACTTTTTCCCCACTGAGAGGGCTTGCGTTAGATCCTAAGCTCCAGAAATGGAGGAAAATAAAACACCGCTTTTGGAATTAACCTGGCAAAATGGAGTTAGCTCCTGCCTGTCACAGGACTGCACAGTGGAGATTGTCTTTGTGCAAACAGCCAGCTCTTTCATTCCCCAAAATGGCTCTTTTGAAGATCATCCTCTAATGAATATATCTGTCCAGCGCAGCAGGCTTCCACCGCTTTTTGAGTTAGAAAGGACAGGAATTTTAGCACTAATACAGCGACATCAGTTTCTGGATGAGCAAAATCTGTCTGGAGAAGGGTAGAGGAGCGCCCAGCCCGTCTGCTCTGAGCTCCCGCACTCTGCCATAAAAATGGACATGCGGAAAATGGGAAAGAACAACAAAGATCCTGGTCCTGCAAAAACTGGTCAGGTTCCTGACATGCTTGCCTTCGTTCACAGTCATGGGACTTTTAACTCATTTGTATTTCTTTTTGTGTGTTTTTTACAGCGCTGACCAGGAACTCCATCTCTGTGTCAAATGGAGGCATTCGGAGCCATTAGGTGCAAGAACTCCAGCAGACGGTCGCAGTGGTCCTGGGTTGATATTCCCTGGAGGTCTCCCGGCAGTCCATCCAAGTTCAGGTTTGTCTCGTAGCTGTTAAATAATTCTCCTCCGTGTCTTCAAGTTAATTCTGTCAGCGCAAGCTCTTTGCGTACACAATTATTCTGTATCTATTTGTTCTTTGCTTTAGTTGTATGTAATCATGTAAAACTGGGTGACGCTGCCATTTTTTTTTTCACCCATTTTGCACGGGTGTGGAGACCATCCGAAACACACGGCAAGTTCAGCTGAGTGTAGGAGTCGCTCCACTTATTATGGGCCTACCTACTGCGTAAAGGGAAAAATCCCTCCCCGGGTGTTAAAACGGGGCAGGTGACAAACCCGTGCCAAGCCCTGCGCTGGGTCGCACCGAGGGAACACGAGGAAAGCACCCAGGGAGTGCTTTGTACGAAAAGGCTCCTGGAGAGCAGAGTGTGGGCCTCTCTGCTCCAGCTACACACAACACAGCCCCAGGGTTTTCAGGTATCATGCTGGGGAAAAAATGTTAAATTCTGCTTTACTGCGAGACGCGGAGGAAACCTCTTCCAAGGCCAGGCTGGATGGGGCTTTGAGCAAGCTGGTCTAGTGGGAGGTGTCCTGGCCCGTGGCAGGGGGGTTGGAACTAGAAGACCTTCAAGGTCCCTCCCAACCCAACCTATTCTATGGTTCTATGATTCTTTACAAAAAATGGGACCCTGACCCTCTTTTGGGCCTCTGTGCAACCTTATTTTGGCCCCACTCCTCAAAGCCAGCAACAGAAACTGGCTAACGGTTCAAAGGCTTCACACTGAAAAAGCACCAAATAAAGGTTTTTTGAAAAAAGGTGAATTGATTGTGAGATATGGGAGTACAGACATAGCTTTTGAGGCCCACTGACCACTTCCACCACAAAAATGCAAACTGGGAGTCTAGCCACTTATTTAATCTCTGTGCCAATTTAATCCCATTTTGCCCTAGAACACCCAGTGTGATTACAGGGCGGTGGTGGTGGCCCCGGGGTGCCAGCATGTGCCCAGTGTGGCAGATTTTGCAGAAGAGGGGTGACTAATTTTTTTTTTTTTGGTCATATGATGCCCACGCAGCTGTAATAAGTGTGATTAAAATTTGACGTGTCTGAGAACTAAATTCACGAAGAACTAAATAATAAACTTGTCTTTCAACCACTAGTTTAGACTGAAAGCAACACTGAAATGACGGGTATTTTTCCAGTTTATTGTCATAGTCTACGATCCTGCAAACATGATGCACACTGCCCATGTGTTGAACTTTATTCTGGCCTGTAGGCCCATGGATTTCCATCTGGGACTGGTAGATAGCGTTGGCTGGCACGTTTTTGGGGCTGGGATCCCTGTGGGTCAAGCTCTTGCTGCTGAGATTTCACAGGATCCAACCAAAGATCTCAGCAGAGGCAACCCTGGCTGTGTCCGTACAATTGGTACGAAGCGGAAATTGCGTAAAACTATAAAATATCACCTTTGTCGTCCTGTACCAGTTTAAACGCATATTGACATGGTTTTCCTGCAAAAAGCATAGCGGTTAGGGATTTTAAATTGATTACTTTTCTGTTTACTTCTGATTACAATTTTAGCTTGGTTTTTTTCTTGTCTTTTTTTGGATGCCCTTTAGAAATTTCCAATTAAAGTTAAAAAAAAAATGCTTTTAATAAGAGGCAGGAACAAGACAGCTTAGCTGTTGTGGTTCTGATGAGAGGTTTTACAAGGAAAAGAAAATCACCGTCATTGTCATAGCCATAAACATTCTGATTTTGGAGCAGTGGAAAACGTAAGCGAAGCTTTATTTTTGAAAAGTCTCGCTTTGGTGGGTGACATAGTAATTTACCAATACTCATCGCCTAAATTTAGCGACGCCATGCTTCCACGTGTGTATTTACATTATTAGTCGTCGTTAGGCCCACGTGTCCTGCCACCGCTGCTTTCTCCTTGCGTACCTCCATCACAAAGGGTACCTGGGCGTCCATCCCCTGCCCCAGCGCCAAAATTACCAATTCCCATCCAGAACTGGAGCGACTGGGAGAAGAGGGGCAACGCCGGGGCAGTCTGAGTGGAAAGCTGGGGGTAACGGCCTGTGGGACTGGTGGCACCCTGATTTACGTCCGGGGGACGCGGGAGCCGGCAAAGGGCGAGGGATGGCCCCAACCTGATGGCTGGCTTCCCCGGGGAGGTGTGAGCGCTGGGGGGGTTTAATTAATTTTTTTTAATAAAGGAGGGCTCGGAGCTGGGGGGCAGGGACGATGCGCCCGGCGGTGCAGCCGCCTGATGTCACGCTGCCGCAGGAGCCGTGTCTCGGCGACGCTCGCTGCGCCCCGCACCGCTCACCCACCCCTCCGTGTGTATTCCATGCACATACAGATATATATAGAGAGAGAGATATATATACACGCACACGCGAGGATACGAGCGGGCAGCACAGAGGTGTTATTTCGCGGCGGGGGCCGCCCCCGCACGGCCGGGTCGCTGCGGCAGCAGCCCCCCCCGCCCCGCGGCCCCGGCTACCGGAGCGG
>VZSF01009519.1:567262-628944 GCA_013398295.1 Chionis minor | reverse complement strand
GGGGGAGTTGCGCGGGCGCGGCCCCTTTGTGCCGGGGAGCGCGGAGCCGCCCGCGGGGCTGCGCGGAAAACACGCGTGGCGGTGGGCAGGTGTGCGGGGGGGGGGTTAACCGCGCTGCCGCGGGGCGATGGGGGGCGTTACGGCGCGGCCCCGTTGGGGCGGATGGGTCCGGCCTCACCTGCTGGAGGCGTTTCAATTACTCGGCATCTTACGCGGCCCCTCGCGGAGGTGGGGGGGGGCTGGGGGGTTCTGCCTGTTTGTGCCGGCGCGGGGCGCGNAGGTGTGCGGGGGGGGGGTTAACCGCGCTGCCGCGGGGCGATGGGGGTCGTTACGGCGCGGCCCCGTTGGGGCGGATGGGTCCGGCCTCACCTGCTGGAGGCGTTTCAATTACTCGGCATCTTACGCGGCCCCTCGCGGAGGTGGGGGGGGGCTGGGGGGTTCTGCCTGTTTGTGCCGGCGCGGGGCGCGGAGCGCCGCAGTCCGGGCGCGTTTCCCCCGCCTGGCGCGGAACCTCCGCGCCGCCCCGTCGCCAAAATGCCATTTGGGCTGAAACTTGGGACCGCGGGGTCCGCAGGTCCCCGCGCAGGAATCCGGTTGTGGGGGTTTGCCCTCACCCCCCCCCCCCCCCCCCTTTTTTCACTCTAAAAAATAAAACAAAATGCACAGTAAAGCAGCATTTTATCTAAGGGTGTTTATTTTGGGTGCGTTTGGGGGAAAAGAGATAAATTTGAGCTTAGCTTACCCTGCAAATAAAATACTCTGGTTTTTAGAAAAATATGTATCCGCGAGAGGCTGTCACCTGCAGCTTTTATATTTCGCATATGTTTGTGAAAGCTGCTTTTGGCTGAGGGGGCTGATAAGTATTGTGAAAGTTGTGAGTTGTAAATATAGGTTACTCATATGTAATGTTTTCCTTTAGATGTTCAGCCGGTGTATATATTTATATACACGTCCTCATCCTAATAGAAACATACTGCTCTAGCGTGCCTATTACCTCATACTATAGTTAGATTTTATGGTTTGAATTGATGTAGCTGGAAAGAAAGAGAATCTAAATATAATTTTACCTTCAGGTTCTTTTATTATACGGCATACTGAAATTGCACTTATTGTTTGATTGTTGGTTGGGGTTTTTCTTAATTTAAGCAGTAAATAATAATTCATTGTCCTTAATCCACGCTTGCCACCTTTTGTTTTGGTTTTTCTCTGCAATGTGACCTAGAGAAGGAATACGAACTGCAGAATTTCCTGTCTGTTTAGATCACGAAATCCTCACACTCTCCTAATTCATTACGATATTAGTGGTGGCCTTTTTATATTTTCTTCTCTTTCCCTGAACGTGTTGTTTGGAGATGAGCCTCGGAGAGCATGTTTACATTGCATTCAGATTAGGTATCATGTCCAAGTTGAAGACAAAATGGCTACTAAGTAAAACCTCTGCTTTTATTGTGGGTTTTCTTGTCAAGGAAAAAGAGTGCTTGTGTTGGCCTTTTAAATGAAAGCTGCTTGTTTGATTCAGGTAGAGTTGATGAACAGCCGGAGCCCAGGTCTGGTACGAAGGGCTGCGGGGTTTTGCCAGGCGTCGGTGGCTCTCCAGGTGCCCAGAGCCTGTGACCAGCGGGGGTGTTGGCAGCACCTCGCAGCCCCGTCTCCTGGCGCCGTCACCAGCGTCCCCCACCTCCGCGCCCGCGGTCCTCCTGGCTACCCGCTTCCCGCAGCCGGCTGGGACTTCCCTGTTGCTTCCCAGGCAGCTCGCCATTCCCTGTGGGCTGTGCTGTCAAAATGCAGCATTTGAAGATAAGGTCATTTTTTTCAATAAGAAAGCCTTTTCTTTGATATCTTCGAATCTTGCGTCGGGGGCTACTAGAAATGCTGTGTTCCTGTATCGCCATCAGGCAGTCGTCGGTTGGGGCTGGAGTTCAGTGTTGAGGCCCGTCTTCGTGGAGATGGGTGGTTGGTTTTGAGCAGTGAGGACGAGGAGCGTTGCCAGGGAAGTCGTGCAGGCCGCACTCAGAGGAAACAGTGGAAAGTCTCCTTCTGGAATTGCGGTCTCGGATCCGCTGTGCTGTTCAGCGGGAGCTGGTGATGGACAAACAGCGGGGAGAGGTGCTGGAAGGCCGCTTGTGGAAACGGCAGAGCTCTGCTGTTCACTGGGTGTAACGTGCAGGAGAGAGCTTCCTCTTTTCTGCCCTCCTCCTCTTCCTCCCCTCTTCCCCTGCTGTGCCAGCTGTGTGTGCTGGCAGGTTGGTGCCTTCAATTCCTCCTTTGCTTCCTGAAGGATTTAGCACATCTGGATCAGTACTCTTCTGTATTGTTTTCCCCCCGCCTCTTTTCCCATACACGTGTTTGTGCATAGTTGGATGGTTTTCCTTGGTTCTCTTTGTTGTTTGGTTGGTTTGGGGTGTTTTTGTTGTTTTGTTGGGTTTTTTTTAAAAGAGTTTCAGTCTTCAAATTGTATTGTCAATGAAAATAGTAGTATAGCAAAATATAGCAGCTACTGAAATACTGGACTCGAGGATCACAAACAAGTCTGTGCTTGTCCTTCCACTGCACAGACAAATATAAATATAGCGTGTGATGTAGGCCTCGAGCAGGACAATGAGTTATTCATTATCTCAACTCATACTTAATTTATTCTGTTGATTAAATTAAAATGTAGTTTGACAAAAGTAGCTCAAGTAATTGTGAACATGTGGAGTCCCTTCAAATGAAACAATAGGTTAAGCCCTGCTGGTTAAAATTGCAGGCATGGTCAATGTATGTACTTGGAGACTTAAAAATGTGCTCGCCAGGACTCTAGTCTGTTTTGAAGGGGTTTTGTTGTTTTTTTGCATATAAAGTGACCGTTTGTTTGAATGGAGGAGAGGAAAATAAAAGAGTTATCTGGCTGTGCTTAAAACCGAATCAGGAAGTATTTATTTACATTGCAACATCACGTACAGGTATTTAACTGCTGTTCGGTTGCAGCAGTGAAAGTGCATCACTTTCTAACTGTATTTTTTTTTTTTCCTGCCTGCCCCACTTGAAGATGTTCAGCAAAGCGGTGTCCGGTGTTGTGTCCTGGACGCGCGTTGCTGAGGCAGTCAGATGTGTTGTTACAGTGTCCCTGGAAGGGGCAGAAATAATATTAGATACTTTTCCCGTTGACGGATTAGAAGTCTAGACGGGGAGAACACGTCTTTGGGAGCCCAGCCTGGCTGATTAATGTCAGGTTGGGCGGGTTTTAAGTGGCCCTGGTCTTCGCTGGACGCTGGGCCTTAATCTGCCTGGGTTCGTTTCCCTTTAGATTCATTAAAGCTTTCGTATTTATTAATAGCTTTTTGTCCAGACGTTAGAGCCGGAGGCGGGAAAACCTCCTTAGTCAGCTGTCTGAGCATATAGACTGAGGGGTTTCGGTTGTTTTCTTTGGGTGAGGGTACTGTATTACCAAATGCGTGTTATTTGTGTGTGATGTTTCTGTGCCCAAGCATATGGTGGTGAAGACAGAGTCTGCTCAGTATTCCGTTAAGTGTCCAAAGAGTATCCTGTAGCTGGAGACAGCCAGGGATGTGCGTGTGTAAAAGCAGCCTGGCACAAGGACTGAGATGCGGAGATGACCGAAGGAGGAAGGTGTCGGCTGAGGGGCTGCTCTCGCTGGCGTGGAAGAAAAAGACCAACAGTTTTAGGCAATTTAATCCCTCTGCTCGCTGTATTAATCTAAAATCCAGTCCATAGCTGCGAACATTGAAGGAACGAATGGGTTTGTTTTCTTGTTCACTGTTGCGAATAACTGGTGATGATTCTTCAATGAGCACCTGTTTACTGTTGTAAATAGTAATGTGGTCCTTGCATCTGTGCACGGGTTGGCCCCAGCTTCTTTCACCTTGCCTGCATCGCGGCCCTTTTTGTCCTAAAGGCATCTGTTCGGATTTGAATATAATAATTCTGCTCAAGAGATTAATTTCTCTCCTCCCCCTCCCCGACATCTCCTGTGAAAACCGAGCTGAGGACCAGCGGCGTGGAGCGGCAAACACAAAGCGTTGCTTTTGCAGCCATCTCAGTTGGATGTGGGTGTGGGTTTCAAATCCGTAATTTTTGTCCTCAAGTCACTCTTTTGGCTAGAAATTGTATTGGAAAACCACATGAGCTAGGCTGGGCAGTGCCAAAATTATATGTCCTAAGGCCCGGTTTGTCTCATGTTGAAGGGGGAGTAGGAGGTGAATTGTGCCCTTGTTAGTTTTGGGCTCTTTGTATCGTGCTAGAAAACCGGATTAGCTGATCGTAACACCAATATTTTCTAATCTTTGGAAGGCTCCGTTCTTTCTGACGACTTACATCGTTCCTGCTCCCTCCTGCAATTCATCCATCACTCCTCATTAGGCATTGTCAGCAAGTGTGGATCGTCGCTCAGCTGTTGGCAGAGCAAATGTTCTGCAATTTGGGAAATGCCATTGAGATTTTTCATAATAGGAATTGCTACTTATTTGTACAGTTAGGTCAGCAGAAAAAGTGATTGACAGTCTTGATATTTTTAATAAAGCAGCCGGCAACGAAGAGGGAAGCCCAAGGGGTACGTGTTTCAGGCTCTTTGCAAATGCAGGTGCAAACACCTTTTTGGTAGTTTTCTTCTACAGTTGAAATTCCGGTAACACCCTTTATGTTTTGTTTTTTTTTTTTTTTAACACAGATTTCTTGAGTCAGGTTGGATTAATCTGTAGACCTGCATTTACTCTTTTTCAATTTTCTGTAGTTCATGGGAGGGAGGCAGGGAATAAAGCGGGGTGGGGGGAAGCCAACAAAACCTTCATATTTTGTTAAATGATCTGTGAAAACGGAGTGGAGAAGTTAACATTTCCTGTAACTGATTACAGACTCTGTGTTTTTTCTCTGCCCCCAGCCCAAAATGCACCAGCCACCATTCCCTCCTTCGTCCTGGTTAGTTCATCATTGGAGATGGGAAACAAAACTTATAATTCTTCAATAAAAGCCAACTATTGTGAGGAGGAGCTAATAATTATCCTTGACAGGCGTACAGGCTGCGCTCGTTTCACTACATCTATGTAACATCAGAAGTGCGTTTACCTCCTTTGAAAATGTACTTTGAGCCCCTCAGCTAAGAGATGCTGTGTGAAACTGCAAAAATTTCTCGTCACTGACCCAGTTTTCCCTGGCTTTATGGTTCCATTGTTTACAGGTGATGGCGAGTCCTGAATGCATTTCCCAATATGGTGTAGAAGCAGTCAAATATATAGGAAAAAAATGAGCTATGGACCATATCTTAGAGTAGTTCTTGATGATTTCAGGGAAGGTCAGCTTTCCTTGGGCAAAGCATTTAGCAGCATGTCATTTTCCTTCACACTCTGCTTCCCCAAATGGATAGGAACAGAAAGTGGAATTTGTTTCGTTTGACTCCATCTGTTTCTACACGAGTTGGTCAAGGTAACTCCCTTGTAGCCATGGTGGAGAAAAATGCACTTCTGAGGTGAGGGCCGTCTCCGAGGGAAGGCATTTCTGTGAAGCAGTCCCTGCGATCACTGTACGTGCCTATTTCTCTTTGACTCTGAACAAGTTTTAAACTGTGTGCCAGGGTGTAACCATCTGCGGTGCAGATCTCTTGAACTGGGCGAAATAAATCCTACGCCATTTGTCACTTTTTCAAGTTGACTTCTTTTCCTGGAGGATGGCCCCACCGTCCCCTCTGTGGGTTGTCTTGGAGATCTTCCATTCCCTTGAACAAGGTCCAGGTACGCCCTTTATCGATTACCACGTGTTCCTGCATGGAGGCAACCCTCCTTTTGGGGCGAAGTCCCCCTGGAAGAATTCCTCCTCACCAAAGCGGCTTAAAGACGCCCATTTACTGTTTTCTGCTGAAATGCATCTCCTTGCTACTGGGAAAGCCTTCTCCACGCTGCCGTCCGCCGAGAGCAGGCAGGTCAGTAGCACGCCGCAGTCCGTGCCAGATCGACGTGGGAGGAGAAGCAACTTTCCAAAACGGGGCACGGCCACCATGGTGGTGGAGTTTCTAGGTCAGCAGGTGTGGAAGCCAATTTGGTCTGCAGGCATTTTTACAAGGTTAGAAAATAAACCTGAATAAAATGAATGCTGACCTTTATGTAACCTTTTGAGAATGGAGTTGAGGTTTTATTGAATATCCTGGCTCGGAGTTGGACGGAATAGCTTTGCAGAAGAAAGATCTTTGTAAATCTGCTTTTAGGAAGAGTGGATTTTTCACTCTTGCTTGTGTGTTTTGTTTGTCTTTGTTTCTTGAAACAATAGGGTCTGATAAAGTATATGGGGGAAAAAACGATATTCAAGTAATAAAAGATTTGGCTAAGTTTTGCTGCTGTTCATTTAAAATGAATAGGATTGCATTAAATTGTTGACTTCGCAGCATCAAACACATGCAATTCCTTGTTTCTTAAACATTTTGCTTTCCACTGCAGGAGTTTCCTTCGGTGAAGCAAGTCAGACGGTGTGACACTGTGATTCAGAGCAGCATTTCTAACGAGTTCTTAATAAGCACAGAACTGCAGGATTGTCATCCCGGGCCTCCGTAGCTGGGTTGGTTGCCGTTTGGGGCAGTTCTGTTTGATTTGCGCGTGTCTGTATGCCGTTGGCAAGTAGGAATCCACATCTCTTTCTGGAAAGCACACTTAGAAACCCCTCCTAAAATATTCTGGATGCTGTATAAATTAATCAGAAGAAGTGCTGTAACTGGGTGAGAGAACAGTACTGCTCAGGTTTGGGTGATCAGATTTATACTGAAGCACTGATTAATCTTTTAATTAATCAGGGCTTTGGGTGGTTTTGTTAGTCTTTTTGTGTGTGTGTGTGTGTAGTTTTGGGAGCAGGGGTTGAACTTAATGTTTTTATACAGATCCCATAACTTATGTATGTTGCCTTCTCTTGTTACTCCACTCTGCCGCTTGCCAAACAGAAGTATTTGGAGACGGGCCAGAGCTGCAAAATTCAGATCAGGATCCAAATTTGGATTTTTGGTTGAAGCCTATCTAATATTACAAAGCCTCCTGTATAAATAAGGAACTCCTTATTTTTAAACTGCGAGGATGAGGAGATGGAGGTGACTTTCTAGCTTGCCTCTGGAGCAGTGCAGGTAGAGTGCTGGACTGTGTGTTTGAAAAGTTACCAGCAGGCAATTCACTGGGTGAATTGAATGGACGAAGATGCGTGCTCTGTCACCCAGGAAGAGCCCAACCAGAGGGCCCGCACAAATCCGTACTTTCAAGCCACTGAGAAGAATCCCTTAAATGCATGTAAATTTCTGAAGTGCTGGGTGTTTTGTTGTGTTCCCTCAGATCTTTGGGAATTTTGAGAGTTTGTTTTATTCTAAATGGAGTTAGCCAGGGTCTCAATTTTAATGCTTTCTTGATTTAATGGAAAAAGGATTATCTGTCATCAAGTAGGATGCTCGTTATCGGCTGCTGCGCCATCAACAGGCTTTCAGTAAGCTGCCAAGTGTTTTCTGGTGTTGAATGTTTAATCATTAAGACAGTGGAAAAAACCATTCAAAACTTCCCAAATATTTTCCCTGTTGCTTGTTTTTCACTGCTTGTGGTTGCTGCAGTGACATCGTACCAGTCAAAGGGTGGGGAGGCCGGGTGTCGCTGCAGGTGGGACTGGGGATGGTCTCTGTGGGTGGGACGTGGCGGAGGGTCCTCCCGTGGGTGGCAGACCCTCCAGGCACTGCTACTTTGCCCAGCCAGTGGTCTGGTCTTCATATATCGCTCAGGCTATGTGAGCTGTTCTCTTTTTCTAACGGTAATCCATAAACACGCTGCGCGGTGCCATGCGCGGCGCTTGTGGAGGTTGGGGATGTGCCTACGGACATGGGTTTCTCGGGCTGTACCTGTGCTGCTCTGGAGTGACGGGCCCTGCTTCGCTTTTCCCTGGAGCTGGCTGGGGATGGTATCACCTGGCGCTTGTCAGGTACTTCAAGTCTGGGAAGAAAATCTTGTTCCTGGGAAGAACTCATNGAGGAAATTTGTGGTTAAATGTCAAGGTCTGTGATTTATGGCTGTCCTTTTTGATGGATGGTCTCACAGGCGTGGACACAATCCGTATTCGTTCGTCAAAGATTCCTAAGTGCCGTTATAAGGTTGTTGGGGCTCCTGCCAATGACAAAGTTGGATTTTACTGGACAGCGGGAATTACAGTTCATTACATTGGTTGTCTATAAAGCAGTGAATTAAATTATTTTTAAAGCTGTCAGCAGTACAAGAAGACTGTTGGAACTTTCTCTTATTACAAGGTTGCTTGGAAGTGTCTGCCTTGAGCATCCCTCAGACAAACAAGAATTAGCTTATAAGCAAGGTGTGCTGGATGGTAGGGTGGGCAATTTCTTCTGCTGCATTTTCCTACTTGCTCTTCTTTACAAGTCACCTGAAAATACTTGGAATAGTTTTTTGACTTTGGTGAAGGTACTCCTGTGTGCTTTCTCCCTTCCTCTTCAGAACCGTTACCATATTAAAATACAGTCTTCAAAGGCAGTTACTCAGTACCGCAAGTGGTAACCGGTTGAAGGCCTGTAAATGGAAAAGTTTTAATGTTTACTTAGTATTTTTTTGCGGATGGAATTCTACGTCCTTTTTCAGTTTGCTTTGAAAAATAGTGACAGCTCCCTCCTCTGGAACCACGTGCTAGTTTTATGGCTAATTCAGTGGAGAAGAGTACTCCAGAGGCTCGGATGCTTACTGAGTTGGGGGAGGATCTGGGCAAGGTGGTGCTGGGCGAGTGCTGTGCCTGGAGGCAACCTGAGGCTGGGACTCGAGGCTTCTCGTTTGGGGCTGGACGTCCTGTGGCAGGACCTGGTGTATCGTTGGGCTGGCGGAGTGCAGGCAGTAGTTTCTCTGGAAGAGCACGTGGGTGGCAAGTGCCATCCGTGTCCCTTGCGGGACGGGTGCCCTGCAGAAGCGAGCCGTGCTGGTTGGTACTTACGCAGTACGGTCCGTCTGCGGCTGCCACCTCCCACGTTGTGGTCGGATCCTTTGTGCTTCTTGCAGTGTTTCTCAAGGAAAGGCGAATGATTGCCCCATCATCCTCGTGATGATTATACAAAAGTTGGTAGCTGCAGGTAAGGCAGCTCTGACAAAGCATGGCGTTCCTTTCATGAAGGGGACATAAAAAGTTTGCCTATTTTCTTTACGGTTTGATTTCTAATTTTTTTGTTTTTTTTATTAGGTCTGTCAGCATTTTAAATGACAAGCTGCGTTAGGGCCTACAGTTGCTATTAGTGGTCATGTAAACTAAATGAATTAGTTGGTACTTAAAAGACAGTCGAATTACACCCTGGCAGTGATGGCAAGCTGCACACCTGGAACCGCAGTGTGCTGAAGAGCTAAGCCAGCTTTTGGCTCCAGGAGCCTGTTCTGCGGCATTACCTTCATTATGCTTGATTCCAGTGGTATAGTTCAATGATTAACTCGTCAAAAGTTGAGAAATGAATTGGCAGCCGAGAGAAAAGTATTTGCTTCTTCCGTTCAACAAGTGAATGAAGTGGGATTGATGGATCTAGTTCTAAAGATGTGGAAAGGGATATTTTGAACAGAAACCATCAGTTGTATTTACCAACTAGAGGTAGCTTACTGAGTCAAATAAGAAAACTCAAGTAATCAACAAATACGCTTTTAAGACATAAGAAAAAGCACTTTTTTCTCTCTGTGACAATTTTAAAATGCTGGTTTGCGTGTGTTTAATTACATCGAACAAAAGTTTGCCTAAATGCAGTTTGTAGTGAAATTTCAGTTAAAAATACATCTTGTAAGTTATTTTACTGTGCAAAAAAGGCCAAAATGCTGCGCCTGAAGATATGGTGACCTGTTTAACTAAGTCCCTGATCCATAAAGACACTCAGACAACTCTCTCTTAGTGGTTACTTCCAAGTAGAAGCTGGGTGTCCGATGACCCTGTAGGTAATATATGCCTGAACATACGCAATGAGTGGTCAATTTTCATGGTTAATAACGGCTAAAAAAATGGTAATGCTATTGATCTCAGGCTGAGAATAAAAATGAAAATTAAGATGTTTTTCTTTTGTTGCGTACCAACATTTAGCTTTCATTGCACATACCCCTGATGGATATGCACATCTTTCTCTTTCTAGAAGCTTACTGCTCTTGGAGTGATTAGGAATGGGAAGTTCTTGTACCATCATAGTTTGTATGTTAAAGTCAGTGAAACTTGTAGCTTAATTTAAAAAGTTGGGTTGTGTGGACAGCGGTTCAGTGGGCAGAAGGCCTCTCTGTGGGCACCGAGACACATGTGTGTGTACTGGGATGGTGTCAATGAATAGCTCTAGATGTTCAGGGTGACAATATTTCAATATTTATAATGGGTGAAGTGTTTGCAGCGTGGAACCTAATAATTGTCTTTTGTTGCTTCACAGGGATTCTTTTCAGAAAAGTTCTCAGTTACCACGGAATACTTCAAATACTAGTGGCTTTGTGGCAGATTGGGCCCCATCAGGAGATAGCGCGAGTACCTTGTGGTCTTCTGGAAGAGATGGTCCTTCTGAAATTTATCCAACTCAGACAAGTGAGCTGCGGTTTTGGCTTGATTAGTTTAGCTGCTCAGTAAGGGAGTGGCAAAGCAGCGTATCGTTCACCTTGAAAATTGAAATCAAGCCGTCTTAATAATCAGGAAGAGAGAGTTTCATTCCCTTAATGCAGATGTCTGCTCTTCCACTGGCATGTTTACGCACGGTGTGGTTCACAGGAATGAAAATCCAGGCCCATCAGTTCTGCAGTGCTCCTAGACAATGTGTCCTCCTGGAGAGACCCATCAGACAAGCACGTGTGGGTAACACCAGGGCGAGACTTTAATGCAAGCATAGTTCAGGAAATCGGTAGATGCTGAAAGGTGTTAGCCAGTTACGTGCTGCAGCCTACAGGTGAATTTTGTCAGTGCAGTTACCTCAGTGAATATTGCTTTAGTAACTTTCTGTCTACATCCATCTTAAATATAATTCTATGGTGCTGTGATTTTTGGAAAATCTGGAGTTTAATGCAGTCTTTCTGAAATCTGTTCCGGATTTAACCAAGGACAGCCTTTTCTGTTTCTGAGTATTTTACGAAGTGAGTTGTGCTGTATTTTACGAAGTAAGTTGTGGTTTGCAGTTCCCAGGGATGTTGGAAATGGACATACTATGAATAATGAATCCAGGCAAATCATGCTAATAGGGTGCTAAATTCAGTGACCTGCGTGGCTGTGGCTTTGTACCAGGGCAGGGCACACGCACTCTGCTGTGTTTTTAAAAGAAAACCATGACAATATGAAAACCTTTGTAACAGATATCAAAAAGTGCTTGTGGACAACGTCGTGTCTGCAAAGCAGGTGTGTTTCTTGGGAAGAAAACGGCCAAGTTCGCGGTGGTTTGGGTCCCATCCCCACCCAGCTGCCTGCAGCCATGGCATGGGGCGGCAGAGCCCCACGTAGCGCAGTCTGCCTGCCACCACCTGGCTGCGTCCGAGGAGACGGAGCGCTGAGCCCTAGAGCTGCGGGGTAAGAAGTACTGGTCAGATGCCTGCTGTTTGTAATTTCCATTCATAAGTGAGGTTTTAGAGGAAAGAAAGGCCGTGGTAGACTTGCTGGTTGGTTGGTCACGGCTGCAGAGGCAGCCCGGCCCTGAAGGAGGTGGTGGGTGGAGGAAAGGTGAGGGAGGGAACGGTTCTCCTCTGCCCTAAGCTGGTCTCCAGCGCTGGAATTGTCCGTCCTGGCCACTGTGAAGCTGGACAGGCCTGAGGGTAAACCCCATCTTGGGTTGGAGCAACCCATGCTGCAGCGCAGGCTGCTGTGAGATGCTCCTTAGACACAGTGAAGCTACCACCTAGGAGGCAGCTACACCTAGCTGAGTTCCAGCTCAGCTTTGTAGGTGCAAACTGAAATAGCTGCGTGCAGGTATGAACTTACATGGCTTTAAATTAATTAAATTACGTGCAGCTTTAATTTTAAGCAAGCGCATCTTACAGGTTTAGACAAGCTGTTGAGTCTGCAAGTAAACTGAAGTTCAGCTGGGTTGCGGGCTAGAGAGACTCAAACTTTCCAGATTAAATGTTTGAGGATTGGAGTAGCATGTGCATGTAACTTTTCTGAAGATTCTAGTTTTGGGATTAAAATAATTTTAAAAGATGCCATTAGGATTGGGATTTTTACTCCCAGAAACAGAGGGTGGAAAACTTAAGGTTTGTACCACTTTCGTATTCAGTGACCTGACCTTTGAGGTAGACAAGAGGCTTCTGGCTACTTGCAGCTTTTTATTTGCAGAGACCAGACAGTTTCTGTCCATCCTGGGTGGAAGCTGGTGAGCGCAGGTGAGTGAGAAATGCCCTGGGGTGCTGGTGCCTGAAAGAACCTGCGGCAGCGGAACAAGAAGGAAGATTTTTTTTTGAGACTTGAGATGGGAGGCTGTGTGGCTGTCACCATCAGGCAGCAGTGCCACGTTTGTCCTGCATGTATTCAGCTTTTAAATCTTCACCTCTACAAAAAAATTGAGGATGGGAGCAGGGTTACGGCATGTGCCGGTGCGCAGCGCGGCGCAGGTCAGAGAGAGAAGTTGCCTCTCCTGTGGCAGAGAAGGCATGTCCATCTCCAACGAAAGGAGCGACCCTTTTAGTAGGCAGGTGCTTGGAGAGTGCTTTTAGATACTCGGGGCATTACTCAGCACAGGGAAACCTAAGAGGTTGCAAGGATTGCATTCTCTGGGAGTTACCAACGTCAGCACTTGGGTACAGGTTTCTCCTTAAGTGGAAAAAAGGGTGCAGAGGAACAGTGTGGTGGACAGCCATGAGAGGAAAGGCAGCGACGAGGAGGAGGAATGCAGGTGTCCGGAGATCGGGGCAGAAGTGGAGGTAATTGGATATTGCAAGCAGCATCATGAGGAGGGGGCTGGATAAAAGCTGGATTTGTTTGCAGGGCAAACAGGGCTGTTTGCTATGGGTGAGCTGTTCAGCGCGGAGGGGAGAGGCGGGTGTCTGCAGCACGGAGGAGGGACAAAATGTGTGTCAGGGAAGCCCTGTGGGTTAAGCTAAACCTCCCCAGTGCAGCGCCTGTGAAAGGCTAACCAGCCCCACTGCACCCTCAAAATGCTTCTCCGCTGCGTAGCGTGTGTAGCATTGAGATGGCAGCGTGGTGTCACGGCTGGGGCTCCTCTCCCGGCTGCCAGCCGGACATCTGCGGCTGTTCACCCTGCAGGTTCTGGAGCAGGGACAACTGCCCAGCGTGTCTGAGCACTGGCTTGTCTTGGTGGGACTGGAGCGCTGCATGGGGCTCGGTGCTGGGCTCGGCAGCACCAGAGGGTCTGTTCCGCTGCGCGTGCTGGCCACTGGCTTGGGGTGAAGCCTCAAAAGAGCTTGGCAGGGTTATGGCACTGCTAACTGGGTGATGCCTCCCTGGGTACAAAATTAATAGTCATGAAGAAGTACAACCAGTGGCAAACCTGTTTGTTAACAGAAAGCAGCTAGGATATCTGTGGGTCATGGAAACATTGAAGGGAATAATGAGAAATAAAGAAGAAATGTGCCTTTTATCAGCAGGCTTAAATCTGCCGTCCGGGCACCTGCGCCAGCGTTGGGAAACGCGTATGGCAGGAGAGCGTTGCTGTCGAGCTGCAAGCACTGGCAGCTCTTACATTGCATTCAGCTGAGCTTTGTGTAACTATGTACGATAAACATAGCCCTGTACAGATTTGTACACGTATGGGTGTGTATTAAATGTAAGCAGCGTGTACAACCATTCCTGTTTGCTCCCGAGTGTTGTTTCACCTTGCCGTCAGCCGTCTGTAGCCACCGCTTCTCTGGGGGAGGCAGTGCAGGACCAGGGCTGTGCCCTGTGGCAGGCTGCCACGCAGCCAGGCGCTGCCATCCTCCTCCTCCTGTGCGCTCTGCAGGCCTGGAAGCGACACAATTTTGTGCATGTGTGTTTTGTAGGTGTGCTTTTCCCCCTGTTTCTTCCTTTTTTTAAGTACTTGTGAGGGGTGTCACCCCTTCAGTTTCGCTACGTATCCCTTCTTAGAGTCATGTGGGACAAGGGCTTGGGAAAAATCTCATCATGCTTTAGGGGATCTCCAGTTCAGACCCCTTAGAAGTACTAGCATTAAGTGATAATGTTGTGATGGGGCTTCTGCTGACCACAGCTGAAAATACCACCGCAACATTTTTTAGCTATCTGTAGACTGAATTCAGAAGCAACCAACGATTGATTTGGTTTTTTGTAACTAGTTTTAAACCCAGAAGTTTTAATTGTAAAATATGTGAGCTGTTGTGATGGATGGTTTGCCGTTTAGCCACAAACCTGCCTTTCTGGCCACTGTATCCATTCTTTCTGCTTTTAGTGCAGCATACTTTGGGTTAAGTTCTTACTCAAACAGGCTTTTTTCCTGTAGCTTTATCGAGATCATCCTGTGCTGTTTGTATTTAGCCTTTCTAGGCAATTGATCCTTGCAAACTGATCTTGGAACACGGCCCTGCAGTGCCCCATGTAGACTGTTAGTAATAAATACAGGATGCAGCTCCTCTGAAGTCATATCACCTTCCCACAGAATGTGCAGAGGGTATCGCATCTTGGAATAGAGAGTCCTGCCTGAATATCACAGTACGCGCTGATTTTAGTTCAGAGCAATGCTGAAAGAACCAGGGTGAGAGCTGTGTGCAAAGCATTTTCTTTGTCTCTTCTAAGAGTTCATTAAGGTAACTTGTGGCAAAATACTGTATTTAAATAAATGTAAAAAAAAACCCACCAAAACCCAGGAACTTAAATGACTGTCTTGTTGCTGGAATAGAGCACCTGGCAGCATGTGGTTGTTGCAAGTTCTTCCCAGTTATTTAAAGAATCGTGTAATAATCCTTTCGCGTTGAATACAGCTAGATTTCTTCAGAGCGCTAAAAGAGATGCTTATAGACCTAAATTTCAGACATAGGTGTTCTGATGTCTGCTGGCTAATTATTTCTTGGCAGTTCATTACAATGGGCTACTTTTGAGACTTGGGCATTTCATTAGCAGCCTTATCTTCCTTCTTTGTTCATCTGTTTGTATAGTTGGCATTATTTAGTACTCATAAAACCATCATAGTGCCAGAAATGGCAAAGGGATTAAATTTTTATCCCATATGAAATATTTTCTTTGCGTTTATTTTAGTAACAAGTGTTGGAGTTGTGCGTTTGACCAATTTTAACCTGCACTAACTTAAAATGTCATGGCATGATGAGCTACTACTTTTTTCAGCACTGTGATGCAGCGTTGCTCCTTCTCACGGCTGATGGAAAACCGGTCTGGCTTATTCTCTCGGCCGAGTGGAAGGAGGTGGATGAGGTTACAGGGAAGACGGAATAGTTGCGGCTCACCCTTGTTGCACGGTTGTATCGGCTTGCTGTGCTTGTTGCTTCCTTATTTTGCTGCCGTGGACTGAGGAGGAGTCTGCCCGAAAGTCAAGCTGAGAGCGTCAGTATTTACAAATTGGTAAATACTTGCTTTGTTTACTTTTTGAGGCCTGAGAGTTGGACACTTTTCTACATTTCCAGTGGACGCAACTCTGTGGCTATTTTTATGCTTTAGGGAAATAGCTTCACGTGCTTCCAAGATGCAGTTACGGTCTGTGGAGCTTTTGTCTGGAGCGAGAATGTATCTGCGTTTGAATACTGGAGGATTTCATTTGTCTTGTCTTAAATGTTTTGCTTCGGTTTGCTTGTGTTTGTGCTAGGTTCAAGTGCCTTGTCTGTAAGGCGTGACATTGAATGATCCCCAGGGGAGAGAGAAGTGCAGGCAGGGAGGGAGCCCCTAGGTGGCATCAGAAGCCACCCGATTTTTGGGTGCTGCATGCCAGGGGACGAGCAGTTCGGGTGCCAGGGAGTCCTGGGTGACTTGCGGACCTGCTCGGCTTGGGGCTGCTTTCCTCTCGCAGTAACCTCCGCTCGCAGAAGAGCTCACGCTCCATTAGCTGAGCAGTATATACAGTCGTCATTTCACTAATTCAAACATGTTTCAACCTTTTGCAGCTCTGCTTTCTAAATATTTAATTGAAATGCTTTTACAGCCGTTTTACTTCTTTATCAATGTGAGCCAAGCCAGACAACGTAACATGGCATATGTTAAGATGTTAATTGAGTAGCAGTATACAGAGGCGGCTGTTTCATAATTTTCTCCTTAGATGATCCTTGGCTCCGGTTTAACATTTCTTTGTGCTTCTGAATGGAAGGTTATATAAAGATATATTTAGAGCTGTTAGTCTAAGAAAGAGAAGCATTAATTCAGTAAGATTAAGAATTAAGGGCTGAATCCTGCAGGCACCGCTGGGACGCAGCGCTTGTCGTGGTAAGGATGTGATAATAGTACCTTGCTGATGGTACCACTTACTGTAATGGGGTTGGTAATCCTTCTATTGAGCGGTTCCTCACAGCGTGCAGAGTAAATAGGGTGGGTTTTTTTAAATGTTGCCTGATGGCGTCAGAGTTGTGGAAGAGAGATCAAATCTTGCAAAAGGATGTGTGGCCAATTTAATAATGACCCTGTCTAAAGTGGCTTGCAGAAGGATGACTTTGCCAAAGCTGTCGCTGTTGGTATTCAGTAGCGGCATCTAACCTGCTTTCCTCGGCAACCAACGGGGTTTTTGCAAGAGGCACAGAGGCAAGAGTACATGGCTCCGGAGAAAGAGCTCCGGGGTGCTGGCAGCTCCCAAATGTTTCCTGTGCCGGGGGACGTGCGCCCGGCAAATGCTGCTCAGGCGGTTTTGCTCCCCACAGAAGCAGCCCTTCAGACTCCCCACAGACCCTGTTGTTGGGCAGTTTGACAAACAGCCCTGGGCAGCAGCTGATGCAGTGGGAGATGCAGGCTTTTCAGAGCGGGGTAATTTTTAAAAGGCCGCATGGCCAAAATAATTCTTCCTTGGCAGACAGCTCTGATGGCTGTCTCGGGTATCCTTCTCGTGGGGCAGGCCTGCGTTCAGATAGCTGAGTAAAAACACTGGGGCAGCAGTGTGTGGCTGCACAGCGTAGGGCTGGGAGGGTTTCCCAACCCTCTGGTTCCTCTGCTGGAGCTGCTGCTGGGCTTGCGCTGCACTCTCGAGAGAAAAAACTTACGGGTTTTTGGTTTGGTTTTGCTTTTTCCCCTTCTCCAAAGAAAGCTTATTTTAGAACTTTGTAAACCTCCTCTCTCTCTTCATTAGTTGCCTGGGAGGGTAGGTGGTTTACTCTCCGAGATGGTAGCTAGTTAACACTGCTGACGATGTGTAACTACACACCGGGGTTTTCCTTTCTAGTTGTGACTTTTCCTACCGCGTCCTGTATACGCGGCAATAATGTAACGTAATGCACGGGTACCGGAAACTGGGAGCTCGCCGTCGGGCCAGCAGTGCTCTCCTGTCGTCGTGATGTATGGCACAGCTATTAGCAGTGATGGAGAGTGGGTCCTTTTCAGAAATTGCATTAGGGTTTGGCAGAAGTCATGTTTTCCGTAGGCTGTCCCAAAGGTACCGAGCACAGGAAACAGCTACAGAGGCTGTTTTGGGGAGGGTGTTCTAGTTCGTGCAAATACTTGCAGTCTTGGGCTGAAGAAGATACAGCGTATCTGTGGCAACTTCACTGGTGGTATGAAACTCTCAGTGAGCTTCCTGGCTTTGTCCGCCTCACCAAAGCATTACGGTGATTTGCACAATAAATGGCGGCTCCAGTTGTCCCCCAAATTTTGCTGAACTGGACTTGCTGCTGTTACTGACATCTTCCTCCACTTGAGGACTGAGCCCGCTGCTGGTGCCGGGGTGATGAGAGCCGCGTCCCCCGTGACTTTTGGGGCTGGGAGGTCCCTGCCAGGGCAGAACAGCAGTGTCCCGGCGGCGCTGCTGTCCCGCTCCTGCTGGGAATGCGGCCGGGAGCCCCTTGGCCAGCAGCGTCCTCTTCGGCACGGTGTGTGCCAGGGCAGGAGTTGTGCTGCGGCGCGTGGTGTTCATACAGCCTGTTCGCTCTGCACGTGCTCCCCAGTATTTGTTATTTTCCTTGGGATTGAGTGATCTGCAGCTGGAATGCTGATAAGGGTTAGTATCAGTGGCTGTGCAGGCTTTGGGAAGGCTTAGAGTTAACTAGGGAGTAACTAACAAGTTCAAGGGCTTTCTTCTACCCCTCCCAACCACCTTCCTCTCTCTGGTCTCGCAGGCGCAAGGCTTCTCACCTCCCTTGTGGTTCTATGGCTTCTACTATTTGCAGCATTAAGGAAATACTCAGTGTGCTCAGAGCAACTGAATTCTGCCACCTCTTGTAATATGATAGTCCCGTATTGCTCGGCATAGTTCAGCTACCGATTCCTGAAAGTATTAAGTGTTGCTTAATTAGAGGAAGGTTGGCAGCATCTAGTTTTATGCCACTTTGAAAAAAGTTACGTCTCCTTGCCTTCTTCCCGGCTTTTTCCCCTCCATGGCTCCTTCGGTGCAAAGTAAACCCAGCTGCACACCTGGGGAGAGAACACACGCCTCATTCTGCCCGTGCCAAGTCAGGGCTGTTGAAATGGGGCTGTTTTGAGTAGAAATATACATAAATAGGTCAGGGAAAGCAGACATGCATGCTTTGGCGTAAGACAGAAGAGCAGTTTGAGGAAATGCTTTAGTCTGTCTGATTTCCCCCCTCCCTGTCCTCCCCAAGATACTTTCAGGAGTTTGTCAATGTGGCTTCGGCATTGAGGAGCTTAAATTACTGCAGCCTGTGCAAGTTACCTTCAAGATTCTCTCAAAGGTCTTGGGCCGAAAGGTTAAGTCAAAAGCTGAGTCTGTGAAGATGGGCTGGAGTAAGGCTTTCCTCTGCAGACCTGAAGCAGCCGATGCGTGTTCCGTGGGAGGACGTGGAGCTGGGGGGTCTCCTTCATGGGAGGAAGCCACCCTGCTGTGCTTCTCTCAACCACAGGCTAAGGAACCCCTTTTTCTCTGCTGTTTTACTAAATAGTAGAAGCTGGGCTCTTGTTTGTGAGTGGCCGATAGTGGTTCTTCAGAGGCAAGCACTTTGATCCAGACTGGTGGCGTTTGGGCCAGAGCTGACGTTTTTGAGGAGCATTGCTGTAGACAGCAGAACAGGACTATGGCCCTCTTGAGTCGCTTGTGCCTTAACTTTCAAACAGTCTGCACGGTGCCGCTGCCTGACTTTGACATGGATCGACTCCACTGTACGGTGAAAAAGGAGCATTTACGTCATTAGGCGCAGGCTTCATAGAATCAGGCCACATTAACCTGTGTTCTGGTTAGGATGAGAGAAGCCTCAGGTTACTGCTAACAAATTTTAATGATGAAGCATGGAGCAGGAGATGAAAAAAAATTGCTGTTAAAATAGACATCATGCTTATCCCTGCTGAAGCCATAGGACCTTTGTCTTTTAAAATGTCACAACATCTGCTTGCAGATTGGAGGACATGAACTTGACGATCCTCTTTGTGCCACCAGTTGACGAAAGGGAAACATAGAGAAACTGTATTTGCTGGCCGTATTACTGCTCCTGTGCTGCAGCTTCTGTTGGTCAGTGCTGTAGGAGCAGAGGTTGCAACAGGAAGAGCCTGAACAGAGTTTGAGAGTTTACGTTTACTGACTTGGGCTGATATTTGGAGATAAAAGGACAGCTCCAGGGATCTCCTGCCCAGCTGCCTCCTGGCGACTTGCTGCTTTCTCTTTGCAAGAAGAAAATATTAATGCAAATGGGCGTGCTTATGCGCCATTTGGCGGAACCTAGCAGGACTGGAAACGGCGCTGGCTGAAGCATGTTCTCCTGAAAAGCCTACCGTACAACGTCCTCTGCACGTCTGTGGAGTAGAGACTGTATTTGGCCCAAGTTTGATCTGCCTGTCCCCTGCGTCCCCTTATCCTCCGTGCTCCTTTTCTGCGTTAAGCTGTCATGTGAAGCTGTAGAAAAGGTTTAGGTACAGAAATGGACACATTTGTTTGAGCCCTGTTGCCTGCTGCCGTGAGTGCTGCTTTGTGGGAGAGGTTGTGGATCTGGAGTCGCACCAGGATTGTGAGACCCTGCAGCTGATGTGTCTACTTCCATGCACTTACCATATATTCTTACCTGTTGAAATTTTCTGTTGTGTTCTGTCACTATAGCGTATGCAGTTCTTGTATGGGAAGGGGCATCAGTATTAGCAGCTTCTGCAAATTTTAGACTTTGTGGTTTCAAAATGAGGTGTTGTAACGAGCAGGACAACCAAGCTCCTGGCTCTTTGAGCATCAGATACAACAGCAGGCGCTGGCTCAGTAGCTTTGGTTCCTATCGCCACCAGACACTAGAGCCATTTGTTTTGCTTGTTTCTTACTTAGGATTTTAGTATAGCCGTCAGATAGCTTATTTGGTCTTTCTTTGTATGTGGCAGCACCTGTACAAAAGTAAACGTACAGGTGGCAGTGAGGTGTTCTGTTGTGTTAATGGGAGACTGAATTATGTTTTAACCTACTAAGGAAAAGAATCGCTCCCTGAACTCCAAAAATGGTTGTTCAGTAGATGTCCATCAGTAAAGACTATTGGGTTTTGTGTGTTAAAGCTCCTGCTCCTCTTCAGATCGATGATAAAATGCCTTCAACTCGTGCAGTCAGACCCAAGCACATGAGATGCAGCACCCTTAAGAAACACAAAAGCTGCTTATGGGTGTGTTTGTATGAAGTGTGTAAGTTCTGTACCATTTGCACTGCCTGGGACGTGTACTGAGGTCATTGATGGCGTGCTTTCATTCACTGCCCACCCAGTGGCTTCTTCATAAGCCAGCTGGGATGTGGTGAGACTAACGTGGAAAACTCCTCATTTGCCAGGGGACACCAATTGTCCGCTTTGTAGCAGCTCTTTGGAAAGCTAGGAATAAATGCCTTGAAGTGGTGAGATTTCCTGAAGCGTGGGGAGACGGGGGTGTTGATTGTGTTTACAGATGAACAAGTAAAATGCATCTGAATTGTGGAAGAGCTGACAATAAAAGTAGCGACATCCATCCTGGCTGCTTTGCAACTTGGGATAGCAGCTCCCAGTTGCAATGATGTTTCATTTAAAAAAAAAAATACATTTTTTCCTCTTATATAAAAGAGCAAACCAGCAAGAATTCTAACAGTTAAATTTGTGGTGACTTTCTACAAAAAAATAGCCAGATGAGTATTCTTCCATAGACTAGCAGGGTATTTCACAGCAGGAGATTAAGCCTGTATGTAGTACGGTGATTGAAATTCTAACGTGTAATGTTTTTGTCATTGCTGTTTAGATTAATTCAAGATTTCTATTCTCTCTTTCTTCCCTCACGTCTAGCAAAACTGTACAATCTAAAGTGGACTGCATTTTGGTAAGTACAACTCCAGAATGCTTTTTAATATTTAATAAACTGCAAGACCAAAATAGATGGCTCTGGAGACTGGCAGCTATTCTGAAGTCTTTCCGTAGCAGTGCTTTAAGGTACTACCACTAAATGTGCTCAAAATTAGTTCCCATTGCCAAAAAAATACATGATGGAGGTTTGGTGTTTGTTTTCTGTGGAAATACTGACCTCTTGTTGCCAGCAGCAATGGCTATGATTGTCACTGTCAGTATAGGTACAGCACGGAAAGGTAACTTTTGTAAGTGTGATTTTGTTAAATGCAAGATTATGTATTGCACAGATCAGAGTATGCAAGAATCTAATTGTGCCTTCGAGTTCCTTTGCTCTTCAGGCCTTTAATGACAATGATTATTGCTTTTGTTGTTGTTTCCTTGAAACAGTTAATTCATGGCTGCTACTACGTTTTACGGAAGGAAGTAGATTGAACTGCATGTCTGCACAAAACCTGGCAGACTAACATCCTGGTCTGTGAAAATCTTGCAGGTGTCACAGTTATCAGATTCTTGGTTTGTTTTTTAAAATCTTATTAACCTCAAAAGTTGTACACTGTCTCAGGTACCTTCTCAGAAATGTGCAATGCTACAGGTCCTGTTAGCTCTTAGGACAGCAAGATAATACCATTTTTAGAAGAAGGAAAGCCCTTGGCATGCATAAACATCATCTTTGTGCATTAAAATAAGAGGATCTATTAAAATAAGAGGACAGTGATAAGAGATTGTTTCTGGAAAGCAAATATCTAGCACTAACTCAGAAAGAGGTTTTATTTGTTTGTTTTTAATAGCAAGCAGGTTGTGAGTTTCTTTAAATCAGAGTCTGAGTTCATAAATCTTAAGACTGGAAGGGACTGCTTATTCTGATTTTCCACCTTCGGCATTTCATCCTGAAGTACCAGCGGGCAAGATAGAAAGATGACACAGGCAACCATCTGGATACTATCAAACAGAGTCTGTTCAGCTGTGCGCCTGAGCTAAATAAGAATACTCCTTAAAGTCACATTATCAAAGGCCAATTCAGATGGCACTGAATTCTCTTTACTTAAAATGTGGGCTTAATTTATTGTGCTAAGTAAGCTGTATTGTTGTATTACAAACAAACTTTGGACCCAATTTTGCCTATACTTAAAAATTCTTAGGTGCATCCAACTAACATAGCAATGCAAAATGTCATTTTTGTCTGCTGTATTCCTCATTGACATTTGTGTACACAAAGCATGGCAAAAGGGCAAATTGCACTTGTGAAACTCTTTTAGCACCAAATTTTTCTGTGGTTAAAAATGGGAAGTAGGGTAGGTGTTCCTAAGTAGCATCGGAGAGGAAGTAAGGTAGGTAGGAGGTTAACCGGTCATCTGCTTCTTGGAAAGCCGGTTTAAGAAAGCGCAGTTCACTAGGACTGTTCTTGAGTTAAACTGCAGATTTGCAGACCTGGGTACTGGGGTAGGGATTACCAGTTTGTGTGAGCCCCTTCACTTCTGTAGATCTCACCCACTGGACGGACAAGCTGTTTTCCTGAATGGTGCTCTTGGACGGAAGCGGTCTCCACGGCTTGACCTGGAACAGAGCATCGCTCTCCTGACGGTCTAATTTTCTGTTCCAGATGCCTCCTTGTCTGTCCTGCTGATGAGTTCAGAGGACTCCTGTCAACAGTGGGAAGGCCACCCTAGGTTAGCAAAGGTAGAGAGATCTAATGCTGTTCAGGTAGTTTAAAAAAGAAAGATCTAAGATCAGAATAGTTTTAGGAAATTCTGGCAAAATGATTTCTGCATTTTTACATGCTTTTGGAAAGCTGTGACCTGCAAGACAGAATCTAAAAGTATGACAAACTGAAAGGTCGTGACTATATAGCTTTAAATAACTTGTTTGGAGGTTCCTTACAGGCCTGTCCTGCAGGAGGTAGATGAGCAGGTTGCCTCTGATGGAAGTGTATATGAGTTTGTCAGAGCTGCCCCGTGATGGGGTACCAGCTGCCTGCAGAGAATCCAACTCCGAGCTTATGGGCAGGTCAGAACTCTTACATGCTTGGTTGGTTCAGATGGAAACCTTTCCGGGGCCTTCCAGTCAGTCTCATGAAGCATAAAGGGACAATGCCTGTCCCTTGTCTCCCTTCTTACTGTAAGGAGGAGATTTGGGACTAGCTTTCAGTTAAACTGGGAGGTGCTGGTGATACCTTGAAGCATTTAAACTTGATTGGTTTGCTAGCGACCTTGAAAGAAAAAACATCGGTAGAGAAAAACCAGGCTATGCTTGTTGCCATTTGTGTTTGGTCGCACCAGTCACAGCCACGGTGCGCAGAGCCGCACACAAATGCTCTTTGGCACATAGACTGCCCAGCTGAACACGGGATAGCAAGAAGAGAGAGACAGGAAGAGGAAACAGAGGTGGTGGCAATGGTCTTTGTTGAGGAGGTAGCTACAGCAGAGGACTGTGGAAAACAGCTGGTACAGGGGCACTGGGGCTGCAGTTACTCATACAAGAGACCAAAGTTATCTGCCTTTCACTTGTTATACTGCACCACTTACATTCTGACATACTGTCATTTTCTGGAAGATCATAAGAAAATCATTGTATGCTGTGCAATCCAAAAAAGATAATTAGCAAGAATTGTGGTGTAAACAGCCATTAAAAATTCATTATAACATCTTTTTAACTGTAGTAAACATGTCTAGCAGTAGATTCTCTTATGACTTCACTTGTTATATTTGTTGCTATATACTAAGTGAACTCTTGAACCTGATTTTTAAAATGGTACGCTCCATATAACCGCTCAGCAAGAAGGTCAAGGTTTCTTTCCGTAGTCCTCTGAAAAGAGGTGAGAGCTGGTGCGAGGGTGCCGGATCGATAGCCGTGCGAACCGAGGCTGCCGGCGGCTGGAGCGGTTACAGTGTGGGCAGCAGCAGCGTGTAAGATCCGTCGAAGCAGCGTGCCTTGGTCCTGCTGCGGAGAAGGTGGTAGCTGGTCATTTGTCTTTTTGGCCCGACAGAAGGTGGGCAGAAGCTCTGTGAAGGGTTGGCAGCTGTGCTTGAACGCCGTCAGGACAAAGCTGCCGTGTGTTTTTAGGGCTTGTTTGGAATGTTTAGCACCTGAAATACGTTTCTGCTTCTATTCAGATAAAGCACATCAAATGTATTTATTAGCAGCTTTTTAGAATAATAGGTTCTGTTTCAAGCGTGAGCTGTTTTCTGTCTCCCTCATATTTCCAACAAACAGTCTGACCTTGAGCAAATTATTTAACCTTTACTTCGTGTCTCTTGGTTCACAGAGTGGGGAGATGATTGCTTGACTACCTTGCTATTCTTAGTCTGGTTGTTAAATAATAGATGTTTGTTCTGCTGAAGTATGACAAGTTTTAGAACCAGCATGCCAGTAGGTGCAAGTTACATTGCCAGTGGCGTAGCCCTTTTTACTTCGATTAGAGTATAGTTGTCTATAAATACTCAAAATGTGGAAAGAAATATTAAGATCAGTCTGTGCTCTGTAAAATAGTCGTCTTGCAAAAACCTTGCAGCAGTGCCCCCGGCGTCAGCTCCTCCTCACCAGAACTTGAGGACAGAAATAACCTGTAATTCTGCCTTCATGGTGGAAATACGAAATAGTGAAAAATGACATTCAAATTTGAACTGTGTTCCTTACAGAAGTAGTTGTTGTTACAGAATTGTTCCTTAGTATATTCTTCTTATATCTTATTCAAAGTTTGGCCCGATAAAGTTTTCTTCTTTAAAACAATCCAGGAAAAGCACATTCTGTGGAGTTTTCCCATGGTAATCCCTTTTAGACAACTTTAGGATGGAATTTCACTGATGTTTGTGACCAGACTGTAGGTCAGCAGTCAGAGAAAAGCAGATAGAGAGAACCAATCCACCAAAGTCGGGAAACCTTCAGCAGTCTTCTGTGAGCTGGAGACTCACGTTCAAACCTCTAGGTTCTGTGGTTCAAGCAGGAACATGGATAAACTCAGGTTTCCTGTAACACAGATTAAAGTCCTTAACTGCATTCTGTGTTGGACTGATCTTTGTCTCTTTGCGCTGCAGAAAGTTTCAGTATCTAGTTAGTGTCTCCCAGAATGGAACCAGATGTCAAAACCTGCTATTTTCATTTTAAAAAAAAAAACAAACCCCAAACCAAAAACCCCACAACATTTTGGCCATCCTGGTTTATTTCACAGCTGGTTTTTGCTCAATCAAAATGCCTGTCAGAATTAAAAAGAAAGTTGCTTCTGTTTGGAAGAGATCCCCGTTCTGTATCCGTCTTAGGCAGCAAAAGGACAGATTCATTTGGAGGAGATTTATGTGGCCGCTGATAATGCAAACATAAATGGATCTCTGGTTTAATTTGTTTGCTATGTGTTTTGTGCGTTTCTGTAGTGAACTATCTGTATTTGGTAACCGTCAAAACAAAAATATCAGAGGTTTCTGCTCCTTTGTATGTTACTGACAATCTTTGCTTAGCTGTGACTTGAGGTTTCTAATCCTTTGTCCTTAGTTTTTCTGTCTCCGAATGTAAGATCACTCAGATACTTTCAGTACTTGATATATTTTTGGCTAAATTGAAGCCAAGTTGTGAAAATAAGTACGAACGCTGCTTGCTCCCCATCCTCACTGCCTCTTCCTTTATTTAATGTGATTCTAATTACAGGAGATAAATATAATGTGTGAAGAGCAAGAGTAGCAGAGGTGGTGCTTTGTGATGGCTTTACACCTCAGCCCTGCAAGCAGTTTAGCGTGCTTATGCGTTTTTCTAATACAGCTTCAAGAAATACGGTTTATAAATAGCCTTTGGGGAATTAGACAGTCTTCGTCTCATTTGATAGAACCAGTCAATCAAGGGCAGGAGACTTTGAGCAGAATTTTTACTTAGATCCTTTTAAGGAACGGAAAAGGCTTCCCCAGGCACTTTACATTCCGTATGGGTTTTAAAACTACTGTAGCATAAGCTTTAACGAGCTATGCGAAGGGAGGTTTGTCCAAGACGATGCCAGCTTTGCAGTCTTCCTTTTGATGCTGTGACTCTCTTCCACTCTATTGACCTATTTGAGGGGTAGGGGTGAAGAAAATTTGTAGTATATTTTGTGTTCTTGTTTCTTTTTATTCATTTCCATATACATCCAACTTAGCACAAAAGAAAAACTCCGGATAAATGAACCTTTTTCTTCTTGGTCAGTAGGCCAGCTAGAATGTTCCTCCACTTTCCCAAAGTGAATCTTTTCTGATTGCATGAAGAAATTTGAAAATTTTGATACTTTGAACAGTTGTGGTGACAGTTATTAGTGAATTCACCAGACCTTTAGCACTGAACTGGTGGATGTCAGCTGAGGTTGAAGAAGAGATTGTACTTACAGAGGTTGTAAACCAAGTTTTGAGAGTTTGAGAAATGTTTAGAGCTAACAGCCTAAACAAAATATAATGTTTAACAAATCTTTAAACTAAACAAAACATGACGTTTCCTGAATCTACTTGCACTGGCTGTCACACTCCATCCCTTCACTGCCACTTTAGTTTTAAGATGATTTTCTCTAAATAGATTCAGTCTCATCTAATAAGCTTAGGTTTATCTAATTATCACCCAGGTAGGATTACCTCCATGAACTAACGGCCTGTGACTCCTGGCTGGGTGCTAACTCTCCGCTTTCGGGGAGGTCCTCCCTCCCTGGGGCTTCCCTGGAAGCTGGAGGAGTTGTCTAGAAGGTGCTGCCCGGCACGGAAAAGAGTGGGGTTTGAGCGCAAACAGCAAGAGCCCATCACTGTCCAGCTGCTTCCAGCCTCCCACGTGCTGGGCTGCGTCCCCACAGCGCGGCCAGCAGCGCGAGGGACGGGATTCTGCCCCTCTGCTCTGCTCTGGTGAGACCCCACCAGGAGCGCTGCCTCCAGCTCTGGGGCCCTCAGCACAAGGACATGGACCTGTTGGAGCGGGTCCAGAGGAGCCACAAAGATGATCCGAGGGCTGGAGCCCCTCTGCTGGGAGGACAGGCTGAGAGCTGGGGTTGTTCAGCCTGGGGAAGGCCCTGGGGAGACCTTATAGCAGCCTTCCAGTATCTGAAGGGGCCTACAGGAAAGCTGGAGAGGGACTTTTTATAAGAACATGTTAGTGACAGGGCAGGGGTAATGGCTTCTAACAGAAAGAAAATAGATTTACGTTAGATCTCAGGAAGAAATTTTTCACTCCGAGGGTGGTGAGACACTGGCTCAGATTGTCCAGGGAAGCTGTGGCTACCTGGAGATGTTCAAGGCCAGGCTGGATGGGGCTTGGAGCAACCAGGTCTAATGGGAGGTGTCCCTGCCCATGGCAGGGCCGTAGAACTAGATGACCTTCAAGGTCCCTTCCAACCCAAACTGTTCTGTGATTCTGCTGAGGATGTGAGAAAGCCGTAATCATCAGTCTTGCTGATGAGACGGTTGCTGGTTCACTTGTGTCCTTTGGAAAAGATTCTGCTTAACAATCCCGGTCACATTTTTTCTCTACACATACATTGTTGGGTTTTTTTGTTGTTTGTTTTTGTTTTGTTTTAGGGGGTTTGACAGACAGGGCCTGTGCAGCAGAGCCTCCAGGGCTCAGGCAGAGCCCTTCCACGTAGCCCTTGCCCTCCACCAAGGTTTAATGTTTCTTCTGAAATCTCACCCGTCATGTTGCACTCTGGCACGTTAGATTTGGAAGTGAGAGGTTGTCTCCCCACCGGAGCGTCAGAGTCATCAGGGGTGTTTTTCTTTTGCCCGGGGTACTTTTGCCGCATGGATTAGCGCTTACCATGCAAGGTAATCTCGCCTGTACCACCTCCCTTGGTGTGCTGCTTTGGCATTTGCCCTTTAAAACAAAAAACAGCTCAGTTCCTCAAAGAGGAGGAGGTCTAATAAACAAGTGCAATTTTTTTGCAGTTGATAAATTTCTATCTTTTCATAACTAAATGCTTAATTTTCTGTAAATTCTTTCTTTGAAGAGCATTGATCTTTTCAGTGACGGGTTTGTTAAAGGAAAATCCACCAGTCCAAATGCTGTGATTTATGCAGGAAAGGGAGAAGAGAGAATTTCACAAAATTCTCTAAGAAACACCTCTCTGGATATTTGGTGGTCTGAGCGCCACTGCTGTGTAAGCAGCTAGAGGGCCACGCAGAAGCTGGTGTCAGCAAATTTCAGAAGTTTGTCAGAGGGGGAAAAAAACCCCACCCAAATGTTGTGGTTTGCTGCAGCTTATAAAAGCAACAAATCCCGTGTCTGTTACCTGGCTGCTGCTGGAAGTGTTTTTCTTGGCCCTGGGAGCGCCTGTCGCGTCGCTGGTGGCCCGGTGCTGTGGAGCAGTTTTGCGGCGGGGATTAGCGAGCCCCAGCGCCATTCCCCGGATGGTGTGTCCCTCCGGGCACCTGGCCCAGAGCCTGGGGTCGGGGAGGGACCCTTCCGTTGCCCCCCGCACAGGAGAAGTGGGAGCTCACCTCTTTTTAGAGCTGCTGTTAATTTTGCGCCAGCTGAAGTGAGGTGGGTCTGGACATGACGGGGGCAGGCAGGGATCACTGGTTGGAAGTGAAGTTTAGGTATTTAGTTTCCCTGTTATCTATTCTGCTCACTGCTGAAGTAAACAGCCAGTGTCTGTTGGTCCTGCTCTCTTCTTTTTACTTTCTTTTGGAAAAGGTTACATTGGCAGTAAGACACTAGTAAAGGCAAAGAGAATGAACTGTAACCCGGAAGCCGTATTCGGACTTAAGGAGGGATCGTGAGAGTCTTCCGCTCTGTGCCGATGGTGAACCACCTCGTGCCTTGCTTCTGCAGCATCTTCCTGAAGGAGAACCTCTTTGCTCCTTGCTGCATGGCTTGGCTTGTGCACATTACCACAGGGGATTTTCAAAGGCCATGTGGACAAAAAGCTAGTTCATAGGTAGCAATCGCTGTTTGCATATACCAGGTAAAACTCCCCCTTGTGTCTGATCCTCAGCTGGTATCCTCTGGAGGAGGGGAGCCCGGCATCGCCGAGATTCATGTTAACAGAATGGCTTGTCTTCACTACCTGTGCAATAACTGGTTTCCAAAAAAACCAAAAAATTACATATGCCTATAGATAAATTTTTCAAATGTCTTCGCTGAAGTCTGTGATGCTTAACTATTAATATGTAGTGGATCGCAGGATCAGGTCTGATATCCCTTGTTGTTATGGCATAGCTGTTTCTTGATGCCGTGTTCCAGGGGTGCATCATGTGTGCTCTGAGAAGATAAAGTTTTCATGTTACATGTCTGATTACAGAAGTGATCTGTTACTGACATTTTTCCAGATTGTGCTTTTATTGCATGTGAATTTTATAACAGTGGCTGGTGCTTTCTAGTGTGTGATGGTGTGTAAATAAAATAGAAAATCATGTTTCTAGTCCCAGAGTTCTCACAGCCACATTCTTCCATGGAAGTAAATAGTGTCTTGTTTAAAATTACGTTATTTAGGAATACACGGTCGGATGACAGTTTTTAGCTGTCAAGCTCAACTCTCCTTATTTGCTTATTCTCCCTCTGTCTCCCCCCATTCTTTTTTATTTTTGTTTTTTTAACCAAAACACCTTTGTTATCTAGCAAGAAGTTGAGAAGTTTACAGACCTAGAGAAACTCTACCTCTACCTTCAGCTGCCTTCGGGTCCCAACAATGGAGATAAAAGGTATGTGTGTGAGTGTGTAAATGCAGGCAGCTAGTACTGAAAACTTCACTTTCTGGGGCACTTACCTGCTGAGGAACCATTCACATGACATGTTTGGTAGCAGGAGGAGACTTTATTAAACTTTAAGGACTCTTTTCCTGAAGATTTCTTTTTAAAAAAACTTTGGAATCTTTAGTGGATGAATAGGTTGTAAATATGAACCTCCTAAAATGCAAGAGTCATCAGAGAAAGTGTTTTGCAGCCAAAGTGTGATCATTCCTTCACTTTTTACGTAGGAAGTGATAATATAGCAACACAAATGTGATGGTGCGGGAAAGAAGGAACTCATGGTACTTCTGGTAACATCTGTTTGACTAAAGGAAGGTCTAGAAAACCAACCTGCAGATCCCGACATTACGGAATTAGTGTATGTTCCCAGTAGGATGGTTATAGGCAGGCAAGTGCCTGCAGGGATCGCTCTGAGCGTCTGCTGGGAACGTTGGGTGTTCCCAAAGGGCAGCTGGCAAACTGGGCGGGCAAAAGCTTGGAGGTGGTCAGTTAGGAGCAATAAATTTAAGAGGGGGACTAGGTGAACTGTGAGCCATCTGCTGCTCACAGCTGTGTATCAGTCCGGAATTGGAGTCTCTGTGTTAAACTGTGGATGAGGGAGGGAGATTGCTGCTGCCCACACCTCAGGGGACAGCTAAGTGTGTGAGGTGCTGGCCCTCGTTGTCTCTGGTGTCCCTCCACCTGTGTAGGCAGACAGTTCTTAAGTCTTGTAGCTGAGGAGGAGCTATGGAATGGAGTCTTCATTGGCACTGCTTCTTCTTTTGCTAGCGATCAGATCTCCATGTCGTCCAGCCGTGCCCAGCAGATGCACGCCTTCTCGTGGATACGGAACACCTTGGAAGAGCACCCTGAGACGTCCCTTCCCAAGCAGGAGGTTTATGATGAATACAAGTGAGTGCTCCCGAGCTGGATCCGTACTTACGGCTTTAGTGATGAGCGTAGATATTTCTGTGGCACTGGCTCTACGGGTACTCTGCTGGGGTACAAGTACAAGGGCGTATAGCAGGATAAGGCCATATGTACTAACGTACCGGAGAACACGCTAGCTGTACACGGAGGCAAACTGCATTCATTATTTCTGCCACTGAAGATAAGACTGTGGTGTTTAAATTGTGCATTACATATGCTGAAGGAAAGGTACAAGTATTTCTTAACATGTAAATATCTGTATGAATATTGGTTTTGTTTCGTGGAGAGAGCGGCACGAGTAAAAAGCCCTAGTTACTATCTTGCAGTACATTTTGTCTGCTTGTGTGTATGTACAGATGTGACTGCCTTAACAAGGAGGAGGGCTTGAATTGTTCCTTCTGGAAATGCAGCTGTTTTGCACGTAAGATCTAGCCCATCACACCTTTCTTTCCAGAATAGTGCATAAATATTGGCCCTTCCTGCAGCAAACCTGATTTCTAGAGAGGCACAATGTATCTGAATATGTATGAAACCAGTAACCAAGGCCACTGTGAGACTGTGTTGTCAGGTCTCAAAGCTCCCGTGTAACAAGAAAGCGATTAGAAGGGAGAGGGAGCTGTCTGACGGAAGTTGGATTTGAATTCATTTACAGAACATTCCCCACGGGAGGAGAAGAAAACAAATCATCCTCAGCCCAGTTGCCTGAAGAAGAATAACAGATTTATGATCTAGTATGAATATTTCCATAATCTGAGCGATTACAGTAATTTGCAGCGAGCCGAATCCCTTCACCTCCCACGTGCCCACAGGATTCAGCCCTCAGTAACTGTTATCGCAGGCCTGCCTTCTGCCAATACCTCCTTTTAATTAGCTCTCTCTGGTCAAGTTTTTTACTCCGGCTGAGCTGAAACGTGGTGGCATTCGCTTGCCTGGGGTTGATAAACATGCACACACCTATTTCTGAAGTCTCGCCATCGACCGGCGTGGTGATGCAGCCTGGAAATGCAGCCAATGGCGCAGACGTGCCGGGGTGGCCAATCCCCGAGCAGCAGCCGCTCGCGCAGACACAGCAACAGCGGCAGCTGCTGTGCGGGAGAGAGAGAGAAGCGTTATTCTTAAATATATTTCTTATTAAATAATTTATGGCCTGCTTCAGCAACAAATCTGCTTGGCTTCCATGCTGTGCCAAGCTGCAGATGCCCGGAAAAATCATCATCTACAGATTGTGGAGTGTGAAATTTGGATGGCTTTTGTATGTAGCTGCATCAAGTATTTGTGTATTGTATTTTTTTTCCCTAACAAAATAAGGGTGGTAAGCAAATATTCAGGAAAATATCAAATGTTTGGAATCTGTTCTCCTTTGAAAGCATCTGTTCTGTTTTTAAAACATTCAGTTTCTTTGAATATTTTCATGAGTTATTCTTGCACACCAAAGGAACAGTAGTCTTGGAGTGGGAGGTGGGGAACAGGCATATAAATAGATAAGAGAGTTAGTTTTGATAAGTCATTTTTCTTTACCTAAGGGTGTTAAGACCTCTCAAAACTCATTTCTGGCATATTAACAAGTTAGCATTTCTCTCCTCTGTGCATAAAGATAGATGTTGCATGAGCTCACAGCGAGCAAGCTTACGCACCCTGTGTGTATAAATTAAAGTTACGAGGCTTCAGCGAGTGCCGCATCAGCCCAGCGTCTCAACTCCTGCTGTAAATTTTGGTCAAAATAGATCTAGCAAAACCAGTGGGCTTCTGCATCACCTTTCATGTGTTTTGGGTTTGGGTTTCTTTCTCTGAAGAGGGAAAGACAGAAGCTTGCGCTCCACGCAAGTCCACCATTGGCAAGTGTTGATAGTGTTTCCAGCTCCTCCGCGTTTCAGTAGCCTCTTCTCGCTGAGCTTATTCAACACAGCGACTCTTCCTTCTGTTTTCTTACCCGTCTGTTTTAATTGTGAATTCACATCTCTTATCTGGATAAAAGCACATGGATTCACCTCCCTTCTGAAAGGGATAAAATAAATGAAAAATGCATCATAATCTAAGGCAGTAGCACTTGGGAAGGTTGAGAGCTTGCAGCGGAATTTCAGGAAGGAGGTAGATGAGAGCTAATTCACCTGTCTTGTTGGTGCTGTGATGTTGCTTGCACTGACAGAATAGGTCAGGCTGCAGGAACCTGTGTTTCTGTTGGGCGTACGTGGTTCTTCTGCCAGCTTCCTCTGGGAGTTATGGGGGAATACAGTCTGGAAAATACTATGGGAACTCACGGGGAGCTGCCTAACGTCATCTAGCCTGCAGAGAATGGATGCTGCTTGCCGTCAAATCCTTTCAATGTTTTCTTGTAAGTCAGTTTTAGTTGGTCGTCTTCTTATTGGTAGACACCCTTCTGGAGGCAGCTAGGTGTAGATTTAGCTGTGTTTAGAGAATTAGGATTCCAAGCCTAAGTGCAGTACTGCAGTACTTAGGCAGACAAAAATCCCTATTTGCCCGCAAAGTGATTTGTTCAGCCTTCAGTAAATGCTGGGGTCCCCTTATCTTGCTTCTACTGCAGTCACGCAAACAAAGAAATTCATATTTAAGTTTGGTACCCTGAAGATTCACTTGATACGCCTAATATGGGGTAGGAGGTCTTTGAGTCATCCCATATCTCTTCCCTTTAATCTGTAAATCACTAATCCTTGCTTTACTGGCTGTTGGGCCACCTTGGTGCCACCTGACACAGAGATTATAGGCATTAAGAATGTTAACCAACACGTTAGAAGACGACTATCCAGAACATCTAAAGCAGTGGTTTCCCACCTCTGCTGCTGCTCTTGGCAGTCTGACCTGTGATTTCATTTCTCTGATGGTTTTCGGACATCTGGTTTCCATCCTGCTTGATTTTTAGGACTCATTTCTGTGCCAGTATCATTCATCAGCCCAATGAGAGCCTACCTCTTCCTAAGGTTCTTCGCTCTAACCCATTTTTAGAGACAAGTTGTTTAACTGGATTAGATAAGCCAAAGTCTTTGTTTTGTTTCATGCAGTAGATTCTTTATCATTTGCTGGTCACAATGGTTTTTCTGCCCAGGAATCTACGTAAGCTGGGCTGCATGGACTGACTGTCTTTGCTGCCTTTTTGGTTAATCTTTTCTATGGCTTAATTCAGGTGCACTCCTGGCGTATTTTAGGTCTTGAGTACATTTGATTTGAAATCTTACTGGGCGGGGGAAATGCCTTTTCCCCTTCTCGTGCAGGGGAGCTCTGTACAAAGAAACAAGCAACCACGTGTCCGTTGTCATTCCTCTGTGCGTAGCCCTTCCCTCCCCCCATCTGTCTCCCACTCACCCTTCAAATAAGCAAAACAGCTCCTGGGCTCAGCGATGTGCCAGGAGTGCCAGAGCAGAGCTGCGGGGAAGAGACTCCCGGTATGTGTTGTCAAGTCAATGAGAGACCACAGATGGACATGGAGGGTGCTCAGCTGAGCCGGGAGGAGGAGGGGCCGCATGGGATGATCTGTCTGAAAACTGAAATTACATGATAATAATAATAGCTCAGAAGTCACAAGCTTGCAGGAGCTGCCAGTATGGATACGAGGGGACCGTGTAACTGTACGTTTTGCTGCTAGCAAGTAATTGTCTTGAAACAGATGTGCTAGACTTGAGGAACTGATTTTTTTTTTCCCCCTTTATGTTTATATATTTTCTCCTAGAGAGAGAATAATTTTAACTTTAACGTTGGTTGATTGGTAGGTCCCTAATCCTATTGTTGGGGTTTTTTTATTTTGTTTTGCTGACATTGTTGAGTTTCAAAGATACTGCTGACCGTAGCAGAGAAATTCAGTCTTGAAGTCCTGTAATCAGCACCAGTAAGCAACAAAGATCCGCGTTTTAGGAATTTTCAGAGTAAAGTTAAAATCCGTTGGAGCCTGACAAAATGCAAGGGGAAAAAAGGGTGCACAGAGATCTATCTAACGTAAAGCAATGTCTCATTCCTAAGAGGGTGCAGTAAGGCAGGAGAAAGTAGTCCTTTGTAGGACTAATTCTAAAGGACATATTCAGAATCCAAATTCTGTGACTGACACGCATTGAAATGAAATATGTTGGTATATGTTATGGTTTGAGAAACCCACAAAAATTTATTGTAGTTTAGACAATTATTCTCTCACCTGATGACCCCTCCCCTCCCAGGAAAAAGAATAGGGGGGAAAAAACAAGGAAACCCAAGGGTTGAAATAAAAACAGATTCAGTAAATAAGACTAAATAATTAACATTAATAACACCAAAGCAGCAATATTGATCCTGATACCAATACAATAGACAAAGACTATATTCAGCCCATTCTACCCCTAGGAAGCTGTGTGCTCCCAGCAGGGGACAGCAAATGTTGGACACCGTGAGTGCTGTGGCTTCGGGAGGAAGGGAAGGGCTCAGGGCTCTGGCACTGGGGCAAGAAGTTCTCAGGANAAAGTTAAAATCCGTTGGAGCCTGACAAAATGCAAGGGGAAAAAAGGGTGCACAGAGATCTATCTAACGTAAAGCAATGTCTCATTCCTAAGAGGGTGCAGTAAGGCAGGAGAAAGTAGTCCTTTGTAGGACTAATTCTAAAGGACATATTCAGAATCCAAATTCTGTGACTGACACGCATTGAAATGAAATATGTTGGTATATGTTATGGTTTGAGAAACCCACAAAAATTTATTGTAGTTTAGACAATTATTCTCTCACCTGATGACCCCTCCCCTCCCAGGAAAAAGAATAGGGGGGAAAAAACAAGGAAACCCAAGGGTTGAAATAAAAACAGATTCAGTAAATAAGACTAAATAATTAACATTAATAACACCAAAGCAGCAATATTGATCCTGATACCAATACAATAGACAAAGACTATATTCAGCCCATTCTACCCCTAGGAAGCTGTGTGCTCCCAGCAGGGGACAGCAAATGTTGGACACCGTGAGTGCTGTGGCTTCGGGAGGAAGGGAAGGGCTCAGGGCTCTGGCACTGGGGCAAGAAGTTCTCAGGATCGCAGCCGTCATGGGAAAGAGAGATCTCCTTAGCAAGCTTTCTAACTTCCATTGAATGTGCTGTTCATGGTATGAAATAATCCTGTTGGCCAGTTTGGGTCGAGTGCCCGGGCCTCGCTCCTCCTCATCCCTGCACCTGGTGAGCTCGAAAACACTGAGACCTCGAAACCTGCATACCGCAGCTGGCTATAAAGTAAATATTTCCACAAATTGAGATACCAGAGTCTTCTAGAAATGTTTTCCCAAGCATTAGAAGAGACCTTACTGAAAAGCAAAATTACTGAAAGAGAAATTAATCTCGTGTCACTCAAACCAGGACAGTATATAAATTGAATAAAAACCTTGATGTCTCGTACAGAAACTAGAGTAATGGCTGAGTGTATTCCAGGTTGCAGGCCACATCTGGTTTTTGGCAGCGTGGCCTGATAGCTGGGGGCTGTGGGCATACACGAGCTCTGCAGGGAAACATCAGGAATAGCATGAGTCTTGCTGTGTATCATCATCAAAATCGTTACGGCTGTGGTGGTGCTTTCCAAGTGCAGGGTACCCCATGTACAGCCAAGGTAAAAGCGGCAGATACTTACTCTTCAATAACTAGCGTTTTTACACAGAAAATAAATGCAGTGGAAGTATCTCAAGAAATACATACTGCTTTCTGTGGAGCTACAGTTTTCAGAGAAGACATTTTGACTGGTCTACTTGGATGCAAATGCCATTGCTAATTTTTACTGGTTTTACTAGGTGATGCTGGGAATGAAGCATCTGTTCCAGAAGTGTTTCTCTCTCTCTCTCTCGCTGTCTGTCTGTCTGTCTTTCTCAGCGGAGGTTTGTTTGTACCTGATGAGAGTAGCAGGCAAGGCCGTGTGTGAAGCTGTTTTCCTGCTCTCCTGCGATGCCCACACAGGATGGTGTACAGTTGCCTTTTCGGAGGCAGGGTGGTTTGGTCTATTGCTGATAGGGCTTCTCACAGGAAAAGGAGGTCATTGCTATCTGGTGCTGACTCTGTGACTGCAGGAAACCCGAATGAGAATATTCTAAGGGTACTTTTTGGGCCTTGGCACATAAGGATCTGTGAGGTACCACAAGGCAATGTGGCATTCATATCTTTGTGCAGCCTTCAGGCACTCGCTGTGTAGTTAAAGCTTCCAGGGCAGTTGCCGGTTTTCTCCTCCGCTTTCACACACCTGTGATTTTCCCCAACATTTGTGTTCTGCAGCGAAGTCAATGATTCTTGTTCTCTGCCTCAAGGAGACTTTTTTTAAATATCTCAAATGTTTCAACCTCTGAGTAGATGTGGAAACACAATTCCTTCTGCTGCTTTTGAGAACTGAAGACAGGTAACAGTCCCCGTTTTACTGGAATAAGTAAACTTAGCAAAACAATTACCTTTTGCTGCTTTATTCCACTATATCGTCAGGTTATGTACTCAGTCGCACGAAGACCTACGTTTGCAGAGGCAGTTGAAATCTCTGCTAATTTAGGACTGTTAATGAATATAGGGATGTCTATAATTAAGCAGCTGTCATAGTTGCGTAGCAGTACAGTGGTAAGAGGGCTGGGTCCTCATACATGTTTATGTTACACCTATAAAGGTGAAGCTGGTTCCCTGAGAAGATACATTTTATTAAATTCAGTTCTGTTAAGCTTTATTAAATTGTGGTTGCGTAGGCAGAATCTTTCTCTGGATACTGACAAATCTCTTTCCTACTGCTTTTCAAATATTCCCGCAGGACTTCAGGCCTTACCACACTCAAGCTATACTTCTGGCTAGAACAATGTCTCTGCTTTTATTATGTCCTAAAATGAGTGAATTGAAACATATGCTTCAAAGTAAGTTGTGGAGTTAAATCTTAACTGTGCTCTAGATAGTGCCACTACTTGTTATGTCTCCACATGACTTGTCTTTGAACTCGGTAGAGAACAAGGCAAAACCTATGGTATTAATAGCTCTGTTTATACATTTTTAATGCATTCAATTCGTTGTGGATAGCTTCATTAATGTTAAATGTGGTTCTAAATATGGACGGGTGTAAGTGTTTTCTTTTGAAAACCTTTGATGGAGTCTAGCATGCAGGCTGGCCTCTCGTATGAACTTTGATTCCATTCACGCTTTCTTTCTCTCTGTTGCAGGAGCTATTGTGACAATCTTGGCTACCACCCATTAAGTGCTGCTGACTTCGGAAAGATCATGAAAAATGTCTTTCCGAATATGAAGGCCCGTCGTCTAGGCACAAGAGGCAAATCGAAATATCCTTTGCTAGAGCGCTTCTCAGTAACTTTTTCTGCACTTGCCCGAAGAGCATCTGTTGTTACGGCTTAACTACCAGCTAAATGTAGAAGTAGTGTTAAAGAAAAAATGCAGACACTTTCCCAACGTCCTTTAAAAATTATTAATTGCAGTAGTGTTAGGTTGCAAGATACAACTTTGGAAACAAATACTTAAATTTGGGTTCTGACACTTAGTTGTCGCAGCAGCAAGGAATCAAAAGAAGCTTCATCATTTAGTGCAAAGGGAGATACTGGAATGAAGGAACTCGCCTAATATATGTACAGTAGCTAGTATTTTATTGGGAGTACAGCTCAGAATTATGAGAACACTTCTTGGTTTTATATTATACTTGCGCACACCAGTAATTTAAAAGTAATTTGTAAAGCCAAAGGTCCTTCTTAAGCTGCGCTACGGGTATTTCATAAAAGTGCCTCTCCTCAACCATTAATTTTGCTTGAAAGAGAAGAGGGAAGTGGGAAGTCGTCACAAAAGCTGACTTCCAACTTGGAAGACAGGACCCAAGCCTTGTCCTGCCGTCAGAGGGGGAAGACGGCTTCCGTCACTGCATGGTGCGGACCTCCAGGGACAGGAAGGACAACTCACAGCAAGAGCTCTGAGGATGGGGAGCACTCTCTCTCTCTCTCTCTCTCTCTCTCTCTCTCTCTCTCTCTCTCTCTCTCTCTCGAGAGAGAGAGAGAGAGAGAGAGAGAGAGAGAGAGAGAGAGAGAGAATCTTTTTCCCTGTGTTGGAGAAACAGTCCCTCCCAGAGAGCACGCAAAACCACTACCCCATTTAGTTGTAACAATACAAACCTTAAAGTACTTTAAAAAACTGATGTTGTCATGGTGTAGCTAGACATAATTGTTACAGGCAGAAATACACACTGTTAGATCTTGGGATAGATTAGTTTATCAATTATTAGGCAGCCACTGTGAAGAATTCGGGGCAAATGCTGTGCAAAAGAGTCTGCTCATGCCACTGGTGATTCTGCTGCTTCAGCGTAGGGGCAAGAAGCTCTGCTAGGAAAGAAGTGCCAAAATTAAGTCTAAAGGCTACAAGAATGGATGTGACTTTTTCTCGGGTTTTTCTGAGACCGAGCTGCAGTTTATCTAGCCTTCGGCATACTGAGGTGTTCTAGTAAAAAACCAAAAACTTTTGGTGATTTTTTCAAAGTAATTTTTTCATCAGGAAAAATTTTGTCTTTTCCAAGTTGAGAATTACACTTTCCCTCGAGAATCCTTAGAAACCATGGTGAAGGAATGCAATGCCGGGGTCGACTCTTGCTGAGTTCTGCTGGGTAGGCAAAGCCACTACAGTAAGCAAGGGAGGGAGGAGCGTTAAAAGGCCAAAAGGCATCAAAGTGCTTGTAGGCTCTAATGAAAAACCACTCAAAAGCACTAGCAGTAATGATATGGAGGTGCTGTCATACTGGCCTTTGCCGGTGTCTCACTTGAAGCATGCACTTATGGAGAGAATGAAATGCTAGCCAGCAGCCCAGAATTATTTGTCGTCCATAGAGGTGGGGGAAAAACCTTCAATGTAGTAGTAAATGAGGAAGCTCTGTGTCAGTTAAATTGTTTTGTAATGCACAGTGTTGGATTATCTAGCAGCAGAGTCCAAAACTTGGTAGTGACATTCTGGATAGAGCTAGAGGAGTTTTCAGGAAGAAATATGATGTAATTGTAGCTTGACCCGGGGGATCTCTTTCGGTTCTGTTTCCAAAGTTTCTAATTCAGAATGATTTAAAAATGTGACCATATCTCACACTTACCTTAATTCCTAACCTCCTTATGTTTATTTCACTGTAATTATGCTCCATCCAGGTTAACGCAAGCAAATGCAGACTGGTCTGGGCAAGAGAAATGCAGGCATATTTGCAGAAAGTGAAAAAGTAGTGAACCTGAAAAGGGTCTGTGTGCCACAGAGAGGCGTCACTGTATGTGACTAATGCTGTGGAGAAGAAAAAAGGTTGATTTGATTTGATTTTTTAGACCTATAAGCAAGTGAGTAAGAGTAGTGGAGGGAGTATGTTTTCTGTCTGCTGATTCGATGTGTGAGCAAATCTGGGTATTTGTGTCCGTATTTTTACAGAAGAGGAATTACCACGGGTGGGGAGAGAGCCACAAAAATGGTGTGAAATCTTAGGGAGAAATATCCTCATCAGTCGCTTTATCTTGTCATGGGAAAATTCTTCAGTTTGTGGAAGTCCCTTAGGAGAAGGAAATGTGAGGAAATTTAGCAAAAAGAGGCAAAAAAGAAAACCAAAGTAAAATCTAAATTTGGGCGTATATTTTGTAATAGTGATTAACTTTTGGAAATGCATTCTCTAACTCGTTTTAGGCCTGGTTTAGGAAGGGAATTTAGTCCAAACTTATGTTAATGATTTAAATATTGAGTAGTTAATTGAAGCTACTTGGCATGGTTTAGTGGTTCTAAGTCATCAAATGAAATTCATCACACCCAGCATCCTCTGCACAGACGGAGGAGCCCAACGACCTGCCCAAGAACGTAGCTGTTTATACGCTGTTGATTCTGCTGGCTGTGAGACTGTGTTACTGACAGTAATTGTTAGATTTGTTGGTGAGCTTGCTCATAAAGCTTACGCGAGGTATCGGAGGAATTCCTGCCCTTTCCTCCACCTAACAAGCAGAGACGATTTAGACCTTAATTCTTGTTCACGTACTGCTACAGTGGACTGAGGAAGAAGGCTTTTGTGCATATGCCAACACTGCCCAACCTCGACTTTCATAAAACTGGAGATGGGGTATGATACATCCTTGTCTTTATCTATTTCTGCAAATTAGCATTTATTATGTTGTTTTTCGGTCTGAAGTTTTCATTGTTTTTCTGTCTGAAGTATTCAAAACAAAGAGCTGTGTAGTTTCTAAGATTTTTATACCTTCTGAATCACTCTTTGATGTTTTTCTGTAAAGTTCAGAACAAATTGCAGCGCTATTAAAAAAAACTAATTTGGGAGGTGAAACAGACTTTCACAGCGTTGCTACCCACAAGCTGTATCTTTTTAACTCTGATTCGGTTTTGCGTTTGCTGTATATGTTTGGGGTTTTTAAAAAAAGTCAGTGGAAGTGGTAACAGTGGATGCTAACTCCGGATGCAGGGAACATCAGTTGTTGGTGGTCCAGATATTAGGGTTTTCTCTGCGCATTTCCTCCAGACATGTCAGGTCCGTATGATGCCTTTGGAAATGACCAGTAGATTAGTGCTAAGACATTTCATTTGGAACGATACTGATGTTGCGATCTCATTCTCCCAATTTCATAAAAAACCGTGAACATACTTAACGTTTTGTGCCTTTCTGATCGTCGTTTGCTCTCTTTTTCTTTTTTCCATGCCTTAATGACCCTTAGTAATTAAAGTAACTCTTTCTCCTTTGTTTGTTTGTTTTAGTTGGATGGGGCAGAGCCGTCTGGGCAGCTGCAAAGTGCTGGTGAGGAAGTCGTCTCTGCGGCCTGCCGGCTGGTTTGCGAATGGGCCCAGAAAGTGCTGAGCCAGCCTTTTGATACGGTCCTGGAATTGGCTCGTTTCCTTGTAAAAAGTCACTATATTGGTACCAAGTCGATGGCAGCTTTAACAGTGATGGCAGGGGCGCCAGCAGGTAAGGAGACAACTGAACGGATGAAATAAACGATCTTTTTTTCAAGAGTAGTCACATCTGGGTTTGAGGAAGCACTTCTCTTCAGGGCAAACTTCAAACACAGGCTCTGAGTGTTGAGTATGCATTTACATAATTGTTTTAGTCTACGTTGCTGCAAATTTCTTTTCTTGCTGGTAGTCTGGGTAAAGAAATCTGAAAATAAGTAGTGGCGTCAGGTTTTGGTTGTGATTCTCCCATTCCTCCAGTGAGAACACTGGTCTTTAAAGCACTTCAGGGCACGTGAGTAATTGCGCTGAATTTATGTACTTTGCTAGATCAGGAGTTTGGTGCCAGTACAGCACTGGTTTGTAGACAAACTGCTGGTGTAGCTGTGTTTCCGTCTGATAACTTGTCCTAATTTGGAAACAATTGTCTGTCTTAATTTTTCTCTCAAGAGGAGATTTTCTTACGGGCATTTCTGGTATGTCAGATGCAAATTTTTCTGAGATGTTTGATCAGTGTCAGGTAGTACAAGCACGTCAGCTGTGGTTGTTATTGATCACATCAGAAATAAGGGCTTGAGGGGCATTGAGAGGGACAGGAGAGCCTTCTCCATGGGCGGTTGTGTGACTGTCTCACATTTTAAGTGGTTTTTTTGTGGTGGTGGATGAAGTAAATTACACAAATGGAGGATGAGGAAGGAGGTGCAGGTGCACAACATGCCCCCCAGACTTCCCTCTGGGAAGTTCTCCAGGCCAGTCAAGCAAAATGTGTTTGGATCAAAGCAAATCTCTTGACTGGCGACAGGCACTTTCAAATGGAAACTGGTGGTGAGGGCTGTGGGCTGGAGCGATCCCCTTCTGGATCGCATTCTTTCTTCTTCCGGCGCTCTTTCCTTTATTGCACCTTGGAACTGGCGGGTGGCAACGGCCAGTTTTGCTGCCTGTATGCTCCTTTTTTACCTGTCATTGCTTGGCTTTGTCGGTTCTGCTTGCTGTGCTGCTAGAAGGAACGCTAGGCGTGTGTACAGCTCTTCAACCCAGGTAGCTTCTCCCCCTTATTTCCTTCCAGAGAAGATGGTTTCCTTCAAGGAAAAGGGCAGTTATTTCCAGTGAATGCCTCTGCGGCTGGGATAGTCGTTTCAGGAGAGGCTCTGTCTAGAATGGCAAATAAAATATTCCCATTCCTCTTTATTGCTGGAACTACAGTGTCTCTGTGCATTAACTGAGGAAAAAGCAAAATCTTACCCTCAAAGAAAAATTTGTTGAGGTTTTTTTCTGATAAACGTTACTTGCCTTCTGTATTCAGCCCACGCAGATGACTTGTTTTCCAGTAATTGCAATACATTCAGGCATTTCGCTGCTCTGTGAAGGAAGAGTTAGGAAAGTGGAGGCAGTGTTGTGGTGTTCAGGCTCTCATGGTACATGCAGACTGCTGCGGAGAGAGTGGGCTTCCAGACCACAGTTCCTGAGCGTGTACTGGGTATCTAAAACCAAATACTTGCCCTAAAATGTTGTTGATTAATTTAAAATTAAGAGTTATTTTAAAAACTGAAACCTCCAAAGTGGAAATGAAATGGTGTTAAAGCATTTTTAGAGGGGCAGTTCAACAGGGTTAGTTGGTCACTGAGAGAGCACGCTAATCCTCTTGACCATTAATAAATGAAAGATCATAAATGGGATGTGATTTTATAAGGAAAATGGATACCAGCTGTGCAGAGGAGACTTAACTCCCTGTTGTTCTCCCTCGAAGCACCACTTGCTTGTGATCAGCAAAGGCATTGTCTCCAGAAAAAAAATGTTCTCCCATTCTGATTTCCTTTTTTTTTTTTTTTTTCATGCTTTTCCTTCTCTTTTTGTTTTTTTGTTGTTTGTGTGTTTTTTTTCCCTGGACACTTCTCTTCTTGCTCTTCTTTTACCATTATCCCTGATCGCACACAGGTTGCAATCCATTCTGATATTGTATGTGTTGTGTTTTAACACCTTGGCCATTAGATAATATCATCTGTTCAGAGGTGCCTCTCTGTGACAGACCCACTGCTTTCTGGAAAGGTTTTTTAGTTTTTAAAGCCACCTTAGACATTGATAACAAAACAAAAACACAGCAGATAATGAATTTTAAAGGTTCGTCTAAAACATATCCACCGCCCTCTACTGTCAGTTAAAGGAAATGCATAGTTTTAGGTTTTGCTGACACAAAAGTTGCAATTTGTAATTCCTAGAACCAAGATGCCACTACATAGTATTTTAGCAGCTAATGCACGACTTGTCTAACACATAGAGGTTTTGCCACAAATGTGGAAATAAAATGAAACCCTGAATAGATTTGAGCTTGAAGTGGCTGGGAGCACCTCATGGAGGAGGCATTCCCGGAATGGCTGTGGAGGTGCCTGCCGTGTACTCGGTGTGGTTGGATACGGACGTGGCACTACAGCAGACAGGGTACGTGTGGTTATAATTCGTTCTTCTCCCTTTGCATTCAGGAATAAAAGGGATCCCCCAGCCCTCAGCTTTTATACCTACTGCTGAAAGCAATTCCTTTCAACCGCAAGTGAAAACTCTGCCGTCTCCTGTTGATGCCAAGCAGCAGCTGCAGCGTAAGATCCAGAAGAAGCAGCAAGAGCAGAAACTGCAGTCTCCTTTGCCAGGAGAGTCTCCAGCAAAGAAATCGGAAGGCAGCGCAACCAACGGTGTGACCAGTATATCTAGCGGAAGTCCTGCAATTCTGTCTCCTCCACCTATTGGTATTGTTGTGGCAGCTGTCCCCAGCCCGATACCGGTAATGCTCTCCAGCAGTTCTCTAGAGAAACCACTTTGTGAAAGGGTTGTAAATTGCCAGTAACTAAGCAGTGGTGTCAGGTGATAGAAAAATGGTTTCTGTTCAAAGGCTTGGATCCCTTTCTGTCCCAGTGACTGTGTCTTACCACAAGTTATGGGATCGATACAGAGACAGCAGAATTCTGGTCACGCAGCACAGGCCGAGTTTGTCTTTGAAGTCCTTGACAGTGGGATTTCAGCTAGCAATAATTAAGGTTATATGTGGGAATAATTGCCCTTGAGATAAGGTTTAACCAGATGAGGGAGCTGACACCAGTTGTGTGGGTCGCTGAGCCCCTAATATGGAATCTGAATTGCCTTCCATTGGCCTGGTGCATTTAATGACAGCAACAATTTCATATTTGCATGAATGTCTGTAGTACGGAACATCTTTGTCTTTTAGCCATACAAAACTGGAGGCGGGGGGAGCGGGGAGGTAGGGAAGGTTATTTGTTTTTAAGATGTTAGCTGTGTTGTCGATTTCAATAGGTGCGCCAGTTTTTCTGTGTGATAGTGGGTTTGTGTTTAACTCGCTTTTGAAACCTTAACAATGAGCAGTGCTTTGAACACATCCTCTCCTCTTTAACCTTTGTACGTCTCGTTTTGTTCCACGTGGTGAAGGATTCTACGAGAATGACACTTTCATTAGCAGAAGAGCAGGCTAGTGTGTACCCTCATGCCTTAAAAATTGAGGCCACGTATCTGTCTACCGGTCCTTAGGCAGACAAATAGAAATTGCCTTGTATATATTTGAAGAGCTGGTTTTGTTACAAACTGACATTCACTAGTTTTGGTGTGTATTGAGCTGTGTTGTCCTTCACTTTGAAATGCTTGGGGGTGAGCTGGTCTGTGGGCTTTGGGGACTTTCTTGCCTTCATCGCCTTTTTCTCTCCCTACAGGTGCCAAGGACCAGGCAGTTGGTGACGTCTCCAAGTCCCATGGGATCATCTGATAGCAAGGTCCTGCCGCTCAACGTCCAGGTGGTCACTCAGCACATGCAATCAGTCAAGCAGTCACCAAAGACGCCCCAGAACGTTCCCGCCAGTCCAGTTGGTGACCGCTCTGCCCGGCATCGCTACCCGCAGATCTTACCGAAGCCAGCAAATACCAGTGCTCTCACCATCCGCTCTCCCACGACGGTGCTCTTTACCAGTAGCCCAATCAAGACTGTTGTGCCAGCTCCACATGTGAATTCCTTAAATGTGGTAAAAATGACAGCAATATCTCTTGCCCCAAGCAGCAGTAGTGTGCCCGTCAAACAGACGTCTTCAGTTAGCAGTAGCGCGGGAGTGGTGGAGGAAGGGAGGACTGGGCCACAGATCAAAAACGGATCTGTTGTTTCACTTCAGTCTCCAGGATCCAAGCCTAGCGCTGTTGTAGCTACGCCTGCAGTTAAGATCAAAATGGAACCGGAAGCGTTGCTGGATGAGAACGCGGTACAGGGCCAGGAGAGCTCTGATGTGTCTAAATCCATAAAGGCAACCCCCGACCTGCCTCCTGCTCAACTAATTAATTTTGAGGTTGCAACCTTGAAGGTTTCAGCTGATGATGTCATGGAGGCAAAACCAGTTAAGGGCTGCGATCAGGGAGCTGAAGAAGCAGGGACCAAATATAAAATACAATCTAATGAGATCACGCCAGTTTCTCCAGCTGGCAATAATCAAAGCACTCTGAAGCTCTCCGTAGCCAGTCAGAATTTGTCCAGCACCAGCGTCGGTTCACCTCCTAACGGTGAGTCTGCAATTAAAGACAAAACATGCACTAAAAGTCCAAGAAAGCGACAACCTTCTACACTTCAGGATTCCCAGGTACCACCTGTAAAGAAACCACTGGTGGAGCCGCTTTCAGCTGGTAATGCTGCGGAGGGTCAAAAAGCAAGCAGTGTTAAGAAGTCTCCGAAGGCTGGATCGTTAACTAACAGTGACAGTACGGCAACACTTGCCCAAGTTCCCACCAAGGTACCTGTGAAGGTACCCGTACCTTCTCCAGCTGCAGCAAACTTAGCAACAGACCTTTCTTTGAGCACTGACTTGAATCCCAGTGATTCTGCTTTAGAACAGCAGCTTGCATCAGCATCATCTCCAGATATAAAAGTTAAATTGGAAGGAAACATGTTTATCATAGAAAATGATACAAAGTCTGATGGCAGCTTTAACCCAAATATGTGGCACCATATCACCAAAACCTCCGACTTTGCACCCGTGAATTGTGAACCGCCGCAGGACATCAGTGTTGTGACTATGGCAGGGCACGCGGGCTCGAGTGACTTGCAGGAGTCGGGGTGGGAGGCAGCGCACTGTGAAGGTGTGCAGCAGGACGCGTACAGCCAGCAGCTGCAGGGCCAGGTCCAGGACTCCTCCCTGGGGCAAATACAAGCACAGTCGTCGAATCCGTTACCCCTGCAGTCTGAGCTGAAAGAGTTCGAACACACAGTCCCTCAGTCAAACGAAAACTTCTTTTCATTTGATGATGACCTTACCCAGGACAGCATTGTGGAGGAGCTGGTGCTCATGGAGGAGCAAATGTCCATGAATAATTCTCACCCGTACGGTGGTTGTCTGGGAATGGCACTTCAGAGTCAGGCTGCAGCTCAAGGAGCTCCCGTGTCGTCTCACCCAGGCAGCGCGCACTTTTACCACTCGATCCNCCACCCCCACGCCAACACCCACCTCTGAAATGATCGCCGGATCTCAGAACATGTCCCGAGAGAGCCCTTGTTCGAGGCTGGCTCAGACGACTCCCGTAGACAGCGCTCTAGGAAGCAGCCGGCATACGCCCATCGGCACGCCGCATTCCAACTGCAGCAGCAGTGTCCCTCCGAGTCCTGTGGAATGCCGAAATCCATTTGCATTTACTCCCATCAGCTCCAGTATGGCTTACCACGACGCCAGCATTATATCCAGTAGCCCCGTGAAGCCGATGCAGCGGCCCATGGCTACCCACCCCGACAAAACCAAGCTGGAGTGGATGAATAACGGCTACAGTGGCGTCAGCAATTCCTCGGTTGCCAACCACGGCATCCTCACGAGCTATCAGGAGCTGGTGGAAGACCGTTTCAGGAAGCCTCACGCTTTCGCTGTTCCTGGCCAGTCGTACCAGTCTCAGCCGCGCCACCACGACACTCACTTTGGTCGGGTGACTCCCGTCTCGCCCGTGCAGCACCAGGCAGCCCCTGTCAGCAGCGCCACCAAGCAAGAGGGCTTTGCTGTCCCTGCTCCTTTGGACAACAAAGGAACCAGTTCCTCTCTCAACAACAGTCTGAGATGCCGGAGCGTGAGCCCTGCTGTCCATCGCCAGCGTAATCTCAGTGGAAGCACTGTTTACCCTGTTTCAAATCTACCACGCTCTAACCTGACGCCTTTTGGAAGTCCGGTGACTCCTGAAGTTCACAGCGTATTCGCTAATATCCACGCAGACACCAGTGCCAATAACATAGCGCAGAGAAGCCAGTCGGTCCCCTTGACTGTGATGATGCAGACGGCCTTCCCGTCTCTTCAGAAACAAACAAACACTAAAAAAATAACCAATGTGTTGTTAAACAAACTTGATTCTGATAGCGATGATGCGGTGAGAGGTTTGGGAATGAACAACATGCCCTCAAATTACACGGCCAGGATGAATCTCACTCAGATTTTAGAGACATCCGCTGCTTTTCCTAGTGCCAACCCGCAAAATATGATCAATTCCAGCACTTCAGTTTATGAATTCCAAACACCAAATTACCTCACAAAAAACAGCAGCGCCGATCAGATCAGTTTTTCTTCTGGAGATAACCAAGCACAATCAGACATCGGAGAGCAGCAATTAGATTTTAGCAGCACTGTAAAAGACCTTTTAGGGGAGGACAGTCTGCCAACAAACCAGCAGCTGGTGAATCAGGTGGCATCAGATCTCAATAACGTTGCATCTGTCTTTTCCAGCGACATCAGGTTGTCTTCCGAGCTCTCAGGCAGCATTAACGATCTGAACACTTTAGACACAAATCTACTGTTTGATCCAGGTCGTCAGCAGGGACAAGACGATGATGCTACACTGGAGGAATTAAAAAACGACCCCTTGTTTCAACAAATCTGCAATGAATCCATTAACTCAATGACTACATCAGGTTTTGAGTGGATGGAGAGTAAGGATCATCCTGCTGTTGAAATGTTGGGTTAATCTTGTTTTGTAATATGTATGTAGCACACTGTATCTAAAAGACAGACGTATTGTATTTGTCTTAATGGAAGTGCCTCCCGCAGCAGAAACACTTGCTATGTATTGTGGCATTTTTAAAAAAAGTTTGCTGTACCGTTGCTCATTCTTCAGCAGGGAGAAGGCAGTCTTACGATTTTAAAGAAATCTCTGAAGATGACGGGCTATCAAAGAGCCAGTATTAAAATTTGGATTTTATAGTGTTTCCCATTCGGTATTTCTTATTGTAGCAAATAAAGAGGTGGTCGATAGCCAGCCAGCAGCGACAGCTATGGGTGAGGCTTTGGGAGGGTTTTGAGTCGAGCTCGTTAGTAGGCTTTCCTTACGTTGTATTGCTTGTGGCTTTTAGTAGATGGCCCCTACTGCTGACCTTTGCCGGTCAGGTCTGAGTCGCAGGGTGCCTGCGCGTCAGCAGCTGCTGGGGAGTGGGTACGAGCGAGGCGGGTGGGCACAGGTACCCGGCCCTCGCGCGGCCGCCGCGGGAAATCTCCGTAGCTCCGGTGCCGTTGCCTTCTCTAGTAAACGCAGAGGTAGGAAAAACTACCAGGAACGATCAAGGAAAAAGAAAGATGCACTATAGCTTTTATTTAAGAGAAATAAATCTACGTGGTTCTTTTATCCATTAATATTCATTACATACTTGTTATTTTAGTTCTCGCTTCGATGTTTTTGTATTAGGTAAAATTCATGCAAAAAGATTTTGAGCACTGAGATTTAAGCGAGGCATAACACCCTATTTTAAAGTGATAGGTATTGTTTAATTATTTATCCACGCTGGAGAAGGAACGTGGTGTTTTCCCTCTCATTTTTTAAGTAAAAGAGCTGCTGGAGCTCATTAAAATACTATTTTTAAAGATTCGGTTTTTAAGTTTGCTCTTTCCTAACCCAGTAGAGGGTGTAGCAAGATGTTCTTTTCTCTGTGTTTCAGTAGGTTGAGCCTTTCTGTCTTTCTTGCTCGCTCTCTTTCTCTCAAACAAAAGATGATTAAGATATTAGAAAATGTGGTTGATCTAAAAATATTTCATGCAGAGCCATAATACTGCCAGGCACTTTACCGATACACAGTAAGACATGTCATCTTTCTTTTGGTAAAACTTCTTTTAAAAGTACTTACTGTTTTAGAAGCCTGAATTCCATTTTCATAAGTAATTTGACAGAACTGGTGAATTTAATTTTACTTTTTTAGAAATCCTTAGCTGCCCCTCTGGAAAATGAAAATGAGATTTAGAATTCTGCCTCCCTAGTTCACTTGAACCAAAAACGACCTTTTGCTTTACCAGCATGGTGTGGATCTCTCTAATGGTTAAAAGAGAGAGGTACTTAACCGACCACGGCCCCGATGCTGGAAAGAGGGCTTGCACAAGCGAGCTTTTACGAAGTGCGCCGAGGATGCTACAGTACCATCCCTTAAATTGAATAAAATTGATTATTTCTCCTGCAAATTGACACTTACAAAACAGAAAACGGAGCAGAAAACATTTTCCTCTCTTGCATTATTTCTTGGAATGAGTGATCATGAATTTTTGAAGAGGGAGGCACAATAAGCCCCCGTAGGCTGACTTAAGGGGAAGATGCTCAGATTTTTGGGGTGATTAGTGGTTTTTTTTGTCTTAAGTGTCTTGATGGTCTTCTGTTCCTTCAGTTTTTCGCAAATGACTTGAGATCCCAGTACTGGTCAGGTTTTTGGCGGTGCTGATTCAATTTGTGCTGCTGCTTTGGCACTTGGTCACTTGGTGCTGGTCTACCATGGCTTCTCTTGCTCTTGCCCCAGTTCATCACCAGTCTGCGGCCTCTTCTGCAGGGACAAACAGTTGTGCCAAGCTGTAGCACCTTCCAGGGGCCTGATTTCACTGTGCTTGCCTCACAAATTTTTGCCGCTTCGTCAGGAAGAGACTTGGGAGAGTTCAGATCCCTCCTTGAAGCACACGGATGTGGCGTGGTTTGCTTCGTTTCAGACCAAGTGACCCTTTTAATTTTTGTTAAGGAGATGGGGAGGAGACTAAAAACTGTGTGGTTGCCTTCTGCTGGTTGTCTTGCCGGGTGTCTGGCAGCAAGGCTGGAACCATTTTTCTTGTGGACTGCAGCTGCCGAAGGCAGGGCTGGAGCTCTGACCTGCCCGTGGCCTTTCGCCAGGGACGTGCTGAACATCCCCTTGTCTCACGGGCGTCCCTGGGTCTGGACGTCGCTGGCACCGAGACCGAGGTGGGCTTGGGGGAAATAAGTTTTGGCCTGACTCTACGAGTTGGGGTTTTTTTAAGAACATTTCTCAGAAAAGCAAGAGTAGATTTAAAGCTGATGCATTCGAAATTATGCAGCCGTCACCAAAGGTTTTTAAAAGTGCGTTTAAAATTATTTTTAAATACAAGCATTACATTGGGCCTAACGTGACTTAATTAGCAGAAATATTCTATAATCAGTGGATTTAAAGCAAATACATGTTTAATTTAAGAAGTGTTAAATTCGATAAGGATTGTTTCGAGTAAAATCCAAGGCACAGGCACAGCTTTGTACATTGGTATGTGTTACTTTCGAGGTGTTTGTGTGTCGGTGTTATAATTAATGATGTTAGGCCCCTGTACTTAGTGCTAGTGAGTTCTTTATGATGCATTGAGACAGAGCACTACTGCACACCAAAGTATGCAATACCCAAAGGAAAATTCTGTGATTCTAACAAATGGAAGCTTGTCTGTGTCAGATACTCCAAAACTAAGAATTTGAGGCAGTTCTGACCCCTTGTTTACATTATTGGCTTCCTACTAACGTGAGAAATAAATTATTTTGATAGCAGTTTTTGCTAAAGTCTACGAACTAGTGAATTTGTACCCTGTGTACAGTATTGCAGCAAACACTTTAAATTTGGTTGGTTGGTTAGTCCAGCAAACTTTCTGGGTTCATATATTGCACTAAAATTCTGTTGAACCTGTGGCAGGCACATTCCTTAGGATAAATGCAACAAATACGGCCCACAGATTTAAAGAAAAAAAAAAAGGCAAAACAAAAAAACCCCCTTTTTAATGTGTTTCATTATTAAAAAAGGCAAAATGTCATTAAAAGTGACAGGTGAAATTGTCTTATGTAGCAATGTGCATTGATCTCAATGAGATATTTCTATTTCTTATTCTCTTACATGAGAATATTACAGCAGGAAAAATTAAGTTTAGTTTGCTTCACCATGTTAATACATGATCACAAAACGTGCATGAGTGTTAATGACTTAATCTTGTACAGTACTAGATATATTCCTGTAACCACTTTTATTTTTTTTATTCTTTTGCTGTATTGAAACTGGTTCAGTGTTAACCAGGTGAGCATAGTTATTCACAAGTTATTTACTTTTTTATTTTAACTAATCCAGCTTAGTTATTGTTGAATATGTTCCTTTCTTGGATTATTTTTTATTGTTCTGGTGTTGAAACAACATTTTTGCATCATTTTATCATGATAAGAATTCATGAAGTAAATAATTTGCAAATAATTGCAATAAGCACTGACTTCTGAACTGAAAAGAAGGAAAGCGTTTCTTGTGCAGTGCATCTGAGTTCATATAATAGTCTTGTACTATACTGTGCTTTATTTACTGCACCATAAGGAAAGAAAAACCCCTGTTCCACGTTTTCATTTAGTGCAGGAAATCCAGATTCTCCCCTCTTCCCCAGTGTTTTGTTGTCTGTTGTACTGCTGAAACTACAGTAGTTGAATATTGCAGTAGCATTTCAGTTATTTTTTTTATTGAAAGTGCTCAAAAATTGTTTTTTAAATGTTTTCAAAAATAATAAAAACATTTTATATTAAAATGACTTCTGGAGTGGTTTTTTTTTCTTTATGTGGAAAACGTGTTGAGGTTGGCCTAAAATACTTTCTCGTTTGTGCGAAGAGGGATCGCAGCTGCCTGGTTGTACCGACTGGCTGCAGTCGCTGAGCCCGGTCGTACACGTAAAGAAGTGCATGACGGTTGGGAGCTGGGATGCCTTGGGCAGTCTCTGAGAAATCTCTTGAGAGAAGCTGGTGGTAACGGCCTTCGGACCAGTCACCTTATATTCTGTTTCTGTAGGTATCCCTTTGACGTGGAAAGTACTTGTGTGGCGATACGGTGATGTTTGGGGGATAAAAACAGCTGCAGCTTACAGTTGAATCTGACCGCTCAAATTTTCTGTGAAACATTCAAATAATATTTTGGCCGAGGCTGTACTTCAGAACGTGGTGGTGGTGGTCGTGCCGGTTGGAGCTGTTGGTCGCGTTCAGCCGCTCTGTGTGCGTTCATCCCGCGTGGGTGCTGGTCCAAGTGTTTGTTTCGCGCCCGGGTGCCGGCTTTTGCTGTTGTGGCGTACAACGTCCTGTCGCTGGTACAGCCATCCAGGGTGGCCGTGCTTTGCTGGTTTTGCTTTTCGATACTAGTAAAGCACTCATGAGATAGTGTTACAGCGCCGCTTGACTCGCTGCCGTAAAGGGGGAAATAGGCTGTTGTGATCTATGGAGTCCTCTGTTTGGATTGTAAAATTGTGTGTAGAGCCAGCCCTGTCCCAGCACGGTCTAAGTGAACACGATGGAAGAGTATTGCCAAGGAGCAGAAACTGGCTTTGACAAAACGAGGGGGAGGATAAATAGGTTTTGACGCTAAGAAGATAGTGCTGGATAACAGACTCCATCCCAGACTACGGAGGTGCTGGGGTGAGCTGGCAGGTGGCAAGATCTGATGGTGGCACAGAATCGCTCGGGGTCATCAACAAAGAAAAAGAATCGTCGGGGAGACGTAAAAGAGACAACATGAGTGAAAGAGCAGATTAATTTTAATGCAACACTGGAGGGAAGGCTACTAATGTATCTCAGGATTCTGAACTAACCTGCTCTAAAAGAGAGTTCTTGCTGAGAATTCATGGACAAGCTTTCTCCATGTTCCACCGCCGTACAAAAATGCAAATTAAAAGTTCCCAAGGAATGGATCCACACAGCAGTTAAGGTGAACGTGCCCGGGCCTGTGCTCGTCCCCTGGCCGCAGCGTGCTTGGCCGGGTGACCACAGCAGAGGTCCTGCAGGCAGCTCCCGCTCCGTGGCAGAGATTACACCACCCGCATGTCCTTGCCTTTATCTGAAAGTGCAGCCGCTTCTCGTGAGAGCGTCCTTTCTGCTTGACAGTAGAAATTAGGAACAGAGTTATTTTCTTGTAAGAAAATCCTCTAACAGCTCCAATGACCAAACTGGGGTGACGATTCCACGGGCAGGATCCACAGTGTGGATCAGCCTGTTCAGTGCTGCGTCACAGCTCGTGGATCTGACGGGGTGCAAGACTCCCTACACTGTCCTCTCTTTCTTTATTAGCGCTAGCTCTAGCAAATGGCATTTTAAGCAATACTTGGCAGAATTCGAGCGCTTTTTTTACTGTTATCATAACAAACCAGCTCCACCTACTTCGTAATTAACATTACCTAATGAAATTGGAAATCTTTTTAGTCTCTCTTGCTTTTCTTGATCAACTTGTTAAAAAAAAAAAAAGGTAAATACAAACTAAGCAAGGCTAGATCAATTAAGTCAAAAGTGAACTAAGGATAGGGAGAAATTTGCTTAGAAAACATACGGTACTAAAAAAGACATCAGTTTCATTCTGCAGATTGCAGTGTTTAAATACCCAAAATAGAAGAGCACCTTGGTATCATGCAGAATATGTAACCGAGTGATTTTAATTCCCAATAGATCATAGCATTTCTGCTATGTGCTTTGAGTGTGTAGGAGATACCCTATTAGTGATGTAAATACTCGAGATGTGTTGCCTTGGAACATTTGCATACGTATTTTCCAACGGCTTTGTCATGGCTCCTCCCGAGTTTGTTCTTCCTGGGCCTGCCTACCCATTTTCTATATCTGGTAATGCCTCAACTCCGCAATCATTAAAAAGGTCCATTTTTGTCCTTGTGGCTCATCTTTCCTCTGTTGTCAGCTTCCATTTAATAAACTGGATATAGATACTACATGGATTATGATAAGTTATGTATCATTGGAACTTTGCCTATCCACGCTACCTCATTAGATGATACCCATTAGAATAAAATTTTTAGTGGATCTCAAGCTGCTGAGCTGGAGGATACTCGGTTGTATATATGGGGCGTTTCTGACACAAATGTTAAAATTGTACTTGAAAAATTGGCCCAAGGATGGAAGTGAGTCTCAGGAGCTTGTGAGCAAGTTCCATTTTAACCTATGTATGCATGCAAGTAGCCACTGTTGGTAAAAATGTGTTCAGAGTAGTATAGAAATAATGCCAGATAATCTAAACTTGTCTTTAAAACCTTTGTGTATCTTAAAGGCAGGAAAAAAGAGATGCATAGGAAGCTGGAAATGTATCTCTGTCTGTTCAGGAGTTGATAGCCTCATGTCCAGTTATTAACTTGGTACTGGTGGATTTTTCTGAAGACTGAATTGAACAGGGTGCTCCCCGGCTGCCGCTGGGACTGAATCCATCTGTAGCCTCAGGTTTTCCGAGCAGCATGTGGAGGAGGGTGGCTACTAGCAATCAAGAGAAGTGACTGTCCCTGCAGCCCTCCTCGGGTGGCTACAAATCTGTGCTTCTCAACATGCTTACTTTGGAGAGCTGTCGGGCTCCCAATTCTCAAATATCCTTCTCTGGGTTTTAGCATGGAGGGGGAAACACAGCTGTGCAACTGTATCCCATCATAAACCAACTGATTAGGACTCGCTCATCTCCCTTCTCCATCAAAAACACCCTTCACAACCCTGAGGGTTCAATTTGCCTGCTCTATGTCAGTACTTCAACAGGAGGCTCGTTCCAAGGGCTGTGGTAATCAGTTCCCAGAGAGATCGAGCCCAGTTCCTCCTTGCTCTGAGACAGGAAGAGGCATTTTTGAAATGTGCTATTTAAAAAGCTGTGTATTAGCAAGGGTTCTTTCCGACTGAAACAAAATGCCATTTGGTTCTAGTTCAAACTGCTTTGAAAATCAGAACAATCTCTCCTGCTACGTATGGTACGTACAGATGAGAAGAGAGATGAAGTACCCACGTCCAGAGGTTCTTGTGCCAATGGCATAACTTAAATCTACTCTGACAAGGGTTACTGGTGGAAAGCAAGACTAATGCTGGGGCCTAAAATGGCTGTTTCTGCAAAAGCAAAATAGGAGACCTCGGTGCTTACTAATAAGGAATTGCCAAAGACCTGTTATGCTCCGTGTAACTTCAGAATCATTTTGCTGCTTTAGGAATCATCTCAAGCTGCGTTTTTTAAAAGTAACATTTACCAAAGGTAGCTATGTAATACAGGAGGATGTCTGCATTTCCCTTTGTTTGGCAGAGGTAATAGTCTTCTCAGTAACGGGTATCCTTTTACGGCACGCACAAGGCCTTACATCCTTATGAGACATCCTGGGTTTTAGGAGTACTTTCCTGTGGGAGTACTTTCTACACAAGCCAGACCTGAAGATGTGTGGACACTTCTGGGACGGTGTGCTATTACATGGAGGTTGGCCTTAGCGGTATTTAATTCCCAGTGGCAACACTTTCAAATTCGTTGGAAGCCAATCGGTCGACCAAGGATAACATACTGAAAATCTGTGTACTCAAAAGTAATTGAACGCTAAAAAAACCTCAGAAATAATTAAAATGACACTTACTATTCCCATTTTCCTAATGGAATAAGGGAGAAACAATTTGAGAAGGAGTATCTTGTGTGAAAACGAGACAGAAGTGAAAACAGGAGTGCGTGAGTGCTGCTCAGTCACGTGCCCAGTCAGAACAGCAGCTTCCTGTGGTCTTAGCTATGTTTCAGGTACTGGCAAAGAGCAGTGTAGCACATACTATACATATAGCACAGAGCATAGCACATACTACTTCATACACACACGCAGAACGATGACCTCAAGGTATTGAAAGAAGGAGAGCCCAAATACGTCATCCCTGGAAAGATCTTTCTTCTGTAACGTTGCGACGGGTTGAGCTGGTAGCAGAAATATCCACAATGACTGTGTTAACCACGGGATCGCTGGTGGTGAATTAAGCTGGGAACAGTGTGACAGCAGTTGACTGGAGCTCAGCACCTCCGGGTTTCTGTTCTGGCAGCTCTCCTCCCCCTCAAGCTGAAAATAGGGAGAGAAAGATGACATCTGAGCGGTGGTGATTCAGACGAGTGTTTACCACTTCATTCAAATGCATATGCACAAAACGAGGGTGACTTTCCACCTCCACCGCAGTTGCTCTTCTTACTATGCAGGTTTGCTCATCAAGCCGGAGAGATTTCCAAAAGAAATTGCTTGTAAACTGTTATACTAGTCACGGAAATTAGGAAAAACATTTCTTACGTCTTTCCCTTCTCACAGGCTCCCTCGTGAGCGCCGGAGTCTCATCAGCTTTCCTGGGGGACAGGGGATCTCTGCGGGGACAGGGATGGAGTGGCTGGTGTCAGTGCCTGGGGAACACAGCCCCGTGCTCCCAGAGCCCCGTTAGATTTTGCCCGCGGGCTGCCCTGAAAAGGAGCTACTTGAGAAATTCTGGTTCATGTCTGGTCTGTGCCTGGGTGACACTTTGGTCTGTGCCTGGGTGACACTTTGCTGTCATCCCACAGGGACAAGTAGGGCTGTAGGGTTGGAGACGGCTGGAGACAGTGGCTTGGCAGAAGGCAACACAGAAAGCAACACGGTCCAAACAGAAGATACGTTACTTTTAAGGGAAAGGAAAAAAGCTGAGGAAAACAAAACCACTGCCTTGGGGGAACTGAGAATAAAAAGGAGCAGTAAGGGGCTGGGGAAAGCCTGAGCGTGCGTTAACATCAGTCTAGTTGCAAGGCGATGCAGAGACAACAGGCACTCTGGGGTGACTTTTACCTGACCGAAATTCTTGCTTACAAAATTTAAGCTTTCATCTCTTTATCTATTTCGTGTCTTGTTATCATGGTGCTTGAAATTTGGAAAAGTACTTAAGGGGGGCCTATGGGAAAGATGGGGAGGGACTCTGTCAGGAAGGGTAGTGATAGGATGAGGGGTAACAGTTTTAAACTGAAGGAGGGGAGATTTAGATTAGATATTAGGGAGACATTCTTTCCTGTGCGGGTGCTGAGACCCTGGCCCAGGTTGCCCAGAGAAGCTGTGGCTGCCCCATCCCTGGAGGTTCAAGGCCAGGCTGGACGGGGCTTGGAGCAACCAGGTCTGGTGGGAGGTGTCCCTGCAGGGGGGTGGAAATAGGTGAGCTTTAAGGTCCTTTCCAACCCAAACCATTCTGCGGTCCCTTGAAATCTAGTATTAAGCACCAGGATCTAGCATGCGTTTGCACGTAACTGTAGAGCCAAGAAGTGTGTTGAGTCTTGGGCTCTTAACTGTATCTCTGCCGTTAGTCTCATTAGTAAGTCATTGCCATGGTAGTAGAGAAATTGAGATTACTAGGCTATCAATAGGTATTTACTTCTCTTAGTCACAGCAGTGACTCACTAGTAATATATTTTTTTCCTATTAATTCCCTCTGTGTGTAGTTTTCCACGTACCTGCCACAGTGACGTTGTGAGTGGTTCATCATAACATTTTCTGTTGTATGACTCAGTAGAACAAAAGACAATAGGACAAAAGCCTGTGTGTGTCATTTGCATCCAAATTTTTTGTTTAATTGTGGTTAAAATGACTCCTGAGTCCTTTAGTTTAAAGGAAGAGCAGTGAAGATAAGTTATCCAATTTGATTTAAAATCCTCTGTAGAAAACGTATCCTATATTTAATAAGATAAAACATACTTTGATGTTATTCAATGTCCCAGCTTTTGTGACTTAACCATGACTATAGTCGATACATATTGTTAAGCGAAAGATTATTTTGTTATGATGACCCTTTGGAATTCTGAAACAAATCTCCTTTTCCCACATTTTTTCCTCCTTTAAGAACAAACAGTGCTTTGGTTTTTTCCAAGCAGTTCTGTTTTAGAGTGTACGGATTCTCTCCACCTTGTAAAAACATTTACAATAAGAAAAGATGCAAACCAAGTGCTGTAAATGTATATAAAGTTCAAGCCACAAATCGGGTCTATCAGGCTGGATGCCATCACCTAAGAGATGGAAAATATTTTTAGAGTTTGTAATTTTTCAATCTTTCATGGCACTGAAGGTTAATTTAGATGGCAAGAGAAGTCAAACGTCTTTGTTACCAGATGGAACTCACAATGGGAATGGAATAATGAGATAAAATATTAATATGTTTTTAATGGTCCCGATATACTGTTAAAGCGTTTTATTGCATTCAGATGATCCAAATGCAGGTTATTCTCTGCAACTGAAAATCAATTATTTGCAGAAAGAGGAAGAGCTCTCAGATATTAGTCTGTAATTGTGTAAGACCATAAAATATTAAATGCTGGAGATATATATCTTATATAAGAACTGAATGTTTAACAGATTGTGGTTTACTTTCCCTCGTTTTTAAGTAAAAAGAATACTTGAATTTAAAATTCTTCTATTTTGAATGAACTACTAGATGTCTTGCTAGAATATTGAAGATAACTATTGATCCCACCGAAATGCACACAGACCTTATCTTAGCACATGGATGTCACTGGATTACAAAGCCAGAAACACAAGCCTTGTTGATAGCAAGTCATCTACTTACGGATTTTGGATTTCACTATGTGGAGTTAAACTCCTGTTCTGGACAATCAGTAGTCTTTCCACACCAAAAAATGAGTCAGTGAGATCTTATTTGGGGCTACATGACTCTCTGCTACTTAAAAAATGTAATATAAAAAATTGAGCATGCTAATGCCCTGTTGTAAATTTCAAAAGGGCACTATTTCAAATTTCAAAGTTATTGAAATGACACCTTGCTCAGAATTTCATGTTTGAGTTTTGATGTCTTACAAAAAAGCCCCCAAACTAATGTGCCAATAAAATACTCAAAACCAAAACCTTTGTTAAACAGGACTTCAGGATGCTTGAGAGTGCATCTTCCAGTGTACAGAAAAGCTGAGACTGAGATTGTGGGAAAAGAGACAAGCAGAGTTCAGGCAAGCAACAGTAATGTTCCAGTACCTTTATTAGACTAACTAATACAATTTTGGCAAAAAAAACCAACCCAACCCACAAGCTTTTGGGGGTCTGACGCTTTCTGCCTGACATGGTTTGTACGCTCTAGCAGAGTGCAAGAGGCAGCACTGCAAAACCAGGTATTCACGCTCGACAGCCACAAACCCACATGCTATTTCTAGCAATCTGTAAGAATAATTTACTAATCAACGTTAGGCTCAATCCCAGAAACAAGTGCTTCACAAAGCAACTGGATGTGGAAATCACGCCTGCTGTAACTTAGGCAGGTTTTCCCTGCTTGGCTGCCACCCAGGAACCTCCCACTTAAATTTGGACAAGACTGTAAACTCGTGCTGGGAGAGTGCTGTAGGCAAGGCTGAGTGAACCGGAGAGAAATGCTGGGTGTCCAGAGGCTTGATCCAGAGACAGGAGGGAGCTATTTCTTTTAAATTACCTGAAAGCTTATCTGGGTCTTTTTTTACAGATTTCCTCAGTTGGTCTAATAAAAGACATCGTTTCCCCAGGTAAATCTATCCGTTCATGTTCATAGACAATCATGACTATGAAGGCAATTGCCCGGATGCCATTTTGTTTCTCAGGCACTCACCTGATTTTTCGTAGGTAATGCCCTACGTTGATTTTGGAACATGCAGGACCTGATGTTGCTGTTGAGGTTGCCGTTCCTTGGAGTCTCCTGCTACGCCTGGGAGGAGAGTGCAAGTGTGTGTGATAACGGGCACAGGCTTGCCTGAGCCCTGCCGTGGAGGTGTTGGTTACCTGGACGTTTCGTGATCTGCTGGGGGAAGAGTCCAAGGAGCTGAGCCTGGGTCTGTGCTTGTTTCAGAAGGCGCAGAGTTCCTCACAGGGTGGTGACAGAAGTAGGTCACCTGGGTCGCGAGGGGCCAGCTTGGATGAGCTGAAAGGTGGCGAAAGACGCCGGTTCCAGTACAGGTGCTGCTACGTTTGGTCGCTGTGAGCGACACACAGGATTTTCCACACGTTCATCCTAAAACGAAGGTACGTTCTCTGCGCTCACAGGCTGCGTCGTGCCTGGAGGAGTTTGGCTCAGGCTTGTAGAAAGGCTTATGGCTACAAAGCTCAGACTAAACCACTCTATTTTTAGTTGTTTTAGCACAGCTCTTCCTGTTGTGCTCTGCTGGCTGGGAAGGCCGGTGGGCAGGGAGAGACTCCCGAGTGATTCACGCACAGGCAGCTGTTGGAGGCAGCGTGAATTCAAGCCGTTTACAAACCCATCCTGGAAACGGGTCCTTCCGACGGGAGCGTGGGTGATGGTTGGGAAGCAGCACGGAACGGCCATTTGGGAACGACCCCAAGCGTTCAACGCTCCCTTAGAACGCGCTCCTGTGCCGCTCGTAAATTGGAACGGGGGGATGCAGATCTTTCTTTTGAGGGAATGGAGAGGCTTTACAGCATTGGGGCTTTGCCTTCAGACAAGGCTTTGACAGTTTATGGCCTGCTCTCCTGCGGCATTCTCCCTGCCTGTGCCGTGTCAGGCCGGCTCCGGCCCTTACACCGCGGGGACTTCCTTCCTCCTCCCGCCGCCCTGGAAGGCGGCACTACCTCGTCCCAGCGGGCACGGTCCTTCCTACACACCGACGGTGATTATTTTTTCCTCTCAGTTTTCCCCAAATTCCTGCAATTCCCGAAGGCTCCCTCGGGTCTAGGCCAGAGCTCCCACCGCTCGCGCTTGGCCCCGAGAGGCGGGAAAGCCCCCGATGATGCAAACCACCGGGGCGATTCTGAGGCAAACGCCTTCATTCATCGCATGACCCAGCCGGGGGGCGCCGCCGGTGCCGGGCAAGAGGCCGGCGCTGCCCCGTGCCCCCGGGGCGGCCGCGGGGCCGGAGGGAGCCGGGCGGCTCCCCGAGGGGCACAGAGCGGAGAGAGCCGGCCCCGCCCCCCCGCCGCCTCGGGCTGCC
>VZSF01009519.1:505458-567097 GCA_013398295.1 Chionis minor | reverse complement strand
TGGGGGAGCGGGGCTGAGGCGAGGGGCGGGAGCCGGGAGGGGGGTCCCGGCGGGCCCGCTGCCCTCCGCCGAGGCCGCCCCGCCGGTGAGCCGTGTCTCCTGGCAGCGGCGTTCCTGTGCCCGGGCTGCTTCGGGAGCGCCGCGCGAGCCTCCCCCCGCGGCCGGAGGAATTCGGGTGCGTTGGGCAACTTCCTCGAGAGGCGGCTGGGTGGGCGCTGCGGGGCCGCTTCTTCCCCCGCTCCCGCCCCCGGTGCCGAAGAATAAACTCTTTGTTTGGGGCTTCGTCGCGGTGCGGGGTGGCGGTTGTGCCGGCGGCGGTTCGGGGCCTGGGCGGGAGCCCCGCGTGCCTCGGGGCGTTGCGGTGGGCTCGGGGCAGGCGCCGCGGTTTGTGCCGCGGGGCCGCGGTTCCTGCGGGCCGCGACCCCCGGAGGGTGGCGGAGGTACCTGTCCCCGCGCTGCGGGGGCGGGCGGGTGCGGAGGGCTCCTGCGGCGTGACCCGGGCAGATACTGATGAATAATTAACTTTATCGAGAAGAGAGAAGGTCGCGCTTTTTTTGTTGGGGTTTTTTTTTTTTTGATTGCAGGTACAGGAAGACTAAAAGCTGTTCTGTGACCTGTGTGAAATGTCAGTAAAGTTGTCTTTGAGCCAACAGGATATTTTACCAAACCTGTCTGTGATCAGCTCGTTTTGTGTCCAGGCAGTGATAACCTCTCTGTCAGCGCACGCTTGTTGCGTCCTTTGCAGGAATTCACTTTATTAAGAATTTGAAATATTATTCCTAATGTGTTAGCATGGCGCACTTTCTCAGGTTCTGCTTCACTTCTGGAGAAGTAACTGTAGAGCTCTTAAATGACATACATGTATTTTTTTCTTCATCCTAATATTTGAATTGCATAGGAGTTCTAATAGAAAATTAGCACAGAGTGCTGCAACAGTTGCATAGCACTTCCCATTGCAAGGTCCCATTTCCAGTTGCTAGTAACTTTTTGAGGCTGTCTAGTTAGACTAAAACATTCCATGCCTCGGGCTCTCTATTTTAACTTTATTAAACTTTGGTCAGTTTAGTTGGTTCTTAGCATCCCGCGCTATGGGGAAAATATTTTGAAATCTGGTGAAAATCGAACAATTCTGATCTCTTCTCCATTCTCTTGAACACGAACATGTTCCTTTGGAACAGCTGGAGGAAATCGGAGAAAGTTTTGAGTATGAAACAAAACTGTCAGATCAAACCTTTTCCTTAATTTGAAAGCTTAGCCAAAGTTGTTTAACTTACTAATGTGAAAAATGCAAGGTTTTTATGATCGGAGACTTTGATATTCAGTTGGTGCTTACTGATTCACACGTGAAGAACTTGCTCAGTTTTCTTCGTGGTTTTCATGTGTGATTCTGCGTGCACAAACGGCAGAACGAACGATCTTAGGGTTGTAGGAACACTGCTGTCAGCTGCTTTTGCCCAGGGTACTAGAACTAGAGTTCTGCCTCTCTGGATTGTCTTCTTTTTGTCCTCCCAGAGTTTAAAGCTGGAAGATTGCATACACGGTATTGCACCAAAAACATAAAGTCAGAAACCCAAATCATATTCAAAGTAGCATCAAGGAGTTTTCTGTGAAAGCGCCCCCCCCCCGCTCTCATTTTGCGGGCATTTCGTGGTTTCTGTCTGCACACTGCTGCTTCCTCAGGGCTGCTCTGTGACCCATTCTGCAGGATGGATTTGCTTGGGGTATCAATCAAAATTGTCTGGTAAAAGAAAGTGGTATTATCTGCAAAACCTCTTTACTTGTTGCAGCTATTGTATACGATCATACGGCAAATATAATAATTGCAAATAAATGGTAATTAAAATAAGGAAGGAAGGTAGTGAGATGTTGGTCTAATTGTTGAGGCAGTTGAATGCAGTATTAGAGTGTGGATTTTTCCTCCTCCTCTCCAGTCCTCTCCCCTCCCCCCTATTATGCATTTATTCTAGATTTCTTGGTTAATGGTGTATTAGTCACTTGGGTTTAATACAGGATTGCTAATATGATGTTGCTGACACAAACAAAATGACGAAGAAGCTGGGATGAAAAGGATGCTGTAGCTGAGGTTGTATATACAGTGGGTTATTGTATATGCTGTATTTAGGTATCTGAATTTCAGTGCCTGAATCCAGCAGATTCAGTTGTCCTTAATTTCTCTGGTTCAGTTTCTCTCTGTAAAACGGATATAGTATCCTTCTGTCGCATGCAGGACTTATCACTTAGTTGGTTATTGAAATAACGAGCACTAGAAAACTCAATGGGGAAACCCAATAATTCTGTATTCAGAGCAGGGTCTTAGCAGTGTGTGGAAAATAAGGTCTAGGGTTACACGCTAAAAAAATGAAAACAGGAGAAAATACAAAGTAGTAGTTCATGAGCGATCCCAGTTTTGTTTACTAAGTAAGGCATCCATCTCTTAGAAAGAAATAGTTTACGATCCTGTCATCAAATGTTCTGATAGTAAGAATATGCAACAACAGGGTAAAATTAATATTATCTAGGAACAGTATTAGACTAAGACTGAATGTTGATCACATTTCTGAATGTTTTTATTGTGAATGATTTTACATATAGAAATATACATACACATTTTCTATAGTATATAGACATAGTATATAGGGAAAAGGCAAATAAACAGATTATACATCTTGCTACAGCTGATCTCAATGTAGAAAAATAAAGAGCTCTAATATTCTTAAAAATTACTCTTTATCCTCTCATTAACTTTTTTTTTTTTTTAAAGAGAAAAGGAATACCTTAGGCTACACTTCCCACCTCCAGGTCGGACTTCCTCTTGAAGTGCTCTTTGCCTCCGGCAGCTTAAAAAAAACAACCACAGTTGGGACCATTAACTGTTGCAGACTTTGTCTTGCCCTGTGAAGTGGGTAACCCTGTGTGTTGTTGCATACTCGGGATACATCTGTCTGCCTTGGAATATAGTTGGAAGTGTTTGTTCAGATCCACAGGAGCGGACTGTCGCTGCTGCTGCTTTTCTTTGTCATGGCCGTGGTAACTTTGCTGGTGCTCTTAAATGTGCTTGTTGAGGTGGGGTGTCCATAGCTACAGGGGTTTTGGCTGAGGGACTTCCTAATACAAAACTTTCAGGTTGCTAAGACTTGGATTTCTGTAGATAAAACACTTTGATCAAGTATTTTCTGACACTGGGCGATTTGCTTCCTGTTACCGTGGTTTTGTGACAATTGACTGAAATATTAAATACAGCGTTTTCTAACTAATTGTGGAATGATCTTTCAAAGGCTGAAGGAAGAATCATTGATACTTCAGCTGATGCTCTGGTATTTCTTTGGTTACAGAAGGAATTACATTTTTCAGTGGTTTGCTGGGTTAAAAATATAATTGTTAAAGAACAGTCTAGAATGACAATGTATTTATTTCTGTTTTCTATTAAACTGCCTGCTTGTACTGTAGGGCTTTGGAATGGCACTTAATAAAATGACAGCACTTGCCTATGTACAGGTATTTCATATTGTGTTTAATTTTAAAATTTCTGTATGTCAGAGTTCTTAGACTCTAGCCTGAATTAAGGACCCTCTTATTTTGATAGCTCTTTTTGTATTGCCTAAGTGACTTTGTAAGTTAGCTAGCTCTTTTGAGCTGTTCTGTTTGATCTGTTTCAGGGATCAGACCAGTAGTGGGAACTTTTCACAGGTGAAAATACGCTTCCCACTTGTATGCATTTGCCGTTTCAGGTTTCTGTGTTACTTCAGAGCTCTCCTATGTAGAACAAGTGTTTTTGTTTTCTGCAGGTCACGTAAGATTTCTCATAAGCATATGGTATTTCATTCCGGAAAGCTTTAGATATATTTTTTTGTATTCCTTTAGGATACACTACTGGAGTAGGTTGTTCATGGTTATTTAGGTTGCTGCTGGTGAACTGAATGTCTTGGATACATGGTTTGTCTTTCAGACATTACTTCGGAGACTGGTGTGGACTAGTCTTCCTCTGAATTGCTTCGGACAAAAATAGTAATTTTTATTTGCCTTGTTTGTGCCTGAGCTTGAGGCAGCCCAGCGCTTCTGTTCTGTTCAAACCCTAAGGGCTCCCCAGCACCTCTCTACTAGATGTCTGCTCCGTCTGACTCTGTTCTTATATGGGGCGCTCAAATAGAGGGGGGGAAAAAATAGACACGCATGCCTCTGTGCTTCAGAAATGCTCTGAATTTATTCTAGGCTGTGAAAGACTTTCCCATTGCAAGGCATGATCTGGAATCGCATGTATCTGGAACGGTTTAGACACTTGCAGAAATGGTGATACTTGCTGGTTTGGGGGGAAGAGAGGTTTTTTTTGTTTTGTTATGGGTTGGTTGGTTTGTTTGTTTGTTTGGAGTTTTTTTGTTGTTGCTTTGTTTGAACAGCAGTTTAATTTGGGTAAATCTGATGGTTTCCAGAGGCTATTTTATGTACCTGAGTTTGGTTTGTTTTGTTTTTTTAAAGCCTTTCTTTCACCCTGAACTGACATACACTGGCTGTGCCTGTTGTGGATATTGGGTTGCACATGTTGAGAAGTGGCTCGGTGGTGGTTGGTTTTGTGTTTGGGTGGTGGGTTTTATTTTTTTTTTTTAAGTAAAATTCTGTTGACAAACAGATATCTGACTCCACTAGTGGATTCTTGTCTTCCTGAATCTTTTCCTTAATTTACAGTTGAACAGAGGTGTTAAATATAATCTGTGGCAATAGCCAGCATTTCTTGAAGGATGAGACTTCCTTATTTACGTACACAAAATGTTCCTGTGGTACAGTTAAGGCTTAAGGTGTTTTAGTGAGTTAGTAAGGCTAGACTGTAACTGGCAGGTGGAAGTTAATGGCTCTCATTATGTTTACAGGATTGATTAAAGTAGTCCTATAATAGGAATCTTCGTGAATCTAAAACTTTTTGTAATTGCTCTGAGAGAATTTCTTCAAAGAAAAAAGATTCAACTCCGTGGGTCACCACAGAGGGGGAAGAGAGAGCTCTCTGGGCTGTGAAGGAATGGTCAGGACGGCAAACTCTCCTTCCCACCTCCTGGTGAAATGAACTGGTGATGCTAGCAGAATTTACTATCATCTAGAGGTCGTCTAAAATATGTATCTGCCTTGCTTGCAAGGTCTGGATATTGCAGGAATTACTTTCCCTCGACTAAGGCTCACCATTCTGTGGGAAATGCTTTCTTTCAAATGAGATGGTAAGTTTTAACAATGACTTCGATGGGCTGATTCCTCATGCTGTCAATTTTGTAACTATCTCCTGCTGAATATAGCATATAGAAGTGCTCCTAGCTAGCCCGACCTTATGTGTTGGAGTTTCTAGTTTAAGATCTACAGAATTTTATTTAAACTTCTTAGTTCCTCTTTCTCTAGAATATACGAGGAAGGTCTGTTCTTAAATGGTTAGGTTTCTTAAGGTTAGGCAGGTGGAGAATGTCAACATCTTCTGGAGCATTTAAGGGAAAACCTTCTGTGCTAACCTCTGTGTAGGTAATGGAAAAGCCAAATCCTTAATTACTGAGACTCTGAGAGTTTTCTTTGAGATGAAAAGACTGCTGATTGCTCCAGTAAATGCCATTAAGGAATATGTTTTTGTTGTGAAACACTCAAACGTATCTTTTATGGTCACTAATGATCTTGAGGTAAAAAACCAAAACAAAAACCAAACAAACTTTAAATGCAATTTGAAATAAGTGCTCTTGGACGGGAGAGAGCAAGTTTCCTATCCTCTAAGGTATGGGGGTTTTAACTTAGATGACACTGTTGTGTTTCTGTACTGAAACTGACAGATGCAAGAAACTATCTTTAGTAGCTTTGGCTGTAAGTAATCTTTCAGCGTTGTTTCCAAGCTGCTCCTGGGCTTCAGAGCCTTCGGTCATGATGTCTGTCTTTAATCAATGGTTTGTGCTTGAAGTACAAACCACTAGTAGGGTCAAAAGCTGGGTAAGGTGCCTTGTGTAAGGTGTCTCACAGATTTGCGAAGCGTGCTATAAAAGAAACTATACATTCATGATGTGTATCTCTTAAGCTAGTATTTATTCTTTAGCAGGGTCTTGGCTGTAGTGCACTTCTACCCATGAAGTGTCCTAACTTTTCTTGCTGTTTATAGCTGTTCCTTAACGTCTGTGTAGATGTGCGCTGCAGAACTCTGTAATAGTTGGTAATATCTTCCCCTCTACTGACTTTCCGGACCTCAGTACACGGGGTGGGAGGGATCACTCTACATGGAACATAGAACACATTCAGCCTGTTGAACATCCCTTCCTTTTTGTGTGCTTTCACTGGGCCAGGCTATTTACTGGTTTCGGTTGTGAACTTGCAAAGTACTGGTATATTTATTTCAGCTTGCCTTATCTGCACATAGCCAACTCTAAATTTTCTGTTCTCTCTTTATCTGTGTACTGTATGCAGACATGGTATGAAGCTTAGGAAAGCCTTAATATAATTAATTCCTGATATTACAGAATCTTAAAAGGTGATGTTGCTGTACTGTTTTATCGTTGTAATATCCTTTGATGCTCTTTTCTCGGCTTGATTTAGCGGTAGTTGATTCTTGACCTATTTAGCTGGAACAAAAGAATAACAGGATGTTATTGCCTAGAGCAATTGTTTACTACAAAGCGTGCTCTCTGCTAGACTACTCAGACATTTTTATGTTGGCTTCCTCAAAAAAAGCTGTCTAGTTATCCAACAGATACTGCAATTTTATGTTTTACATCCTTGCTCCATCTATACAAATACCCCTTGCACAAGTCTGTGCCCAGAGCTGCTGCCTTTGATGGGGTCTTGTGTGTGTGTGTGTGTGTGCGTGTGTGTTACAGAGCAGCTGGGTGCTGGGGCATTAAACCTGTAAGACCCTGTGTGTTCAGAGCAGCAGTGAATTCTCCATCTCTTCAGCTGTACAGGCAGAATAAATTTAGACTGAGCACTTTGAGTTAATGTCAGGACCGCAAAAGCATGGGTAGGCGTTTATGGCCAGGAAGAGACTCTTGGGGAGATAAATTGGTCTGAGAGCACAGCTTCCTGGCCCGGCTGCAGGGCTGCTAGACACAGCTGGCATGTTCCTGGTTACCGACCAGGCGCCTGTCTCTTCCTGTGCCGCTAGAACCGCTGGAAGCGCTGCAGTGGTGGAAAAGAGCAGCCAGGCGACCCTGAGAGTGTCCCCAGTCAGTCCAGAAGAGGTGCGGGCTGCAGCCCGGGTCTGTCTCGGAGCAGGAAGACACCCTCAGGCTGCAGCTGCCTGTGGACCTACAGCAGCAGTCAGGGATCCACCACTTCTTGTGCCTGTGGCTACAAAGGGGGCAAATAAGGATCTCCTGAGCAAGGTGAATGATGAAGTAAAAGTTCAAAATTGCTTTTGAAACCGTAAAATTTTGGTTCTGAACCTATTCCCTGTGGATGCCGGAGTTAAGTTTCTGATGCTTTGTCTCCACGCAAAGCTTGCATCACCTGATTTTTGGCTACATGAAATTACCTTCAGGCAGTCCTGGAACTCTTTGCCTGTTCATCGTTTCCTCAGATCAGCGTTCGGGGCAGTGTTTGTGAGCTGTAGCAGGAGTCCTCTAGCAGTTGTGCCTGTCATCGGTGAGTAGGGAGGAAAGGTCGCACGGTCACAGCGCAGAGCGGTATCCTGTTGGCAGGATCCTCGTCAGGATGCGCGGGGTCGTGGCGTAACGGGTCCTGTCTGGGTAAGGCACTTCTGCCTGCGTTTGCATCAGGCCGTCTGAATTTCTCCTGGTCTGCCTTGTGTGCTAGCGTGGTCGCTGAGTGGGGAACCTAATCCCTCATGATTAAGTATTGCACTTTGACATTGGCGTGGGGTTTTTTTCTGAAGTTTCTAGACTTTATAGTTTGGAAAAGGAAGAAGCGGACCCTTCATTATCATCTGTCAGTTTAAAAAAAAAAAAAACCAACAAAAACACCCACACAAAAAGGTGTGTGGTGGGTTTTTGGGGAGATGAGAGCAGTTTAGTGGCGAAAGTGAAAAAGGACGTTGGTGGGGAAGATTGTTGTGAACAATTCAGATTTATTTTCTTCTAAGCAGTTTTTTGTTGAGCTAGGAGGATATGTCTACATGGCAGTTCATAAGCAGGTGTCAGCTTGCTTAGTTGTTTTGCTGGACAAACTAAAATCCTGTAGCTGTCCTAGTTTGGTACCAACCCCAAACAAGTAATACTTTCTCTTAGAGCAAGGCGTGTTTAAATCAACCTTCAGCATGCCAGCCTCAGGTTCACAGCTTCTAGTTTCCTGAGGTCATGTACAAAGCACCTTGTCTTTTTGTCAAACAGCGTTTAGATAACATTCAGATCTGTATTGTGATACAAGTAAACAAGCTGAATGATAAAGGCAACTTCAAAATCTGAGGAGTGTGGATCCTATTTCTAGGCTCTCCGCAGTGTGGACTGCATTGATCCCCTGTTAAGCCTGACTCTTGAGATGCCCATGCCCAAAAGTATCTTTCTAATTGTCTTTATTTTTCTCATGCTTGAATAACCAAGAAAAGCTCCTGACCTAAGCAACTAAACGCAGATGCAAGAAAAGGTATTTGTCTTCTCAGGCAGTGTGTCCTCCACCAGCGTCTGCTCTTGGTCCCCTTTTTGAGAAGGAGACAGTGAGAATGTTTCTGGAGCTGGATCGTGTCCGCTGGGTCCCACGGGCTGTGACTGACCCCTCTCTTGCTCGGAGAGGGCAGTGGTGCGCTGAGTGAAGCGCGGAGGTGCTCGGTGAGAGTGGAAATGCACACGTGGGACTCTTCAGCTTGAGCAGGCTCCGCCACTCGCTGGTGCCAAGTAGTTGATAGAAGGTAAATTGGATGCTGTTTTGGAATCTAAGACAAGGGTGGACACTTTAGAACATTTGTGATCTATAAAAAATACTAACAAGTAGGTCTTCTTAATGCCAACGTAGTTTTATACTTATTTTTTTCTTAAATCTGGTCTGTTCTATTGCTGCCAAAAGGGTATTGGTAACATCAAGTGCTTTAAAGCCAGATCGTGGCTAAGAATTTTGAAAGCTTAGGACACCTACTAGTGGTCAGTGCTGGGTGAGGTTGGGTTTTAGGTCTTTCTTTTTTGAACTACTAGATTTCCTAGTAGGAGACCATTTTCTTTGGGGTGAAGGTGGAAGATGGACTTGTGATTTGGCTGGAATAGTCTCAGCCAGTTGACTGTTTTGTCAATAAGTGGATATTGTAGATGTTCATCTGTCCCCTGGCAATTGCCTCTAACTGTAGAGGTTGGGGGAAACTAGCTTACTTTTATTTTATTTTTATTTAGTGGTTTGTTTTCAGCTCTCCCTTGTTAGTCTCTGCCTCGGGTTTAACATGCAATTCTCTGTTAGCTTTACAAACCCCTCCAATTATTACTGGTTGGGAGTTCAGCCCTGTGGTTATATATGAGACCAATGATAAAGCAAACTTTCGGAGTACTTCCTACACCTACACGTCTCCTTTTGAAAGCACTTTCAATCAGATGTGGAATTCGGGAAGGCCCCAGGGACAACATCTGCTGCTTCACCCATTGATGTGGTATCTGTTTAACCCTTCAGCCACCTAGACTGGATCAGCTTTCCTCACAAGCATTTCTGACTAGCCGCTGCCTACAAACAGTCCTTCAGCTGCAAAGCTTTCTGATTTCCAGGGAAACAGTGCTCATTTGTCCTCTTCCTCTAACATGGTCACAGCTGTTGGGATTTTTTTTCCCCCGCTTGAATTCAGTAGCTCATCACATGAGCCATGTAAGACTCTGCACAGCTATATTAATTAACAGGAGAAGTGCAATCACTTATGTCACTCCTGTGAAGCTGTAATTTGAATAATGTGTAACTGAAATAGGTTTTGGTTTTCAAAAATCTCATACCCTGCTGACACGTCATTTCAGAAACTCCAGTATTCTAAGCCTGGCCTCTCTGTGCTGTAAAATAAAAATAGATGCAAGAATTCTTTATTCTTGCCTTTTTTGAGAGTTCTTTACCACTTTATTAATCTGTTCTGATGAATCTGATACCCTTTTTATTGCCCTCCGGAAATAAATTTATGGTGGGAGTGTATTTCCCACCCTCTGGTAAGTGCCAAGATACCATTAGGTGAAAGTTTGCTTGGTCTGTCTGCATTTGTCTGAGTGTTTATGCAACTTGCTTGAACAGCGAGTGAGATGTAAGTGGCAACCCTCCATTCCTTGCCTTCCTAACAGGTCGTGCCCATGTGCACCAAAAATTGGTGCGCTCTTCAGAGCACGTTCTCACAAAGCACGTTCTCCTTGCCTACTCTGTAGAAAAGACGGCAAAGAATTGCCTGCCGAGAAACACAGGAACTGCCCGTGGAAGCTGCTCCCACATGCTCTCCTTCCTGGGAGCAGCTGGGAGCAGTGGAAGTCACTGGGCTGTATGAACGGTGGCAACAGCAGCTTGCTCTTGCCATTGCCCTCGGAGCAGATCTTCACGTGTGCGCTACGCAGTGTGTGCATACTGTGTCCAGTCTGATATAAAGGTACTGCAGCGCTTCCTGGGGAAAGCGGTGACAGCCACTGCCAGAACAATTTGTCATTTGGGAAGGAAGGCTGGCAAGAGCAGTTGTGTGCTTGGTTCTGTGGGATTAAGCATCCTAACTCAAAACAAAATACCACGCCTTTAGAATGCTGAGAAAGGAAATAAACCGAATTTTTAAAATCCCAAACCCTGCTTTATTGACTTTACCAGTTTTTTGGACTCTGTGTCTACCATCGTATCTGGATACAATTGTGGTAAGACTTTAAAAGGGTAAAAGTAGAATAATTTTGCTACTGAAACTTAGAGCTGTTTCTATCGGACAAAGTAACTACATTACCCGGTCTGTAGTTTTCAATGTGAATGCAAAATTATGCCAATAATTGCTTTTAGCTTTAAAAATTAAAAATAATCTGAATGTGTCTTGAATGTGTTATTTTGTATTTTAGGAGAACACACGAATTGTCAGGGTGAAGGTTATCGGTGGAATTGGCCTGGCCAAGAAGGATATCCTAGGAGCCAGGTAAGAATATATGTCATTAATGTATTGGGGAACAGCTGTTTCTTTATTTTCTTTCCACAGTTGTTTACATCGTAGAAGATTCTGCTGTGCCTCTTTCCAAAAAATCAGAACTATTTTAACTGGTAACCTGAAAAAATGATCAGAGACTATATAAATGTGAAGATATAGTATATGGTCATATAGTATAGTATATAGTCTGCTCTTGCCCAACAGTCACTTGGGCAGATCTTATGCATTGGCAAAATAATGCGTGGAAAGGTTTAATTCTCAGCACGGTAGAATAGTTCTGCCATGGAGGATAGATACATGTATATATTTTACTTCAGGTAAACTGAAGCTAAAATAACAATAGTTGATTTATAATCAAAATTGTCTCATCTGAGCTTTAAAGACTTGGAATGAACACAACACTGAACGCTGGTAGCAACAAGACTATTTCAACTCAAATTGTATGCGGAGGAACAGCATCCACCAGTTCTATAGATGTGGTAAACCCGTGCCAGTGGTTGCAGGCTCTGGGTATGTACAGATATAAAAGTTAAAAGTCTCTATAAGGGAAGAAACAATAACAGTTACCACAGGAAAGATCAGACTTTGTAATTGAGATGCTTTGTAGGATCTTACAGAATTGGCAAGTGGCAGCATGCAGCTTGTACTAAAGCTACTTTTTTCTTCTGGCCTGTGTACAGAATGTCTAGAAAAGTACTCATGGCTTTGGTACTAGTTCTGCTGTCAGCTGCTTTGGCACACTTACAGGAATGCTCTTATTTTAGGGCTAGCTAAATTGTTATGTGTGACATCAGTTTAGCATTAGAAAAATGTCTCTTGTGAAATTCATATTTTCCCTAAAGCTAGACAGTCTCTCTTAATTTCTTTTATGTACACTTTTTTTACTTTAAACAAAAATAGGGCAGCTTTTCTCATCATAACTTAAATATGTGAAAACCATATGCTCTTTTGCCATAGGACAGACAGTCTTGGTCACCTCTTGTTACTAGTCTGTTCGAGCAATTGAATGCCTCAAGTCTCTTCGTGAAAAGTAGATACTCATATAATTTGTTGTTTATTGTACCACAGGAAGGAAAAAAAAAAAATCTGAGACCATTTTAAGCAACCGTATTAGGACACTTTCATTAACAGGAAAATTCAGGTTAAACTCAAACTCTGTGAAACTGATAGAACATACTGCTTGTTCAAGCGCCTCAAATTTCAATTGTTAAAACCAAGAGATTTAATACTAGATTTTTCCATCAAAACTGATTATTTTTTCTCATGTTATCTTGTTGCAGTGCATGAGGATTTATTAAATCTGTTTTCATGAAATAAGAACTGTGAAAGAGGAGAGAGAATCAAGCTGTAGTGATATATAGAATATAAAATGGCGTAGCTGGTGTGATGATGATCAGTAATAGTGTTTAAGTTCGTTTTATCGCTAAAACTATTTAGAAAATGATTGTAAATACAAAAGTGTATGGTGTTCATAAAAGTAGTTGTAACTCCTAATTTCATAGCTTCTATTAATTTAAGCCTTTTAAAACTCGACTGCTAGTAATGCTGGCAAAAAAAGGATATATAGCAGCATGCTTATCTCTTTCTTTCCCCCTCCCAGTGACCCATACGTGAAAGTGACAGTGTATGATCCGGTGAATGGAGTCCTTACCAGTGTTCAGACAAAAACAATTAAAAAGGTTAGCTGTCTTGTCTTTGTGGGTGTGGGGGGTTTGATTGTGCTGATTTTTTTTTTTTTTTTTAAAATCAGGCTCTAGAGGAAAAGTTAATACTACAGGAGATAAGAGAATTAATGTCACCTAAGTGAATAGCGTGGGGAAAGGAGTGTTCCGTGACCTACTCTGTTTCTTTGTTCACGGCATTATTGTCGTATTTTCCCTTAAATACTTTTAGTGAAAATAGGGAAACACTAAAGAATATAAGGTGAGTACTGATTCAAAACTACATCATCCATGGAAATACTGGATTCTTCTGATTTTCTGAGGTCTTTAGTAATATAGGAATCTCTCTTTGTTGGTGTACAACTTTTTACTGTCTTTCTGGCTGTACAACTTTTATCTGTTTTTTTTAATGTTTGAAACACAATTTGTTGTGTTTCAACATCAAATTGCACAGTTCATGTGAATTGTGGTGGTACTAATTTCTCTAGAGTACCTGCAGGAAAGAGTCGGTGTTAATGCTGGTAAGTTATGTTGGACCAACTAAAAACGAAAAATTGTCTATGTGTGTGTGTGGGAGTATTCTTCCACATCGCTGTTCTCAGGTAGTGGCTGTGATTTATGAAATCACTCATGCATTTTTCCTTTCATGTTGATAATTGTTAGTTTAGCTATGACAACAGTTAGAAGTATCTCTAATGTTTTTAAAAATAACCACAATTGAAAGATGTGTTCAGTTGAGCAGGTTTGTGTTTGGCCCACCTGTGCACGGTCTGTCTGAATGACATTGTTGAGAGATTTGACGTTTGCTAAGAGTTCATCATTTCGGGTTTAACATATGTTTGCGTGAAAGCAATGTGAATAGTGGACTGAGAAGGCAGTGATTATTACTGAAGACGTACCAAAAATTAACTGGTTTGGACTCTATAGTGGACCCTTCTCTGCATCCATGGCATTAGCCAAAATCTGAGAATACTTGCATAAACTGTCTCCATTCTGCACTGTATTAAACAATATAAGACTCCTACGACTTCTACCTGCAATAGCAAAGTTAAAGCTTTTGTGGATTGTAACATGGGATAAAACAGATGTAAAACATCAAAAAAGATACCAGTGTGGAATTGTCACTATAACCAATGCTGTCTTCTTTTTCTTTTCCCACCCCCTCACCCCCCATATAGTCCTTAAACCCAAAGTGGAACGAAGAACTCTTATTTAGGGTAAGTGGTTTTTTTACAGCCTTATTACCTATGTTGGCTCTTATATTAACACATTAGTAAAAATGTTTTCTTGCTACTTCAGCTTAAAATCAGAAATAGTCTGTAATGTTCAAAAAGCCTCACAAACTGCTTTACTTAGAAATACATTTGTTAACATTTTTATTTGTGCCAGAGTTAAATTTTCAGTCTTGATGTTATCTTCTCTATTCCATGCATGTTTCAAAACATAAATATGGTTTTAAAACCAGTTTGGGATAGCACCTGTTTTGGCGTATTGGTTCTGATAGAAATGTGTTACATAGTGAAATGGCAGCAAGGTGTAGATTTGCTGTTTAATTTAGGTCTTTTGTATTTATTCCTTTCCTCCTAGATAAACATAGAGATTTTGCTGAAGACAAATGCTGGAATTCGGTATATATTTAACTATTAATGCATTTCTTCTCTTAGGTTAATCCTCAGAAACACAGACTCCTTTTTGAAGTATTTGATGAAAACCGTTTGGTAGGTCCTTTTGTGTTAATATTGCAATGTATTAAAGTTCATCTGGATTCAACATGGGTTGAATCCACACCAAGCAACCTTAACTTCTGTCGTGAAACCTAAGCTAAAGGCAGACCTGATTCATTTACTTATCTGACTCTACCACACTTCATGATGCTGTGAAGCAGTTATATTATTATTCTTAACTTCTGAGGTGCTTTAACTCATAAAAGCGTCGTTCTTTTACAGTGTTTTTCAAACGACATGGCCAAATTCTTCAGTGATATTGACAGCTCTGCTCTAATGTTTATATTTCCCACAAAGTAGTATTGACAATGCAGATATCTCTGTACACGGTGTGAGAAGCTTTGTCGATGTGTGAGGAGTAGCATGAAAGAAAGCATGTGTTTCTTTGGAAACTTTAACAAGTGGAGGGTGGATTATCATCTTGTAGATCCCTGTCAATCTCTGAATGGCAGGTTGTAAGTAAGATAGGGGTAGCTTGTGTATTTATTTTACTCAGTGAAATCAAATCTCCTCCTCGGAGTGCTCTCATTTTACGTGTGAAGATGTCTACTTACCTACCTTTCTGTCTGTATGTTTTACTACAAATGAGGACGGCTGATAGCAGTACAAACGTGACGCTTGCATTCTAGGGCCGCTTTACAGACGTTCCTTCTCACTGGAATATATACCTTTTCCTTCTGCAACAGTTTGAAACTGATAGGAGGGATTGAGTGCTCTTTAGTTTGTACTCCAAACACAGTTTCATTCTGATAGCTGTTATAAAAAAATCTTTGTGTTTGAATAGTGTGTTGGCTATGAAAAACTTACTAGTTTTTCCTAATGCTTTCTGCATATACTCAGTAATCCATTGTATCTTTTGTGGAGGTGCTACCCTACTGAAGTTGGGAAGAGTGAAAATGTATATAAGCACAAACTGTCTAGAATAATTAGGTTTAAGAAAGAAGAGGCCTGTTTTTTGGTTGCAGGCATTACACAGTCCCCAAACCACTTATTTCTTGACTGGTGGTATTACCTGTCCTGAGTATTTTTAAATATGGTGTCTCTTATTTTTTTAAAGGCGATTTTAAAGGGAATCGTCAGCATTTGTGGCTTACTTTGCAGGTTAAGTAAGGTTTTTCAGGATGCTCAGATGATCGTCTCAAAGTGATGTTGTAGGCGACAGTGTATTCTTGAGGCCGAAGTACTTTGTCCGTTCGTCATTGGAACACTACTGCCACCCCCTGGAAGCCAGGAGGCATGATTAGAAAGTCAGATTCCTGTATTTTTTGGGAGAAGGCTAACGCTTTCTTTGTGGTTTCTACTAAGAGATTTCCTTAGCATTCTTTCTCTAATCTAGAGTAGTAAGTTGTTTGACCTGTTTGCTTATGGGAGAGGAACCAATAAAACTTTATTGGCATCAACTTGGAAATGGTGCTTTGTTTCCTTTGTATGATTATATTTAGAGATGAAAGCATCATGACCCCTGTCACTGGATAGCTCTACAGTAACCCCAATATCTTTCATCATTTCCATCTCCTCATTTGGTAAATAGAAAAGACTGTTTCCCTATTTCTCTTTAGCTTGTTCTCAGAAACACCAAATTTCTATCCCAGATGTCTCGTTGTTTTAAATAATTGAAATTGTTGCCTTAGCTGTGATTGTTTAGCATTGGCTAGCTCTTCCACTTCTATTAATTCATCTTCACGTGCTGGATATCATAGGTGCCTTGCATTCTCACTGGCATACGCAGCTAGATCAGAAGGGGTTTCACCTTCTATTATTTTAATGGGTTCCAGTGTTAATCCACCTTCTTTATTCTACTTATTGGATGACTGTTTAAACTGATAAAACTGAAATTCTCTTACATTTGTGAGACCGTACTCCCAACTCATAATTTTTGCTTTATAAAAATTTATCCCAAGTGCTTTTATTTCCTTCTCCCTATTTAACTTCTGGGGATAAATTGAAGCCTGAAGTTTGCTTTTTGTTTTTAATAAATGCTGATTTCTTGAAAACCAGGCTCAAAACTTATTTTCTTCAATGGTAAGCTTAAATTCAAAGTCCTGCTCCATCAACCTGCGTATTGCCAACAACTGGAGTTTTAAAATCTTTCTGTAATAGATTTAAAACTTTTCAAAGATCGCCTGTCTTGGATTTGGTAAGGGAACACTAAAGCTAAGTTTGTTCTGCTGACTTGATGTAAATCGTTGGTAGAATAACATGATCAGTTTGTAGAGTACTTGATTATGATTGTCTTTAAAACACATTAGAAAACTCTGTCAAGTAGGACAATGAGATCACTTACAAGATGGGTCAGTGAAGAGACTAGCTGACTTCTTGCTGTCTCTTCTTGTCTTTCAATAACTTGTCACAATTCTGTGTATTTCAAATGAAGTGCCAAAATCTGTTGTTGATACTGTTGACAATGTTAAGATTTGAATGGAGGTACTGGTACTTAAAAAAAATTATTATTTTTAATTATGTCAACTCTAATTCGGCACGATAGAATTGCCTTTTAAAAGCTCTTTTATGTTAAGTAAGGAAGCTGTAGTTGCCGGCTATACCTATACAGTTATAGCTAAGGAAAAGCGGCGTGTTGAGAAATTCCACTTAAATCTTAAGCCTGAGTTAACAAATTACGTCAGCTTATCACTTCTTAGAGGTTTCTTTAGTAAAATTGGAAGAATGTTTCAGATCATCTGTTGGGGGAGAAAGCATCGCTTTCTCTTACTAAAAATGGTATCTCTAAGTAGGTGCAGTTGTTTGTGTATCACACCAGCGTTACAAACTGTGCTACTAATAAACTTTTCGTTTGGGAGAAAAGCAGCTTTAAAAAATGCATTTTTTTACTCTTCGCTCATATCTCAGGGTGGGTTTTTTGTTGTGGTGTTTGTTGTTTTTTTTTTTTTAAAATATATTGCTTGAAGTTCAAATGTAATTTTCTGTAACTGCGTCCAAAAGAATCTTCTATGGTATTTGCCTTTCCTCTTCTCCCCCCATCTCAGCTCCACTCCAACATATAACGTTAGAAGAAGTCCAGTTGGTAAAGCATAATGAAATAAATGAACTATTGTATTTGTTGGCTTTATATGAATAAGCTAGTATTCATTTAGTACTGCATTCTAATCATGGAATTCAGGTAACAGAGGTTAAGTAAGCCCTGGAGTATAATTAGAAAACAAATTTGTTGCTTGCAAACAGGGTACTGTGGATTTGATTCTTGGCTCTTTTTTGGGAAAGAGGTATAAATGTTAATTTTACTGCCTTCTAGCTTAAAATACAGTAAAGGTTAAATAAATACGGAGCAGAAAAAAAATGTAGTATGACCTATAAAAGTATAAATGGCCTAGTGTTCTCTTCTGTTTGCACTTTTTCAGCAGCACTAAGTAATTTCATGTTAGCGTGGTACCATTTAGTACTGCATCATATATGGCTTCTGTATTCAAAAGTACATTCATAGCCAAATGTTTGTTTTTTAAAAAATAAAAAACAACCACCCTCCTACCCACTTAACAGCAAGATTCAAGATTGTCTTTTTTCAGAAGTCCCACTAGGTGCCAGCAAAGGACCTTTTCAGAGGAAATGAGCCAGGGAAACATTTTGTAAGAATTCTCAATCCCGTTACTCTCCTAAGAGTTGACAGTATATTACCTTCTTGACATGCTGATCATTTTATTAGAAATAAATAAAATTAGTAATTAGCTATAATTGAGACAGTTTGTATATAACTACACAGAATAGCTTTCTTCTGTAATTGTGCTTGGTAATCATATTTATCTCTGTGCTCAGTGGTCTAAAGTTTGCATAGTTGGTCCTATGTTTGCGTGCCGTATTGAACTCTAATGACTGTCTGCTGATTGTGGGCTTCCAGCAAACAAGAGGAGGTAGTTCAGTTTGTAAGAATAGTTTGTTTCTTTCTATCTTTAACAGCTGTAATTTGCAAAGGTTAAAATATATATAAAATAAAAGGTTAACATGGTAGGCTGAAAATAAATGTCAAATTATTCGTCAGAATAACTTTCTGTGGTTCTAATTCAGCTGCACCTTGCTGAATATTATTAATTAATTGGCAGGAGAGGTTTCCACTGTGCAAATCTTCAGAAAGAGTGATTGCTTAACAGCGTGTAGATTGCAAAATAATGCCAGATTACTTTAAAGTTTTATTTAAATAGTGCAGAAAGACTTTTTTTTTTTTTAAGGGGGAGGAGGCTTATTTCACTGGTTTCTGCATAATTCAGACCTCAGCAGTCTGCTAGCATGGTTACTATTTGGAAATTCAATCCTAGTCTTGATACTCAATTATATGGGACTTCATTCCTACCAACTTCCTGTAATTCTAAACCTATGGGTAAAAATATTAGTAGTCATACGCTGCTGAGGAAAGTGCGGACGCATTGACTCAGCTAGTGCAGCTGCAGTAAGAGCTGCTGTTTGAAACTTGGAAGTACTGGAAGTTTATTATTGTGTTCATTTATGCAAATTACAGAAGGTATAATTGAAACGAGGTCAGTAGTGTTTGTCAGTGTGTTGCAGCTGAGGTCGTTGGAACGTAAGTGCGTTGTAAATGAATGCTTTCTGACTGCGAGCAATCAAAGACGGTCCAGAAACTGCAGTTCAACGAATGGCTGACTTATTTCGAGAGGTACAGTTTGTTTTTTAAAACCAGTATCTTGTAGAAATCGGGACAAAGACTGCGACTTTTATGGGCTTTTACTGTTGCGATGTACTAGCTCTAGCTTTTGTGCAGCTGCCTGTAGCCTTTCTGCTGAAGGATCTTTGTGGTTTTCATTTGCTAACATGCGTGGAAATAAGAACAAATGGCACGACGGTTAAGACTGCATTTTGCTGCCCAAAGAAGCAACACCGATCCGTTATCGGAAACCTCTGAAGATGTTTTGGACAGTAACAATTGTATTTACTTCAAAAAACCGCAAAATTCGGCACCTAATGTTACACAGATGAAACTGGCTCCTAGACAAGTTGCTTATGCACCTGTAACGCAACAAGGAATTAATCAAGAGGAAAATGCAACTATTTCTTCACTGCAAATAAAAAAGACCACCTCACTGCACATTTCGCTACAGTCTCGAAAGCATAGCGAATGTTTTCGGGCTGGTGATGCTGTAGCTGCTGGTGAAGACACTTCATTCATTGGGAACGAAGGAAATGGTGGTGCTCGAATTGTGGTTGATCACCGACCTCCTGATGGCCTTCTGAGCAGTGCAGCTCTGTGCAACGGCAGTCTCAGCAGTATTGCAGCCAGTGACAGCGGGTCGTTCAGCAGCGCTGGCAGTGACTACGGATCATGTGCGAGTACCACAAGTGATGGAGGTTCGTACAGTAACAGTGTCATCAGTGACAGCGGTAGTGGCACTCTTTTGCTGGGCGATGGCACTTTCTGTAGTGGTCTTGTGCATGGTGATTCTTCATATGGAAGCACTGCGAACAAGTGTAATCCCTACAGGAGCAACTCATCTCAGGAAACTCTGTGTAGAGGTAATACTGCTTTTGACCAAGACGCTTTGTCAGTGAGGAGGAAAACTAAAATTCCACTGCGACGTTGTTCATCACTGGTTATTTTTCCTAGGAGTCCTTCCAGTACTCCTCCAGCTTCTCCAGTAAGCTCAGGTCAACCACCACATAGAGGCGCCTATCAGACATCCCATAAACTAATTATTTCTCCTAGTGAGCTGGCACAAAAAGAAGATCAAACCATTTCCAAGGGCTTCCTTTCAACAGCAGTCAATGGGCTTCGACTGTCTAAAACAGTTTGCTCTTCTGGCGAAGTCAGAGACATTCGACCGCTTCACTTGAACACATCGTTACAGGACAAAAGTAAAATTTTGAATAGTTCCGAGCAGGCAGCTTGTGAAGAAGTATCTGACGGCTTCTCCTGTATTTCAGTTCATCTCACTCAAAGAGCATTTGCATCAAGCAGTGAAATGGTTAATGGCTGTTGCAGCCCAGAGTTAAATCTGAACTCCAGTGCAAAATGCCCTCCTTTGAAACTGGCACGTAGCACATCTGCATGTTTACCCTCAAAAATAGATTCAGAATATCAGATTAATATAAATGAACGCGGAAGACCGCACGCACAGATGAGCAAAGCCCACCATGTTTTGCAAAGAAGTGTTTCACTGGAAGGATCGCGTCAAAAAGTTTCTTGCTGTTTATCCAGCCTTAAATACAAGTGTCATAGTGCAAGGACGTCTCAATTGCACATACAGTTCAAACCTGGAAATGAAGGAAAAACAACGGGTGTTAAGAAAAGATATGGAACCTCTAAAAGGGAAATGTCTAGCACTTCTTTGTGGAGGCCCCATAAGGTGAGTGTTCTGGTTTATGGAAAAACTTGACAGTATTTTGCAGCTGAAATTTAACTGGGGGGGGAAAAAAAAGATCACATTCAAGACTTAAGCGCAATGATTTTAGAATTTCCTAATGGAGTCAAACTGTCACCATTAGGCAGTTAATTTCTATATTATCTGTAACATTTGGGTGTTAGATTTGTTTCTTAGAGTATAGTACATACAGTAGCATAGGTGAATAGGTCTCGCAGTGAAATACCTGTATTTAATATATTGTAAACAATAATTTCCTGTTAACATGAACTCAAGGGGCTTTTCTTGTCTAGATATCTAGACATGTGAATTATTTAAACTTCAGATGAAATCTTGTAGTTTTAAATACATAACTTTACGTCTCAGTAAATTAATAGTAATTACTAAAACTGCATATAAAATGGGTAAAAATGAGTGGATTACTGTAGAGCCTTTTAGGTTTATTTCATATAGGCTTTATTTTACAGAATAGTTTGCTGTATGTAGAATTAAAGATAAGTAATATTTGAGCAGAGAAACTGTAAATACCATTTGTTTCTGTATACACCCTGAACCACAGGAATTTTCAGTGTTTCCTCTTTTTTCTTTTTTTTTCTCCTTCCAACCACTACTTCGGCCTGAGCAGTACACTGTAACTTAATACCTCTCCCAACAACGTTGCTGTTCAAATTATAGTACTTGGGGCTAGAAGGCTTATATTAAATGTATTTTTTGGTAATGAAACTCACATCCAACTAAACTGCAGAAGTGTATTTGCTCTTATTAACTCTTAAGGCATTCTACATTGTTAGTAAAGCATAAGCCACATGAAATGTGGATTTTAAGACTTGTTTAAATAACATTGTGAAGCCTTGAACAATCTGAATATTATCTATTAGTTTTAATTCTGAATGCTGATGAAAGTGCCACAAGTAATGCTTGCCGAAATTGTTTAGAGATCTCATTCTCTATTAATTGACACGACTACCATTTAACTTCCGTGCTTGTTAAAGCAAATGACTTTATACCAAAGCTCTGTAGGTATGAAAGTCCCTTTCTAAACTAATAATATAATTACTTCGGAGGTATTAGGCTGTAACTTTCAGTCTGTTGTTGCCCTTAGAGTAGTGCCTGATGATTCTACACTTTTTGACTTTTTCAGAGTTTTGTATTGCTCTTTGGTTAAAAAGAGTTTGAAGAAAAATGCACTTTTCTTCTTGTAAAACTGTGATCTATGTTCAAACTTCACTATAGAACTTCTAGTAGATCCCAGGTAATCACTATGCACATTGTTTGGTGATTCCTCATCCTAAAATCAAACTGCAAAGTTGATGGTAAATTCCACAATAAGCACAAACAGATGATGACATATTTTAAGTAGTCTGGATCTAGTTATTTTTAAAAAGTATATTGTAAAAAGGAAAACATGTTGAGTCATGCACTTCAACTACATTTCTCGTCAAGTTGCACTGCTAGCCTTCTGTGCTTAATGGCAGCTGATCTGTAAGATATTTTATATTTTAATACTGAGTGAAATGTAATAAATTCAGTTTACATAGAATCCAAGTTGAGGGTTAGATTGTTGGCAAACATTTCCAGAAAACCGTGTAGGACACTGGACTGACAATAATGTGTTTCAGTTCGCAGGAGTTCTGTTTACAGTGGATTGACATAAAACCTAAGGAGACCTGACTTTTAAAGGACTTGAGAGCATGTGGCTGTGGTAGTTGTGCATTTTTATTGTGTTAATGTGGCAGCATGTTTTAAGCTTCCCAAATTCTAAAGATTTCTGACTAGAAGATGAGAGACAAATTTAAAATGAAAAATAATAGGAAAAAAAGAGACTGAATCCCAAATTGCAGTAGTTATCTTGTACTTGTAATGTATTTGCAAATATTTAGATTTATGCCATGTCTGTACACATTAAAAAGATCTCTGACATCAGAAAGCTGGCCACTAAAGGTTTTATAGCAGTATACTTGCTTCACATTCCTTTATGCAACAACAGGCACAGGAGTCTTCCAGTCGTGAAATGGCCCTTTCAGTCTTTATGTAAAATCAGTTTTTATAGAATATCCTATAAAACATGTTGTAAAAGCTTCCCCTACCAAACCAAGCAAAAACCATAGTTGACTTTATATCAGTTCAGCAATTCACTGGAATAAAATAGATAAATACTATTGTATTTGCTATTACAGTCTTTGTGATTAAATATAGTAGATTCTACGGCAATCATTTAGTTATATAGTCCGGTTAATTATCATGGTGTATTGTGACTCATTTAAAAATAAACAACTCCCAAAATATTTCTCTTGACTCCAGTTAGTCTGGCCTAGTATATTGATATGCTGAGTCTGGGTTCAAATTTAACAAGTTGATACTGGAGTAGCATTTAGTAATGTCAGCTATCTGTACAGAGCAGCCATGAAATTAAATCAGTGCTTTGGTCGGAGACTCCAGAGTCTGAAGCAGCGAAAGGTCTATGCATTCTTTTGTTACGTGCCTAGCTACTAGCCTTCAGCCACCTTGGATCAGGTTTCCTGCTTTCTATAATCAACAGCTTGTTAAAGGCTGACTTTAAATAAAAAAAATAAAAATTAAAAAAACCAAAGAAGCAAACAAAAAACAACAAAAACCCCCAAAACAAAAAACCAAACCCCAAAGAACCCCCACCATTTCTGGGACAAATGGCCTTGGATTATTTTTAATTAAGTTGAAAAATGTGGAATGGTGATGGCCCACATACCACTGCTGATGTCTACTGGAAATGTACTGAATAGATTCTGCAGTAGATAATGGCATTTATTTTATGTGAAGCAGGAGGAAGAGGTAGTCTTGGGGTTGCAGTGTTGAAGGTTGTCCTTGACTTTCTGTTCTTAATGTTTTTTTCAGTGCATCTATCCTTTGCTTAGGGTAGAAATAAATCTGCAGCTATAGCACTTTGCCACCACAGGTGTGAATTGGGAGGGTAGGAGTAAGGGAACAGTTTAAATGTCATCTTACATATGTAAACTGTAAGACTTACAGAGGAAGGCAGAAGCGGTGACTGCAATTCCACTTCTTGTAGACCATAAACAAACTTAAAAAAAAAAAAAAAACAAAGCTGTGTTAATCTCTTCCACAAGTATAATATCATGCTGACATCCCTGTTGACATCAGCCATTCCTTCCCCATCAGTATCACTGACGACTAGATAATGTGAATATGATAAATGTACTTGCAAGTCTCATTCAGCAACTGTGTATCTTTAAAATAATTTCTTATACAACGAAGGGAATCATTGTGTCACTGTCCTTATGTTTACAAGTACTTCTACTCAAGTTTTGCCTCTAGTGAATGAAATACACATTTTGAAGTGAAAGACTTCAGAAGCGGTGTAAAACAACCAAAACGTTTTTCTACTGTCACTTTTATGTGAAGAAAACCTTAAGTTGGAACTGCTAAGCTCTTTTCACCAAGTGCTGGAACAGTGCTTTTTGTTTTTGTAAAAGGAGATGCTATTTGAATTTTTTTTGGTAGTAAAGTTAAATTTTGGACAAACAGTAATTCGAGGGGCCTATGTGTGAGGATGTGCTTCTTCACTAACTTACTTCCCAGCTGATCTGAACATACTGAGGGGAGCAGAACCTGCACCTGGAAGATCTTGATTGCATTAATAAATGCTGCACTGCAAGTTAGCACTGAAGTCTGAGGTTATCTTCTCTCTTGCATCCTCTTTAAGCATAGAGTTTCTGTCTTGCCAAAACTCCTTCACAGAAGGTAATGGTCCAGCCAGGGAGAAGTGCCCACAGAAGGAGAAGACAACTGTGGCTTACGTCTCCATCTTCATCTCTGCACGTTGAGCAAAGGGGCTGCATGGGTAGCAGTTTCCCAAATCTGTGCAAGAAAGTGAGGTGGAAAAGAGGCAGGTGAAACAAAAGATCACAGAGGCAATAAAAGGCAAAGCACAAATTGACCTATCTTTCTGCTATTGTGCCACGATAACCTCATTACCTAATCATTTCCATATTGTTGAATATGGCGTACCTTGAAGGATCACGCAACAGGACTATTGCACGTGGCTCTGTCCTGGTCTGTCAGCTCAGTCAAGGAGCATTGGGGTTGCAAGGAAGGTGGTGCGTTTCTGAGGAATCATCGTGATAACTGTGCTAGACTTAAGTAACATGATTTATGTTGTCTCAGACAAATTTTAGAAGTTTAAGTGTACATCAAAGCATTAAAGGGAAGACAGTGGAAACTGTTAATCACAGTACAACTTATCATTAGCTGTAGGTGATCTACTTTAATCCTTTATATAACAACGATCTGTAGTGTTTTGATAATTTGCACTTATTTCTTCTATTTTCCATCTTGCTTAAATGCAGGGTTTTGTTACAGCTTCTTTCCATCTTTCTTCATGCCTTTAGCTTTTGATGAGCAATTTTCTTTGGGGGTACAAAACATTTCATGCAAAGGACGTGATAAACCTTACAGCCAAAACTAGCTGTGACTGGTTGTTATGTGGAAGCATTAGCAAAGGAAGTGATTGATTAATGTTATTTGGTATCAGCTCCACCCCTAAAATTTTTCTTTGTCAGCTTTAGCAAGCTGTATTTGGCAACAGTGACACACGTGTAACTTTCAGAGTATGAGCATGCTGTAAGGAACAGTGTCTGGGCTGGAGCAGAATACTTGAATAACCCTGTATATCAAAGCTGTAGCCCTTTGTAGTCACCAGCAAACACTACAAGTACATATTAAGGAGGAGTTTTATTCGATTGTGCTCTGCACAAATTACGATTAACCTCATTCTGTTGGTAGTCTGCAGCTGAGGTGAGTTTGGGTAGGTTTCTCATGCCAACAAAAGGGGAAACTAAAACTGCAAAACTATGCAAAGCAGAGTTCCTGAGACAGCTTATATAAATATTTAATTATCCAGCCTTCAGGTTGATTCATGTCCTTTTAACCTGCCATGAGAGAGTGGGAAGCTTTGATGGTGTGGCTTCTTTAATATATCCATAAGCTATAGTTTTTTTGTCTGTTAAAGCTTCGTGTACATTTAAGAATGTGTTAAAGTAAAACTTGTTCCCAAGGCAAGAGAGAGACATTCTTCCCTTTGCCCCTGACTCGCCAGAAAACATGCAGGCTTTCAGATACGAGACCATGATCATTGCTGTAATATTATTTTTTGGATGGTATGTCCTTTTCGTTTTCTGTGAGGAATCAGTTGAATGCTTTGGGTAAAACAAAAACATTTCTTGGAAAAGGTGATGGCGATGTAGAAATCATACTCTTTTGTAGCATAAGACAGAAACCCTTAACAAACTAATAGTGCCTGCAGGTATTCTCTCATTAATTCTCAAGAAGCTTAGCTCTAAAATTGTTAAAATACTAATTATAATGAATAATCTTTTGGTCTATTAGATTCTATGCTAAAGGAAGATGGTAAGTAGTATGCCCATATTTTAAAATTATGAAAAGGGGAACTACAGGCTACTGCAACAGACCACTCTGGAAGAAAGAGTGCATGGAATAGAGTTAGTAGACATACAGCCAGTTTTGTGTTTACAAGGAGGGAGACTGAGCACTGCTTTCATAAAGGAAGTTTTGTCTTACAAATCAAACCAAGCAATGACATGCAAAGGTGGATGACCTGGTTAATGCAGGACACTGAGCTCTTCAAAATACTTGACAAGAACCCTTAGTAGAAGTTCTGAAAAATGCTCTCAAGACGTAAGTGCAGAAAAAGGCTTCCTCATTGATTGCAACTAATGAAAAGATAGGAAGCAAAAGTGAGAATTAAATTGTCATCTCTGAAGTTGTGGAAAATCTCATGGTAAAGAGTGACTAGGCAGTGGAATGGACTATTTGAAAATCAGTGTTGATAACGCCTAGTACTGCACACGGAGGAAAACCAGCACCGATGCGTGCGTGGCCCATACTGGTCAGGAAATAGTTTATGTTGTGGTGAGTGACTTGCTGAAAATGTCAGCTCAAATCTTGTTGGCAGTTAAAAGGCAAATAGAAGGTTAGGATTTATTAGGAAAGGAATAAAGTAACAAAATTTAAAACACCATTGAGGAGTTGTGCAAATCCACATATGTGCATGGCATGCATATTTCTGGTCATCCTTTTTCAGGAAGCATGTGTAACGGAACTAGAAAAATACCAAGAAAGGTCACAAGATTGGGATAAGTTTTATGTGAGGAGACACTAAGTAGACCAAGGGCTTTTCAGCTCTAGGAGGGGAGGGGGGAAAAAAAAAAAGTGGTATAAAGGGAGTTTTATAAAACTATAGTTCAGGGGAGGTGAATTTAAACAGAGAATCCACTTTTGCAGAACAAGTATGTTCTCTTATGTGTTGCTGAGCTCAGTGTTGCAAGATGTTGTGCATATCGAAAGAAGACGTGGGTTTCAAGAAGAGGTGAGATAAGTTCAAGAAAGGTCTGTCAAAAAGTATTACAGTCTCAAAATGTACTTTAATGTCAAGGTCAAAAAGTCCGTGACGACTTATTCATTAGGAACTGAAGGATACATCAGAGGAAGTACTATTCCTAACTGCTGCTTTTATTTTCTTAAGCATCTGTTCTGGCCAGGATAGGGAAAGGACACAAGGCTACACAGACCGTTAATCCGACTACTGGGCCCTTTGGTGCCTGCTCAGCCCTTGCAGCCACACAGGATCGAATAGTAGAAATGCTCTTTCAAATTCTCCCCTCACCCTGAGCTGAGAGCGTTCTCCTGTGTTCCAACACGTGTTTTCTCATCTTCCAGAAGTGGATGAATTTCACAAATTGAGCAAGCAAGCAAAAGTGACTGGCCTTTTCAGGCGAGTCATTTGCTTACGACTGACTTTCACCCTTGTCTGAAGGGGACTGCCCTGCATTTCTGTTAAGTGTCTCTGTTTCAAGTGAACTTTCTTTCTCACTCCCTGTGACGAGCAGAACATGCTGATTTGGGAATGCAGCCAGCAAAATGTTTGTAGCTCATTTCGGTGTTTATGGATCTATAATAATCTCTGTTTCAAGAGAGTACATAACTTTTTTTGTTGCTGTTGTGGCAGTTTATGGTAAACTGAAAAGTCTACAGATAGATGCAATTATCTGTAACCTTGGGCCGCTTTCAGCTGTGTCAACTGGAACATAAGCAAATGGAGTTTAAGAAGGACATCAGCAAGTTCCTGGCTGAAACTACATACAAACTTGAATTGGAGTCACTGAAGTTGGGGCCTATTAAAATGCAAATGTGACACTCCAGCTACTCAGAAAGAGGAATGTGGGAAGAAACATAGAATTGGATTCTTTTAGCCATAGATGATTTCCCTGGCAACCTGTGACGTTCAGTAACGTGAAAGCGTAAGGGCTTTTTGAAGAAACAGGTTTCCAGGATCTATTATGAACATTACTTATTTTTTCATAGAGTTTCTACCTTAGCCAGTTGTTGTAGTAATCATTGTTTCTAGTAAGTTTGATTTAAGACAGATATTTAGCTTATAAAGAATAAATCCAAAGTGATTAACATCTGGCAAATTGTAGGCTAATAAAACCCATGTCTAATGTGGGAAGTATAATGTAGCTTTACTAAGAAATGTTGTTGAGCTTATCTGAAATAAATTGTAATACTGCTTTTGTTGTACAAGTAACTGTGGGTGGATTATTTGTATTGTAGTTGCCTTGTGTCACACAGCTTGAGGCATCCAGGGTTAGTTCACACAGACTGGTTTTGGACAGATTTTTGGGATTTATAGCTTGGGCATAGCACGGCTTGAGACGCGTCAGGAAGTTCTGCTGTAGCCAGGTCACCTGCCCACAGGTAGGGCTGGCAGCAGTAGGTTTAGGCTCGAGCTGGGAGAGGTCTGGGGTACGGTAGGGACCGGGGCCACCGATCGCATCCCTGGCAGCTGAGGACTGCTGCCGAGGGAAGAGCATGGAAAACTGCAGCATGGCCGGCAGCAGCCGCTGGCTGTGCAGCCGTGCAAAGGCACAGGGAATTCCGGACTTGGTGTGGATGTTGAGTTTGGATCAACAGTAGCTGAGAACAGTAGACTTAGGAATGCCTTTGAAAACTACTGGACTAACTTTGGAATAGGCTGGGGCTATGCAGCCTGCAGCCAGCCCTGCCGCAGCGCCACGGTCACGGAAGCTTCTTGGAAGGGGTCAGTTACTCGTACAGGCTGGGCCGACTGTTCGAGGCTGTATTTAGGGCTGGAAAAAAGCAGCTTCCCGGCTCAACCTGATTTTGTGCATCTGTGCGGTACTGTACTGGACCTTAATGAACGTCCCAGTGAGGCCGTGATGCAGACGGAGATGCTCCAGTTGCCTGTCTGTGTTTTGGAGGCAAATCGTTTGTCTTTTGTTCCCTCTTGCTCCGAATAACAAAAAGTGGACTGTGTCCTTGGCTTGAGAGCGTTAATTAGCCGGTGTGATTAATGTCTGTGTATCTGGTTTGTCTTAGGTCATTTCAGGGACCAGATTACATGTGCAGTTTAATGTTTGATAGGGTTTTACATTTTTTTTTTTGTTTTAAGCTCTATAGTGTTGATTGGTGAAGGTAAAAGTACATCTGGAATTGTACTTAAAAGACCTATGTTTTTATACTACTATGAAGTTAACTGATTTGCTGTCAGGAATGGCTTGTCGAAACAATACCTAATTCAATATTTGGTACTGTTTTCTGAAAAAAAAAATATTTGAGTGTTGGCAGGTTTGACACAGGAGGCCAAATCTAGATTGGCTGTTTTCATAAAACATAATATTCTTGCTTTCTATATGGTAGCTTATTTGACATATTTGTTCTATCTAAATGATCTCAAATTCCTGATGAATAAAATATACACATTACAAACTTTTGACTTACTCTGTTTATGTTGTGCTTAAGTATGTTTTAGCTGTATTAGATGACTTCTTGTCTTCCTGTGACCTATGTGAAAATGAGTTCTCGCATGCAAAAACAGTGAAAGCTATCTTAAATTGCTTTGTTAATGACCTTTTAAGCACAAGTTCTCAAAGCAGCAAACACTGAGGGGAGTAATATATGAATAATGTTATAAAATTGCTCTAGACTAAATATGAGCTTTCAAGGAAGCTATCTATAAGATACTGGTTCTATATAAAAAATGTAGGTTAAAAATGGAGAAACAGACGACACTTTTGCTCTGGTCTTTTTAGAGAAGCAGTTCTCTGGAAATATCTTTGGAAGCAAGGGAGAATTAGTGAAAATAACTGGAGTGTCACTTCTCAATGCTGTCTGTTAAACAGCTGGCGAAGCTGCGGAGGCGCGCTGTGCTGACACCTTGCTGCTGGAGGGTTCTGCAGAAACATACCTTGCATGATAACCATTCATCTGACAGCATGTGTTTTCTCTACTTTGAAATAGAGTTCTTATATCTCAGTATCGTAGATAGTTGATCAGAGCTGCCAACTAAAAAGAAATGCCTACATGTCATTAAAAAACCCCTTCCTCGCTATCTGCCTCTGCCCCTTAAAAATACGGGAGACTGGGACTTTAATGAATTCCACGCAGCAAAGCATTGCTTTGCAAGGTAGAGAAAACATTACTTTTAGAGTCCATAAATTTGTTGAGATCTTACCATGATAACTGAATTTTGCTTTTTTGAAACTGCTTTTTTCCCTTGCTGAACAGCATATGCTGGCAGTGTTTTATGGAAGAAAATAAGCTCACTTTTCTCCATTTAGAATTCAAGAGAACCAAATAATATACTCGGCGCAGCATGAAAAGAAAAATACTTGAAGTTGCTAGTGTAGCTCAGGAAAGTTTTTTGGCTTTTTTTTTTTTTTTTATTCTCCTCAAGCTCATAACTAATGTTGATGTTTGGGTGTTTAAGCACGAAGAATGTTGGTTTTATAAGGGATCTATTGAGCTCCTGTTTTCTTAAGCAGCGATAGTCCAGATCACTGTTTGTTTTTTCAATTTGAATTGATACTTTATATTCCCTCCAATAAAAGCTGTATGCTTTCTCATTTTGGCATACAGCTGTATGTGTGAAGACTGGTGTACGCACAACTAGCTGTCTGTTTAGTCAGAAAAAGACTGGGAATATACTTAGGTTCTAATTCATGCACTAACACCACCAAAAATTAGTCACAAAAGTTGGTAGAGAAAATACCTGTTATTCCAACACCCTGGTCTTGCACACAGCTGTTTCCAAAGGCACTGTGGTGAATCCAGCAATTAAGAAAGGCTTTAAGTTCAGTTAAATGTCTTTAAACCTGATAAATGACGAGTAATGGTCTCAGTACTGCTCGTAAGTGCGTAACTCAGATAAGCATGCCTGTTTAACATCTACATCTATCTAGTTTCTGATGGGAATTGCAGAGAAAAAAATCCAGAATCTTAACCGTTCAGTCTTATTAAGTGTATGTATCATAAAATAGGTGAAAATTAGTTTTGGACTGGATTACTTTCTTTTGGTGATCTTTCTCTTGGAGCACTCACTTTGGTATTGCACTGGAGTTCTTTAAATGTTTTTTATACAGCAGCTGTCTGTCTTCACGTGTTTTTAATAACTTTCTATAGACTAAACCAAGGAATCAGTGAAATAAAAGGCCTCTTTGTTAGTGTACTATATCGTTAATTGAGGTTTATGCACTTACGGTTTGGCAAGCAGAAAGTTTGGAGTTCTCTGGCTGTTAAGAAATTGGAAGTTGACAAGAAAAGCTGACCCACTTGTCTGTCTTGAAGAAACTGGGATGCCTACTCTCATGAAACAGAGATCCAAAGGGTTTCAGCTCTGTTGGCATTTAATTGTTGATGTGCACGATGTCAGTTTCAAAGCCTCTTTGGCACTTCTTTGAAGGCAGTTAGTCAGCTTGTCATGGTGAGGCACATTGCTAAAGAGCATTCCTGCTATCTGATCTATGTATTAGTTGTTTGGAGGTCAACAAAAATCTCCACTGGAGGATTTTACTCTCTGGCTGGAGGAGAAAGTACTGTTAAAGGTTGGTTATCGAGGCTAGCTCTGCTAAAAATAGCAGGAGAGACAGCAGAATAATAAAGTGAATAACAGGAGCCAGTACTAAAATAATACTGGTAACAAACACAACGTTCTGAGGTTTTCTAAAATACAGCAGACTTTTGTCCCACATCCCAGTAATTTATTTGAAAGGCATGTTCCACTTGAGGATTGCCAAGAACTTTACAAATACTAAGCCTTTTAACATGTCTAAGGTATGTGCTGTGCCATTTTAAAAAGAACCTCATAGGCAAAAATGATAGCTTTATTTTTCCAGAAGCTTGTGGTCTATAACAATACAGAAAGTTTTCCTTCGGTAGTTCAGGGAAGCTGCAGACTCTTCAGGTGTGAAAACCTGTTGTAGCTTTCTATCTTGAATGAGTTTGTGAACTAAAAAGGTGGATGTGTTGTTTTTATTTCTGCTCTACCCCCCTTCAAATCTGAACATAACACCTACACATTACAAACTCAATTTAAAATTACATATCTCTTGATTTCTAGCGTGTTATCTTCTATGACAAGCTCTGCAGTTGTGCTTTTGGGAGGTGTCAAAATCAGACCTTATACAAATCTGAGGCACTAGTTCTCCATCTACATGTACAATTTAAAGATGAAGTGGACAAACTTAGGACAACAGAACTAAAGAAAAAAGGTATCAGAATTATTAAGGGATAAAGAACTGCTTCAAGAAATACCTATAGCCTTTAATTAATGTCACAGCTGACTGAATGGAGAATACAATCAATAGGATGAAAAATGAATAGAATTGGACTGAAGTTTTAATACTGTAAAAAAAAAAAAAAAATTGGCATTGAAAATTAAAAATATAGTTGTGCTAGGAAAAAGTTGAAACATGCGGGTTTGTCCTGAGGTGAAGGGAATAGATTTCAGTGAGATGCAGAGCCTCATAGTGGAAAGTTTTATGGAAGGAGGCTGTAAAAATCCTTGGGTGATGAGTTTGAGCACAAGCTTGTTGTGCACCAACAGATTTAGAAAAGAATAAGCACCAAATCATAGAATCACTTGGGTTGGAAGAGACCTTCAAGATCATTGAGTCCAACCACAAACCTACACTGCCAAAACCACCCCTAACCCATGTTCCTCAGCACCACGTCTGCCCGGCTTTTAAATACCTACAGGGACGGCGATTCCACCACTTCCCTAAGTTTTTCCTAATATCCCACCTAAACCTCCCCTGGCACAACTTGAGGCCATTTCCTCTTGTCCTGTCGCTTGTTCCTTGGGAGAAGAGATTGACCCCAGCCGGCTAGAACCTCCTTTCAGGGAGCGGTAGAGGGTGAGAAGGTCTCCCCTCAACCTTCTCTTCTCCAGGCTGAACAATCCCAACTCCCTCAGCCGCTCCTAAGTCTTGTTCTCCAGACCCCTCACCAGCTCCGTTGCCCTTCTCTCATTCTCAACATTCATTGCCCAAATCTTTTGTTAGCTGGAAAAATTAGGAAGACTAGAAATCTAGAGACTGTACAGGCTACACTGTTGAAGACTCTCACAGTTCCTTACTCTGTCTGTGCAAAAAAAAAAAGAAAAGTAGTCTTGTTATCGTGTAGATTTTGAAGAATGCCATAGGCTTATATATACCTTTTAAAAATTTCATGCCCTCTTGGTTTTAGCACGCAGGCCGTGATATGTCTTCATGTTAAATGACCCACATAATACATTTTCCTGCTTTTGTGGAGGTTCGCAAAGGCTTTCAAATCACAGCTTGGCATATGCTCTAGTAAGAAGTCAAGTAAAGTACCTTGTTGGCGGTGATTATTGGCAAATACTGAAATTACCTGCGTGAATTACAAAAATCTTAATTTCTTTGGCAGACAAAAATCAATGGTCAAAAGGAAACCGTACAATGCTGCCATGTGTCGTCGGTCCCTCCCCTGGTCCTACAGCGCAGGCTGGAGGGAACTGGGCTGTAAAGCTGCTGCGCTCATAGCCTGGTTGTCGTCGGACAGTCCAGACATCTAAGTCAGGGCAGAATTTTTCAGATTTTAGTTGTTAAAACTAAACTCCACCATGTGTGTAGGCAAATGGTATTTTTTTAGAGATCTAACAAATTTTAGCACGTTTTCAGATGTCAACAGGAATGTTGGGCAGGGGGTAAGGGAGATGCAAAACTTGAAGCTCCTGCTGCCAGGCTTGGGACTGCCGGAATTGCTGGACCTTCAGAAGCACTTGTCACAGAAACTTATTTTTGCTTTGTCTTATTTTTGACAGTAGCTGTATTAGTTTGAAAAGGGGAAAACCAAAAAAGTTTATATTTGCCTGTTTTAAGGAGCTGCGTAGGCTTATAGAAATTGTCAGGCGCTCCGAAGAGGAAGGTCTTTAGTTCTGTGTTAACCTGTGGTAAATGTTTAGTTGCTTAAGCATATACCAAGACAATTACTTTACTGAAACAGCTAAACGAAAAAGTGTCTTTACTTCTTGCCCTTCAGAATGATGTTTCTACTAGAGATGCTAACAATGCTGATGCTGAACACCTCTCTCCTGTTTGATTAGCATTAGTCTATGTGATCTGAAAACCAATCTAAATCTCCACCCCAGCTCCCTCAAATCACCTATTTTGAGGAAGGCAGAGCTGCCCAAGGCTCTGAGTGTTGGGTCAATCAGAACTCATTCTGTACAGAACAAGTTTTATTATCTATATTTTAAGAGTGTCTTCAAATTCTTAGAAAGCATTATTGTGCTATCAGGGCCTTGCAACAATGTTTTTACAACACTTTGCAACTTTAAACTTTCTGTGTTTTTTGTTTGTTTTTATTTTCCGTAGACTCGAGATGATTTTCTTGGGCAAGTGGATATTCCTCTTTATCAGTTACCGGTTTGTACTTTTTTTTGTCTTTGTTTTAAGACTGTGAAAGGGAAAAATTATTCTCTATGCAACTGTATTAGTCATCTAAGAAAGTTAACCATGCTGATAATATCAGCGATTAAGTTGTCCTGCTCTGTGGGTTTCTTTGTTTGGTTTTCTGTTGCGGATTTTTAGTGCTGATATTTACCAAAAATTTAGGTTACCTTGTGTTTAGACATTGCTCTCTGCTGCTATGAGAGTTAGGAGTGCTTCTAGCTTTTTCAAGAATAAAAATGCAAGGTTTGAAACAGTCTTAAAGACAAGAAAGCTCACTCACTTGAGTTACTTTCATGGCTGTTTTCCTACTTTCCTCAAATGTCAACTTTTCCCTGTCTCCTCTTTGTTTCCTAGTTCCTTGTTCCTAATTACTTGGTCTTGCCAGCTAAATCCATTGTACTTTATTGGCCCAATACAGGTGGAATTTTTTTTCAAGTCTTTCATTTGCATAAGTAAATATATCTTGGATAAATAAAATCAGTTTATAAAGTCTTTTATTACATTCTTTGGTTTTGCTTGATACTATGCAAATGCAGACTGTTCATAACTAAAAAGAGCTGGTAATCAGGGGTATGTAAAAAGGGCAAATCATCTGCAAGGTAAGATAGTTGGCAGATAGGAATTTGTTCTTTCCAAAACCAGAATCTATTAATCCAAGTGGAATCTCAGGCATTGAATCTAAGGCAGCTCTTGGTTTTGTAAAGTCAGCAAAATAATGTTAAAACTTAGATTAAGAAGATAATCTTTCTCTTTTTCTCTCCTCTGTGATATGTTTCCACAGTTAGTATGCGTCTTGGTAGAAATTATGTAATGTTGGAGGGGGGGAAAACCCCAAACCAAAAAACAGCAAAACCAAACTCCAAGCTTAATTCCATTTTAATTTCAAAGAAGTATTTACCTTAGTTATAAGAGAATTGATTTAATAAGTATAGAACCTGATCTTGCAGGTGACACCAGTGTAACACATATATACTTACAGGATTGAAGTTATGCATTTTAATTCGGTGAGGGTAGAAGACTTCAACTTGAGTGTAGTATTTCTGAATTGCGTTGATAAGAACTTCCTCTGAAATGTCTGAAATACAAGAGACTTTTTCTTTCTGAGGTTTGGTGTAATAGTTATCACATTCACTAAAATATACTCAGCTTAATTGTAGGACTTTTTCATAACAGAGCTCAACAGTTCCAAATAAAATTCTAAAATCTCTTCACTTAATAGTGTCTAACCTTTAGAATCTAGATTTTTTTTGTTTCTTTCTAATCAAATGTTGACGTACATTAGATATTTTTTGAAAGCACTATGATGCAGTCAGTTCAGCCTTTGAGAACTGCATCATGTGTCATTGTTCTTAATTACAAGGCCTACAAATACAGCAATCGCAAGGTTTTCCTCATATTATGCAATACTTCGTGAAACAGTTAAAATGTATTAACGAGAGCCTAGAGTTACTCCTCAGGATCTACAAACAGCTGAAAAAGGAAGGGGAAAAAAACCCCCAAACTGAAAGACTCAAAAAAGATTAAAAAGGTTCTAAACATAGGGTATTGCAAAAATCAAATGATTTTGTAAGAATTGCAGAAATTCAGATGGATTATAAATATTTGTGTTAACCAGAAAAATAAACGTCTCTGTTTTCTTTAAGGATCCCTCATGTACATTCCTCTACCTGTACCTGGAATGTGTATTTATAAAATGATGTCTGTTTATCTCTGTGCTTCCTCCTGTTGAGCAATGTCACTTTTGTAAATCAGAACAGAGATTTTCTCAGAATGGATTCTTCTGTGATTTTTATCCCCAAATCCTAAAGCTCAGAATGGCTCTTTATGTATGTTCTGTGAGGAAAAATAATTTTGTTAGATCTTTTAAATGTGAAAATTGAGAACTATTTCTTGATTTCAGGCTAAACAGGTGGTTTTTTTCCCTGTGGTTTATAAACTGTAATATATGTATACACTGAAAGGTAACCAGGGAATTAGACTTATTACTAAGATTAAACCTGGTATTGCTATTATTGTACCTAAACCTATAATTTAAATTTTGAAATGTTACGTGGCCTTTAAAGAAACTCACTGTAAATTTCTGATAGTTTTCTTTAACTTCAAGTGTTTGATACAGATTTTTTTCTTGAAAAAACTTGTCTTATTCCAGACAGAAAATCCAAGTATGGAGAGACCATATACATTTAAGGATTTTGTTCTTCATCCCAGAAGGTTAGTAAATACCACATAAAAATTCTAACTTTCATATCTAAACAATGCTGTGAGGTAATTACTTGTACATATGTAAATGTTGTCAAAATTTTTATGTTTTCTTGAAAGAAATTTGAGCACCAGTGAAGTAAGATATCTGTAGCTTTACTAAAAAGTGAGAGTTTGTTTAAATACTTATAGATTGTTTGGTAAGAGTAAACCATTTTTCTTCAGGCCATCATAAAATTCACATTATAACTTCATCTGAACAATTTACTGTTTCGCTGATCGGTGACCAATGTTATGCCATAACTCATTTATCCCTTTTCAACTTGGAATTCTTTCCTGTCTTCCTGTCTCTTTTGTTTGTCTGTTTCTGTAAGCAGTTTCATATGACCTTAATTGTAAACATAACAAAACTTCAACTGAAAAGCTGCTTAACATTTAAGAAGGTGTGTGTTAAAAAAACCAAGGCATTTTTAGATAATAGATAACACTTTGACATTGCCAGTAGTGTTATGCGTTCCATGTTTGCTTTTAAAATGTAGACTCAACCTAAATCTGAGCGGTTTTTCGCAACTTTTGTTAGAAATACAATACATAAAATGGATGTCAACATTTTTCAGATAATAGGTTCCCATTTAGTAGCACCGTCAGAACGTGTGGGATCTATGGATCTTCCTCAGCAACGCCAGTAGCAGAATTATTTTTGAAGTATTTTACACTTCTTGATTTTTAGCAGATCAATGGTTTTGACAGAGTTAGTGACTGTCAAGTTTAATTTTCATCTTCTGTTTTTTTGAATTTAACATATCTTATAAATGAAGGAAGAACAGTATTTATTGTCTCAACATAGGATCTGACCTTATAGTGGCAACCACATGGATTTGGCAATGCTTTGTAGTATGAGACACTACCACAGGTTCAAGCACTTTTCTGCCTTGAAATCTTACTGTAACTTTTAGATGTTTAAATATTGTAAATGCATGCTGTTCAGTTTTGCTCATATTTGCAGTTACGTAAACGGGAATATTAATAATAATTAATCTTCCCAGTACCTCAAGCTGAGTAAGATTTATTAACATTTTAAGAAAGAAAGGTTTCCAGTTGGGGTACATAGTATCAGGGTGTATTCAGAAGTCTAAAAACTTGATACTATTACATAACTTCATTAATTTAAACTATAAAAAGCCAAGTTTGTGTTGAGAAACTTAGGAATAATCCCCTAGTGGTGCTTTTTCAGCTCTTTTATTTTCCAGGTAACAATTTTGCAAGTGCACAATAATAACATTTTATTTTCTCTTCTGCAGCCATAAATCCAGAGTTAAAGGCCACCTTAGATTAAAAATGACTTACTTACCTAAAAGCAATGGGTCTGAAGAAGAATCTACAGAACAGGCTGAAGAATTGGAGGTGGGAAAAGATGTGTTTATTGCTGAAAACCCTAGCAAGCATCTTCAGCTAGTAAGGGCTGTTGCAGTAAAAATGAGTGTTGGGGATCACTAAGCTATAAATAGTGTTTTAGAAACAAGCTGGTTAGAAGTGATTGCTTCTATCTTGCATAGAAGTTGAAAGGCTGCATAAAAATTCTGGAGCAGTTTTTCTAACTAAGGAGGGCCTTTGTCAGTACATATAAAAAAGAAAACATACATTAGGTTTTTCGTTCTGTTCTGGTACTGACTTTTGTAACTTTGCTTGGTTTAGAGTTAGTGGAAGTATCCTTGCCCAGTATTTTTACTACTGTTCAATTTTATTTGATCCCAGCCTGCCAGACACTGACATGTTGCTGGTTTTAGAATTTCAGCTCTCTCCAATTTATAAGGATATTTTAATCTTAACTACTTTACATTTGTAATCTTTTGTAAGCGCATCTAGTTTAGATCAGTGGGGTTTTTTTTCAAGCCTTAAACAACTCTTATTTAGCATTGCTACTTTTGCTGTAATTAAAATTTCTGTTACAAAATGTTATGCTTGTCTGACTAGCAAATTTGCAGCATATGCACGAAATTATCTTTACTTATTTTTTTAATCTATTCTCTGAATGCTGTTTATTTTCCTGGAATAAACAACTTTCGATGCTAATATGTTTAAGGAAGTTGAGTTAAAAATGAGATTTCTGGATGCGTAATTTGTGCTATCATTTCTTGAGAAATAGACACCATAAACCCCAGAGCCAATCTTACTGGCTTAAGCTGTAGTAGAACTGTACCTTAAAAGGGGGGTGGTTTAATAAACCAAGATGCTTTTTCAACTTTGGTAATGTGAGAGGCAGTTAATATTATTTCTCTCTTAGCCTGGGTGGATTATATTGGACCAACCAGACGCTGCTAGCCAGCCACAACAGCAGCAGCAGGAATCTCCTCCGCTGCCTTCGGGCTGGGAAGAAAGGCAAGACATCCTTGGCAGGACCTACTACGTCAATCATGAATTCAGAAGAACACAGTGGAAAAGACCAACTGCTCAGTATGTCTTTTGGCCTAAAAATTCAAGTCTTGTATTAACTAGTGTAACTAGTTCGCTCCAGTTACGTTGAAAGCACGGAGAACTTGAAAGTGAACAGGTTGAGAATTAGGAGAGAGCTTCCCGTAGCTTAACTTTCAAGCCCAGGTGTCACGGTCACTGGCTAACGGTCAGTTTAACTGCACAGAACTCTTCCTGTTCTCTGGAATTATGCATTCCAATAGAAACTGGTTGCAATTGTAAGAGATAGTAACTGTAGTAATGGAGAGGAAATTATTTTCCAGCTCAGCCTGGTTCCTCCTTCCCAACAGAGACCGCATTATATTATTTACCTTGTTTTTCTCAGATTTTCTTTTCCTTAGCATCTGACTTACAAAAATAATACCTGGGATGCTATCTCGTTCTTTAGTTTAACTTATGCTTCCTATTGACATGAATGCTTATTCTTTTTAAACCGTTTATAGACATGTTTATAGCTCCTGACTTACTCTTCCTCCTGCCAAATGGGCTATAATGCATGTTTTTGCTGTTGACCGAGCGTACTGTTGAGAGATAAACCATGGCTCCTGTGTGCTGAGCTCCCCCACTCCCCAACAGGGACAACGCAGCTGCTGCGGATATTGGTAGTGTGCAGCTGGAGGCCCAGCACGTGTTCACTCATCGGCGACAGATATCGGAGGAGACAGAAAATCTAGACAGCAGAGATTCCCCCGAGGTAAAAGCAATCTCTGCATGTGTCTGAAACACTAGTAACTTTTTAATCTAGTTAAAAAGCTTGTTTTAACTATTTATAATTTAGAACTACGTTTTTGAAATGTTTTTTTTTCCTTGTTTTCTTTTTAAAGAGCTGGGAAATTATAACTGAAGATGAGGCAACAATGTATAGCAACCAGAACCTTCAAATACCTCTCTCCCAGAGTAATTGTGATATACAGACTCATCTTGCAGAAGAATTGAATACTAGACTTACTACCTCTGGAAGTTCAGCTACTGGCCAGTCAGCAGCTTACACTGTAAATTGTTTTTCTCATTGTTCTAATGCACAGAAATATCTATAATATTTTGCACAAAATGTTACTACTGGTAGAATTAGATCCATAAATACTTCATATTAGCAATTATATTTTTAATTTCATCTCGAATGCAGAAAATTTAAGAGTAATCTTTTTACTATAGGACCCCATCTAAGCAAACGTCTTATTCTTCCCCACTTTGCTTGTATGAATTTCTGCCTGATATTAAAACAGACTTGTGCTAACTGTTTTTCAGTCTGTAAATCTACCTTGTATTCTAATGTACTCGGTACTGCTGAAAACTACAGATGAAGGAAGCTGTCTGTATTCTGAAAGCTTATTTCTAAGGGAGTTGTGCTATATTGATTATTTTTTCCACTAGGACAAGTTTTAATATAACTCGCTTTTCATTGTGAATATTGGGATAAGGCTTTATGATTGGACCGAGTAAACCTGGTGACTGCATAGCAGTGAAAAAGGACCTCGCTCAAATAGTTCCCCAGCCCTTGCACCACTTAGGAAACTGGTCTGCTCTCTCAGTGAGTCTGGTCAGCTTGCTAACCCAGCAGAAAACCATTCACTTTTTCCCCCAACTTTTTTTTTTTTTTCTTTTTTTTCTTTCCACTGTTTTAGCAAGCTGAAACAGCTACCCTAGGTTGTCTGACAAGTACTGCTCTGGCAAAGGGAAAAGCAGCAGGAGTACGTAGCCAGGAGTGAGACTTGTCTTTTTGGTGGTAGCAAGCAATTAAATAAGCTCAGCTGTTTTGTGAAGCCTGAGCTCCACAAACAGCCTTGTAACCGGGTATGTGACTTGAGAAACCCACTGTCCATTGAGGAAAGGCTGCAGAGGTGACCCAGACCATCCAGTCTGTAAGATTTTGGTGTTTAAATACAATCATTAGCTTTTATGATGCTAAGAATGCTGTTCCAAATGTAAATGTGGAATTGACCATGTTTTTCTGAGTCTGTACAAAGGCATCACCAGTGTTGCTGGAAGCAGCAGTGAGGCTAACAAGACTTTACCTGGTCTCTGCTACTCAGATTCCTATGGATAGCAAGAAAACTGTTATTTCAGCCTGCTTGGGTGGCCTAAGCAAAGGAAGAGGCAGAAGTGCAAATTACTTGCAAGAGCCAGCTAGAACGAGTCTTGCCTCCCTTCACTTCTCTTACCCCAAAAAAAGAAAATTTTAAAACTTAATCGTGCTTTTTCTGTGAAGTATTCTTAAAGACTACTACATAGGTAGGGAAAAATCCTTTAAATAATCTGGGAAATTCTGGAGCAAGATGAAATACAGTTGCTTAATTGTAGCAGATGAGATCTAAATAGGGCTCTAGACAGAAAGGTGGATGTGTATGCAAAGCCCAGGGATTGAATTACTCTTCTCAAACTGGACGTCTCAGATTGTCATATCTCATCGTTATCAACCTAATCTACTCTCTGAAAAGTCGTTAGCTCACAGGCTTTAGTCTACTGACAAGATAACACACTAAGTTTTATACTGTAAATTAAATTGGAATGTAACTGGTTGTGATTAACTCTTAATGTTTTAAGTGCCAAAACCTCTACTGTTAGGGTTTTCAGAACTTTCACAAGCCTCTGTAGTGTTCTGTTTTAAGGTTATAATAGGCACTGTGAACTTAATGTTTCTAGCGGTGTTAAAACAGCATTCCAAAATACTGTATTAAATCGTTTTAAAACAAATTTTGTTCAAGGTGAAAACTGTAACGGTGTAAAATGTGGTAACCATTGTTGACTGTTTGCTGACATTCTTAAAGCTGCAGTGATAGCTAATATGTCATTCTTTTTCACTACTTCAAGAACCATTCCAGCAGAAGAGGTAGCCTGCAAACATACAGAGTTGAGGAGCAGCCTGCACATCCAGTGGTATGTCATTTTCCAAAAAACACGGCCTTGTGTAGCACGGAAGTTGAAGGATTTTCTTGGTGTTAAGCTTTTTTTAACTCTGTATTACGTGCTGACATTTTAAATGAAATTTGGCTGCCTTTGGGCAGCTGTCCTGACAAAATTGAAATTACAAGTCTAGTAAGATCAGAGTTCATTTGTAAAGGTTTTGTGTTCCAACGTTGTGGGTTTGGTTTAGCATTTGTTTAATGCATGGATAGAGCCTGCAGAAGGAAGTAGTCTTCCCATGAAGATGTGAGTTTTGTTTTTCAAATTGCTCGCTTTATAATTAAAAGCTGTACCACCGTCCTTACGTTATGTTTTCATGGTGACGTGGCAAACTTACAATAGGCTTATAGCCAGAAGTACTAAACTGGATCAGCCGTGCCTAAACCAGGTGCATAAATGAATCCTCTTGGGTGAGGAGCTTGAATTTACAAAAAAAAAAAAAAAAAAAAAAAAAGAGTTTCTCACTTCACAGTGTTCAGTAAAGATTTAAATACTGCTTTTCTATTTTATCCAGTTTGCAAAAATCATGAACCTTCTGGATTATAGTTTTGTTGTTTTAGTTGATAGTTGAAAGCCTTTTCACAGTCAGTTTCATAGTTTCCTTAACTATTTTTGTTGTGTTATCACTAATGTTTAGTTACTGCCTACATCGTCTGGATTACCCCCAGGCTGGGAAGAACGACAAGATGAAAAAGGGAGGTCATACTATATAGATCACAACTCTAGAACCACGACCTGGATAAAGCCAGTTGTACAGGTACTGTTTGTCTTCTAGCTGTTAGTGGTTTTATTCATTTAACCTTTTAAACATCTCACATAATAGAAGTAAAGTTTACAGACCACTCTGAAATGGAACATGTGAAAGGCATAAACTGGTAACGCACTACGTGAAGTATCTGAGAGAATGCAATGAGTGTTGGGAACAGTAATATTTCTGGCAACTCGTTCTACTATTAGTATACCAAGAAAGCCTCATGGAGAAGCCTGAAAGACTTCTTTTAACCTTGGTAGCATAATCGGTGATTTTTAATCAATGTTGTTGATATTAGACAAAAATAAATTGTTCTACAGGGCTTTGATTTTATTATTTTTTTCCCCATTTACCATAGGTTGCCATGGAAACAGGTCAGTTGTCAGCTGCGCAAAGTAGTTCTGTAGGAAGACAACCACAAGCAACATCGAGTGATTCGTCACAACAGTCTTCTCAACAGCAGCCTGAAATGGAGCAAGGATTTCTTCCTAAAGGCTGGGAAGTCCGACATGCACCCAACGGGAGACCGTTCTTTATTGACCACAATACCAAAACTACAACATGGGTAACAGAAAAAACTCTTCTCGCGGACTAAAGTTCTAGTTCCTCTCGAGTCAAGGCTTTGCTGCTTTCAGCAAGCTTCTGTCGATTTCTTTAGTGCCATGTCTGTTAAGGGACATATATAATACATATTTTAAATGACCTTGCATTTTTGTCATGAGTAGAACATCATGAATTTTCCAAACTGTATTGGCACGTGAAAGTTTAGCTTGGAAGCAGGAAAATACTGCTATATATCGGAGTCCTTTTCACAGATGCAAAGCATCTCCTAAGACACTTCTGTCCTAACTGTAAAACTGTGATAGCTTACATGCACTGCGAACAGAAATCAGTTTTGTAAACTTACCTTTGACAGGAAATCCATTACCTTGAATTCATCACGTGGTACAGTGCACAATGCCAATTTCTGGGAATTGTTCCACTGCGCACCACTAGGCAGTGCAGATAGAGGGACTTAAGTGTTTAAAGAGTAGGTCAGTACTACTGTCAGGTGAAAGAGAAACAGAGGAATCCATTAAATTGATTCAAAATGAATATTCGTTTCTCCCGGATTATGGAAAGACCTCATTTAACGCAAACACTTTCCCCCTACTCCCTAAAAGAACTTAAGCCAACCAAAAAAACCCTCAACCACCAAATGTAACAAGCAGAAGGTGTGCCAGAAACTGTGTGGAAAGATTAATTTGACTCAATCACACCAAAACTGAGCTGAATGAAGGATTTTTATTTGTATATATAAAAAAAATAAAAGTGAGAGGTCATTAGAAGATGATTGTAAACTATTGGAGGGCTGAGAATCCCCAAGGAGCTACCTGGCTGCAGAATATACAACAATTATCTAGTTGGTACTAGGCATATTCTTTATACAATTATTAATAAAGAGGAAAAAATCAAAATCAAAACAACAGAAGGATTTTAACATGCTGCTTGCTTTGTCTTCAAAGGAAGACCCAAGACTCAAAAATCCTGCTCATCCAAGGAGAAAGACTTCCCTAGATCCAGTAGACCTGGGGCCACTACCAGTAAGCAAACTGTTCTATACTTGTTTTGCAGATAGAACAATTTAAATACTTAGATTAGCACTATCAAAACTTGCACATGCAGAAAAAACTGCCTGCTTTTTTCATACAAAAAATACTCTATTTTGAATTCTAGTACTGAGAGCAGATGGAGCTGGGGACTGCCCCCAGCTGCAGATCATGTTAAGTTCTGTGCAAGCTACACGGTCAGAAATCTATAATAAAAGTGTCTCCTTCTTGCAGCCAGGGTGGGAAGAGAGAACGCACACAGATGGAAGAATATTCTTCATAAACCACAGTATGTACAATGCATTATTCTGCCCCCACTCATCATTTTATTTCTGAACATTATTTAAATTAATGGAACTAATTAAGAAATGCCCTGCAGATACAAAGAAAACACAGTGGGAGGATCCTCGACTGCAGAACGTGGCAATAACTGGACCAGTAAGCTTTCCTTATGTAGCTTTTCATATTTTTCAAAAATATTGTTAATAGAATGCAAGCAAACTCTTGTCATTTATCAGGCATTCGGTCTAGAAGGTGAAACTTCCAGGACGTTTGAAAAAGGCATTTGTATTTCTTTTCAAAGACTATTAAGAAAGCTTTCTGTGGAAATGGTCTTTAAATGCCAGAAAGAAAAGTCAGTTCCCATAGTAGTAAGAAATTTTCCTTGTAGACTGGGGGGCGTGGTGGTGGTGTATTTGAAGTGGGTAAAAAACTTTACTGTTTTTTATCCACAGTGCCCAAAATAAAACTAGCTCAGTTCATGAAGTGAACTTGGAAAAAAGTTAAAGGGGAAAAAAAAAAAAAAGGCTTTTAAAGGAATGAAATTCATTTCCAACTGAAAAATAATTATCTAGCCTTGATACTTAATCTGAAGTGCAGAATTACCAGGACTAATTGCAAAGACGGCGCACATTATAATTATAGATGGGTTTTAGTGTTCAGCTGATATCTGTGTTTATTAATAGCCCACATATGTAAACAGCCTTCTCTGTCCATGGAAAATAGAGGTGTTTGTAGCCAGGTCTCTCGTGATTCAGCAGGGAAAGACTATGTGTTACGTAAGTCACCGGAGGCATTTTGGTCACGGTGGCGTGGGCCAGTCGGTGATCTCAGTCCGTCACAGCGGCTAATGCTGAAGTACAGGGTAAACGGTGTGGAATTGATCAGGCCAAATAAACTGAACAAAGAAATACTTTCCATTCCAGATGTTTTGAACTGTCCGTATATTTATAAACAGGTGGTCCTGTTTCTCAGGACTTAAATGCATTGTCTGTTTCACAAATATAGACTAGTTTATATTACATTGTTAGAGTATCTCAAGCACCTTTTTTTTTTTCCTTTTCTTTTCAAAGGCTGTGCCTTACTCCAGGGACTATAAACGGAAGTATGAATTCTTCAGAAAGAAATTGAAGAAACAGGTTAGTAATCAGCAGGAATGCAGCAGAAAGTTAAGAAACTTATGCCCCGAAGCAAAGGAAAGGTTAGGTTACAGCGAAAGGAAATTGAACTTTGTAACCTGCTTAGGGAGGGTAAATTTATTGTCTGATCACAAATCTATTTGTGAAGCAGCGACTTGATAACAGTTAGCAATTAACAATTATCAAACAGTAGGGTTTGTGACTTTCTGCAGTCTTGACGCTGCAAGCCATCTAATGGAAAAAGCATTGATTCTAAAGGATTAAAAAAGTTGTGAACCTGGAAGTAGTTTGGAAATCGCTGATCTAGCATGTAATAGTTTCTGGAACTCAGAATATGGAAGTAGAAGGTCTTGGAATACATTTTAGACTGTTCAGATAGAGAACTGTACCATCATCTTGGTCAGGCTAGATGACTAATAAGTTGATATAGCCTTAAAATCTTAAGTTTATGAATCTTATTTGCGAGTCCTTGTTTAAAGTGACATTGCCAGATGTATTTATGAAGCATAGCATAAAAGACTGTAAATAGCATCTGGATATCCAGGTAACAATGAGTCTTTGCACAACTACAATCAAATTTGCTATTCTTGGGAGATAGTTCTATATATATAATAATAGCCTTTGAGTTTAGACCCATACTTCACCTTTTACGTACCACCAAGTCTGTCTCTAGCCTTTCTGAAACCTATGCATTTTGAGCTGATGTGTAAATTACACAATTACATATGCACTTCATTTTTTGTGTTCCTAGTCAAACAAGCTTGACACTCATTCAAATGTCATTATCCTAATCTGAGAAGTGATAGACAGCTCAGCCGTACTATATAATCGTAGTATTTTGGGAAGTAAATACATGTGTAGGTTGTAAAGCATACATTACTGCTGCCTTTTAAGTATTCACAAATACCTAAATGACAGTTGGGGTAATGGATTGATCTCTGTTGAGATTTAATTATTGAATACTATTTTAATCAGCTAAGTTTGGTTTTACTGATTGGTTTTGTTGCTTGAACTTTTTTCTGAAAAGTTGATTTGCAACTCAAACCAGGAAAATATTTTTTTTTTTAATGTAAGGTTATTTACTGCTTTCTGAAATAATGAAAAAGACCTATATATTTCAGCCGTCATGTAAATTATACATATAATATTGTACAGTATTTTGCAGCTTGGAAAATGACAAATAATGTGATCCCCCACCCTAAGTAATTTTTTTTGATTTGTAGTTTGGATCAAGCTGTTGCTGGATATAAATAGGCATTACATTTAAATGCAACTTTTTAAAAAAATTATTATTATTTGGGACATTTAGGATAGATTATTTAAGTGATATAAGAAAATAAGAAGAAAGCATATCTGAACGTGTGCTCTTCAGATTGATTTATTAAATATTTCTGCATTCAAAAGTTCATTATTTCTACTCAGGGGGTGATGAGTTCTTTGAAATACTTTCGTTGCATCATCCTAATCTAGTCATAGAGCAACACAAACTGAAATTTCCTGTTCCCACTTCCACTGAATTTCTCAATTTTGCCTGAAGTAACCGCTGATATAAACTGGCTGAAAACAAGTGAAATCAAGAAAATATGCTGTTCTCCTATAGTGATTCAATGAATCAACAAATTTTTATTCCTGGTTCATTAGGGGCTTAGTCTGAAAGCTCAGTAGCAAATATGAGCTCCTTAGGTATTTTTTTATTTAAATACTTTCCTATATGGTAGTAAATGTAAACCTTGTGATTTGTTCCTATGACCTCAAATTTTAAATGGACTGATTTTTATCTTACTGTTGTAGGAAGACTTGTTTGTCACATAAGTCTGAAGTAAGAGAATGAGACACCTAGCCTTATAGTTAGAATATTGAACTAAAAGGTGAAATAAGTCAGGTAAAATTGTTCCAAAATAATTTTATTTATAAACTCTGAGCTTTTTTTTTTTTCATTAAAGCTTATAATATGATGAATTTTCAGTGTTATAAAAGATTATATGCCTTGCTGCATGCAGAACAACTGAGCATACGCTGTTACTAGTATGAACGTATTTCTTGGTATAAAATAGAACTTAGTGTCTGAAACTCTCCATGCTAGTTGAACTGTATGTAAATGGAGCCTTTTATCTGTGTTTCATATGTTTCCAAATTATTAAAGAAAAGGATTTGTGTGCCATTCTTTGTTTACAGAATTTGCATACTCTGCAAGATTAAAAGATGGTGGGGTTTGTTCTATTGTGCTGTGTTTTTATATCTTTTTTTTTTTTTTAAGAGTGATATTCCAAATAGATTTGAAATGAAAATTCATCGCACAACAATCCTTGAAGATTCTTACAGAAGAATTGTAGCTGTAAAGAGAGCAGATTTCCTTAAAGCACGACTTTGGATTGAATTTGATGGTGAAAAAGGCTTAGACTATGGAGGAGTGGCCAGGGAATGGTTCTTCCTTCTCTCTAAAGAAATGTTTAATCCCTATTATGGATTGTTCGAATATTCAGCTACGTAAGTAATACAGGTCTGGAAGACACGAAGACTAGTTAGGGAATGTATTTCTCATACCTACTTTAAAAATAGAAATTTTTTTTTTCTTCCTCCCCCTCCTAAGCTGTGTAGGAGGATTCAGTTGTTAATAATGGCAATATTCTGCACCTAGTTCTTTGTTTGACAGAGGAATAATGTGGAGACAGTAGCTGTATCTCTTTTTTCCCAGCAGTCTAACGTAAGCCATGTCATCTTTGCATAGACAAGCATACGCTTGCAACCATTTACTACTTCCAGAAGACTCGGTATTTAACAAATAATGTCTTTACATTTAAACTTTAAGCTTTAAAATTAATAGGAGGTAAGCCCTTCTGTTTGGTATCTCTAACTTACAAAGGTAGTTCATGGTGTTTCAAAACCATTATTTCTGCTATGCTAATAGAATCTTCTATTGAGCGTTGTTTAATACTGGATTAGGGATTTATTAATCCAAATATTGCTTTTTTCAACTTAATGAAAAGTAATACCCAATTTAACCAGTGATGTCTTTCAGATCTTCAAACGGGGGACTGTTCCAGTAGTATATAATTTTGTTTTTCTTTCTCTTCCCTGCTCCCTCCCTCAACTTCAGAGATAACTATACTCTGCAGATCAATCCAAACTCTGGACTTTGCAATGAAGACCATCTCTCTTATTTCAAGTTTATAGGTCGTGTAGCTGGAATGGCTGTTTACCATGGCAAACTTTTGGATGGTTAGTATTAATTTTATCTAATATGACATTTAGATTAACGTAGTGCATATTTTTAATTTTAAGTTACATACTGTTCAATTTGTTTGTTCTTCTTTAAAGCCTTTTTTATTCGTCCTTTTTACAAGATGATGCTCCAAAAACCAATAACGCTTCATGACATGGAGTCTGTGGTATGTAATTTGCTTTATCATGTATGTTAGGATTTCATGTTCGTATTAACTTTTTTATATATCCTTAATGACATTGTGAAGATTCAAAGTGCATAATTCGCGGCTATTTTAGGCTACATCTCTTCTAAGTATTATAAGAAACTATTAATGAGTGGTGCAATGTAACGTTTTAAGAAGAAAACACAGTCCTTACAATCTTCTTGTTTGTTTGTTTCCCTGACAATGATTCCCATCTGGAGCAGTCATGGGAAGAGGGATTTTTATTCGGTCTCTTTAATCTATTAGTGGTTTTGCTGTCCTATAAGAATACAGAATATAGCTCCTGTCTAGTTCTGAGTAATAGTTTTATAGATGTGTCCACGTACTTTAGAAACATAGACTGGTTTAGGTTGGAAGGACGTTAAAGATCATCTAGTCCCAACCCCCTTCCCTGGACAGGGACACCTCCCACCAGACCAGGTTGCACAAAGCTCCGTCCAACCTGGCCTTGAACCTCTGGGGATGGGGCAACCACAGCTTCTCTGGGCAACGCGGGCCAGGGTCTCAGCACCCTCACAGGAAAGAATGTCTCCCTAGTACCTAATCTAAATCTCCCCTCTTTCAGTTTAAGACTACCCCTCATCCTATAAAGGATCCCCATGCCCATCCGATAAAAGAATCCCTCCCCGTCTTTCCTGTAGGCCCCTTCCAGATACAGGAAGGGGCTATGAGGTCTCCCCAGAGCCTTCTCCAGGCTGAACAACCCCAGCTCTCCCAGCCTGTCCTCCCAGCAGAGGGGCTCCAGCCCTTGGATCGTCCTTGTGGCTCCTCTGGACCCGCTCCAACAGGTCCATGTCCTTGTGTTGAGGGCCCCAGAGCTGGAGGCAGTGCTGCAGGGGGGGGGTCTCACCAGAGCAGAGCAGGGGGGCACAGTCCCCTCCCTCGCCCTGCTGGCCGCGCTGTGGGGATGCAGCCCAGGATGTGGGTGGCCTTATCTTAATTTTCATTTCCTAAGGCTCTTTGTAGTAATGCCTAACAGTAAGGGAAAAATAAATACAGGATGAGAAACAGAGAGGAGTCCAAAACACATTACTTCTGATAATGCTGTGACATCTTATCACCGTTTTGCTACGTGAGAGATTTTTAGTCCTGATATTGCTGAGTCTTCAGGTTTCAAACTTCCTTAAGGGTCTTTGTAGCTTTGCACAGTTGCAGGATCTCTGTATGTGATACAGGATTATCCGAGGTAGCAGCATTCACTTGGCTGTAATGGAGCCTCCTGTAGCTTAAAAGGCGGCTACTCTGTTCTGTATTTACTATTTTGTAATTCTCTCTCTCTCTCTTAGGATAGTGAATATTATAATTCTCTGAGATGGATTCTTGAAAATGATCCAACAGAGCTGGACCTCAGATTCATAGTCGATGAAGAACTTTTTGGTCAGGTTAGTGTTTTCTTTCATGTTTTGTCTATTCTACTTTACAGAAACACATTTGACCTGTGAAATCAGCTGATTTTTGTCTGTATGGTATTAAGAAAAACCATTCACAATCATGCTGGTTTGTTCACTCAGCTGCTGCTTTCAGCTGGCGCGTACTCATACAGTGCTCTGTTAGCCTGGCGGTGATGTGATAAAGGACATCAGCAGAGCTTCAAAAAAAAGCTCGTGCTTTTTTCTTAAATAATACTTGCATTGAAATGTAGCTGTTGCTGTCAGCGCAACTGAGACTAAAATATCTGTAGTCCCATTCCTTAATCTAGAGTAGAGGTTGGGTTTATGTGATTGTCTGGGAAGGACGAGCTCTTCTTGAAATGGCTGAAATCATAAATTTCACTGAGAGATAATAATAGGGCTTTTTCTCTAAGATGTACCAGAAAACTATGGAATAGAAAGTTTGTTGTTGTGTAGAAAGCCATCCCAAGATAAGTCATGTAGAAATACCACAGGTTTTGAATAAAAATTCCAAATGACAGGTGCCAAATAGATCTAAGTAGGATAATAGCCTTTGTGGTCTTGTATAACTAAAGCGATCCAAAGCAGGAGTGTGAAAACATACACCCGTAACGAACTGAAACCAGATCTTTGTCTACGGAGATTCCAGTAGTATAAATCATTATGTAGCAGATACACATATTGATTCACCTGTTCACTGGGACCACTCGGTAAGCATTTTTCTTTGAGATTTGGAAAAAAGGCTGAATCACTGAATACGCAGTTAGTGAAGTCCACGCTACTGAGAACTTGGGTGCAAACGGAGGTGATTTATTATCAGTCAGGAAAAAGTCAGGAAAAAAAAAAGGAGGTTGCTCCATTGCAGTCCGGCATCCCTAAATAATGCATTTTTTAAAAACAATCAGCCAAATTCTGTTTATTCGGGTGACCTGTGAAGCTGGATCTATTTCTCATAGTTTTCAAGTTCTGCAGTCTTCAAGAGTTAACTAAATTACCGAATATTGCCATGTAAATTTTGTTACATACGTATGTCATGTAAGACCTGTTCTGTGTATTGCATTTAGACCCATCAACACGAACTGAAAAGTGGTGGATCAGAGATCGTTGTCACCAACAAGAACAAGAGGGACTACATTCAGTAAGTAGTGCTCACTATGTGCAGTGGATCTCACTGGATTCCCCTCCAGTAATAGGGGCTGTGTGTCAGTTATATTAACGAAGGGAAGGTGGTGCTTTGTATATAAATTGATTTTATTTGAAATGTTTTCTGTTTTTTTCACAGTCTTGTAATTCAGTGGAGATTTGTGAGCAGAGTGCAGAAACAAATGGCAGCCTTTAAAGAGGTACAGTTTTAATTACAAAAGAAATTCTTCTGAGAATTTGTTGCATCTAATCTTGAGACAAGCTTTTTTGGGCATCCTGAAGACCCACAGCTAATGTTGTTACAGGCAGTGATAACTTTTTTGCTTTGATTTATTTCTGACTTTTTGGTCTATTTTTACTGAGGTGTTTTAATTCATATTGAAAAATTTGCTTATTTCTCAATCCTGGCTGACAGCTTTGGCTGCAGTGCATACTATTTAATGAACACTGCAGAAATGAAAATTAAATCAAATTAACAGAATTAAATTAAACTAGCTGGTTTATCCTTATTTGTGTCAATGTTATTTTATATATTCACTGTTCAGCGTAGCACAATGAAGATGTGAGATAAATTAGAATTAAAACTACCATAACCAAACTGGGGACAGCTGGTGTCCAAATTTCTATATTTGATGTATTGATTAGGTGCTGTTTTCTAAAGCACATAAATATAATTCTCAGTGAACAAAAAAGCTTAAATAATGTTGACTTGATTTTTAAAAACTTTCCTCATCTTTTAGGGCTTTTTTGAACTAATACCACAGGATCTGATTAAAATTTTTGATGAAAATGAGCTAGAGGTAAGCGTATCATGAAAAAGAAAACAAATTTTGTTGAAACTTGATGTTACTGACTTAAACTTTGATGTGGGTTGTTTTTGTTCTTTCTCCCATCTGTGCAGTTATTAATGTGTGGACTGGGAGATGTGGATGTGGCTGATTGGAAACTACATACAAAATACAAAAATGGTTACAACATAAACCATCAAGTAATACAGTGGTTCTGGAAGGTATCGTGAAGTTCTTCTATTTTATTTTATTTTTTAACTGAAAACCTGTTCAAAAGCTGCTGCCTTTCAGCTATGCTGGTTTATCATGTAATTCTTATATTGGCGGGTAAATATTTGACCATTAAAACCCCTGAGAAAGATAGTAAGAAAGCTAAAGATGAGATGCATGGTCAGAATTTAAATACACTACTGCTACTTGCTTTTACAAAAAAAAAAAAAAATCCATGTCTGAGTAGGGTTAAAAATATTTCTGTGTAGGTTTTTCTGGCATGCTTACACTAAAGAGGTGTTAAACTCTTCTGTTTAATAAATTACAGGAATTTGGCTGCTAGTACATAACATCAGGAAACTTCAAAGAAAGTAGGGGCCAAATCTTCAAGGGAAGTATTTTAACAGCCTGCTAAGCCAGTAACCGTACTCTTGTTACAGTGCCATTAAAAAATTGTTGACTTCATAGCTTTTAGCAATAGGCAGAGACGTAGACTATGTGTGTCACTAAAAAAATGCACATATATATATATGTAAAGGATAATGATTTAGGGATAGAAGCTATGTTATATAAATCTGCTAGCTTAACCTTAATTTAAAAATAAATCTTTAATTGTAATCCTTATCATCCATAGGCAGTCTTAATGATGGACTCTGAAAAGAGAATAAGATTACTTCAATTTGTTACTGGCACATCACGCGTACCTATGAATGGGTTTGCTGAGCTTTATGGTAAGTACTTGTGATTATGTTCACAACTAAGTCACAGAGAACGTGATACCGACATTGTCATGATATTTGACTTCAAACATGGGCATGTTATTTTTCAAGTTTTGCTTTACAAAGGAGGATATACTGGCAGTTAAAAGAACCAAAGTTAGGGAAGAGTCATTTAGATCACACGTTTCCCATGTCCCATAAATACTTCAGTTCTGGTTTTGGAAGTTTTTAAATGTATTGGACTTACCAAATGAATATGAATGTTAAAGTTCTAAAGAGCTGCAAAAATCCCTGTTTAACACGTGATTGAGCTTGAAGAAAATTCTCAGTTATCCAAGATCTGATTACAAAGACATGCTGGCATTAGCAGTTAACTTAAGGTTCTTATAAGCTCCGCAACTGCTTTTATCTGCTCAGAAGCCACAGTTGTAGAGATAACGATTGTTTGTAGGGATCTACTCTAAAGACCACTGAAATGACACAAGTTAAACATAATGCCCAAGCAAAAGTAGTGAACCTACCATACAGAGGCTGAAACAAGCAGACAGCAGTGGGGAGCAGGCTTTAACACCAGAGCCTTTTGGAACCCACTGTGGAAAGAGCGTGGGTGAGCGGATAGAACAGCCCCCAACGGGTGGGGGTGTTTCGCTTACGGGAAGCCTGTTTTCAGCTGCCATCAGCTATTGTGTTTTCTGCTAGACAACTTCATGAAGGCTAAAATTGCTTGAGATCCTATGAAAGTGACTGAATAGCCTAACTTGCCTATTTGAATAAACATTTCCTTCTTTGTAAACAAGACAGTAATTTGTTTATAAAACACTAGAATTGTGAACAAATACCACCCACTATGTGTCCATGTTTCTCTCTCTCTTCGTTTTCATCATAAATAGTTTATTTTTTCCGTTGCATCAGTCAATGAGTTGTGAGTCCCAATGGGAAGGACAGTGCCCTCGGCGGACTCGAGCCGTCTGTCTGCTGGTGCACCTGAACCTTGGTGCTGTTGGAGTTTACAGCACGTGCTCATCGCAGTGGAACCCAATCACAATTCTGCTGTCTCCGGGTTATTTTTTTTTCTCTAAAAACACTACCAGAGATAGAACTAAGGAATGATACAGGGGAAGAGACTTATGAAACTCTTGGCTGCGTTCTGCCCAGACGTTAGGATATCCTTGGGCAGCCTTCTGGCCCAGTCCCGGTCTCTGTAGTGAGGTTCACTCACTGACGAGAAATTCTATTAGCGGTTGTCTTGCACGGTGCTTTGTTTCTTTCTCTTACAGTGATTTCTGCTTTCCTGTGGCCAGCGTGCCATCCTCCCTAAACCCCAGTAATGATCACAGTCACATTGCCAGTACCTGCTGGTATTTGAAGAACTGTAGGTGGTTTTTCAGTGCGTCGTGTTGGTACGTGGCTTTTCGCTGCCGCCGGGCTGCGTTCCTAGAGCTGGCTTTCCAGCGGGAGATCTCCCTCTCGTGGCCCAGAGAGGCATTTCTGCTCAGAAAACGGGCGTGCTCGGTGTCCGGGATCAAATCCACCCGAGTTTGAGAACTACGACACTGAACGGACAGGGCTTTCCCTTGTCTTGCCCTCTGCTTTGGCAAAGCCTCTATTTAATTAGTTCGACAGCTAAAATGAAGATTTATTCTTACCTAGCTATCAAAAGGGAGTTTTGTCTTCTTGTCACATGGTAGAATGCACCGTCAAGTCGTAGAGCTGCTTCTGTGCTTCATCCTTATTCCAGGCATTCTTACTAGCTACCTTTTGTAACCAGCCTGCTGCATTGGAGAAACGTGTAACCCGAAGAAGAAAGTAAAGAGGAGGAGCTGCAAGCATTTCCGTGACTACGGACGTATCTGTCTCACTGAGAATATTTTAGGATGACGAGCTCAGCGTCTGCTCTCATCTCTCTAGTTCATTCACGAGGCTTGTACAAAGTATAGTTTCTGTGCATTGATTGGTCCCGCCTTTCTCTGTATGTTAGTAGTTGTGAAAGGGTTTTCTGCTTCTTTCGTTTTATTTTCATCTTTGGGATGAGTTGTCTTAGGTTTTTTGGTTTTTTGCTGGGTTGGGGGTTTTTTCCCCCCTAAGTTGGCTAACATCTTCTTCCAAATCCACTTCTACAATGTGCGTTATTATGTGTTATCATAATATAGTTTCATTTTATTATAAATATTTATGCATTTCTTTTTTCATGTCTCCATAAAACCACAAATGAAATCTTTTTGAATTGACAAATATAAATTGTTACAGTGTAAAAAACCCCAAACAAACAAAACCCACAACAACCCCCCCACCCCCCCTTTTTGGAGGAACATAAAAAAGGGAAGGTGTCTGTCTGCGTTGTAAAAGTAAATTAACTTCATAGGACTAAAGGTACTCTACACAGCACTGATACCTTGCCTGTATTCATAGATCAACCTGTTCTCATTATTGCTGCTTATCTTTAATCTGAAAGGTGTTTCACATCTTCCATTTCAGAAGCAGAAGGCTACTCGTTCTGGGGTAGCCATCGGCCTTGGGATGCAATTCCCTCACTGTATTGATGGTCTCCTTACAGAATAGTCAGGGGACACCCACCATCAGAGATAATTGCCTGTTCTTTGACGAGATAGCAGGTTTTTGTTGTTTGGGTGGTTTTTTGTGGTTTTTTTTCTTTTAACTACGCAGTCTTTTCTAGACATACATAAATGATTTCAACAGCTTAAGGAAATGGTTACAAAATGCCCTTTGCATCCACTTGGTGAGAGTTGAGAGATCCCAGAAACGTTCAGTTACAACACACTGTAAGGCAGTTGCTGAAAGCACAGGAGTAGCTGGAGCTGCACTTGCTCGCCAAGAAAGTTCTCTTGGGTGCATATGTACATCCCAGGGTACACGTACGGTCACCGTGTTTCGAAAAGTTCTCAGTTACTCTGCTCTGTTGTGTAGGTAAAGGTGCACGTGGAATACTTTCTGCCAGGTTCTATAGCTGGGCTCATTGTGATAAACATCTAAATTTCTATGTGAAAAACGTACACAGTATAAAACTGTCTTCTGCATAAAATTTTCTGCCAACTACTATGCACGTGCATTTAGGTCTCAGACTTCTGAGCTGAAGGTGTAAAAGTCTCCTGAAATTGGTATGGCAAGAAATAATTAAAAATACAAGTGAATTGGGATTATTGACCATTACTGAGTATAAACTGTATTTGATTCCTATACATAGCTCCTAGTAACGTCAGAATTGGATTACAAAAGCACAATATATTTCATAATTTGAACTTCTGATTATAAAAGAACCTCATAATGGGGTGAAAATTGATGTATTCTTTTCTGCAGGTTCAAATGGACCACAGTTGTTTACAGTTGAACAGTGGGGTACCCCTGAAAAACTGCCAAGAGCTCATACCTGGTGAGTATTTGATTTAGGTAAATCATGACCTTCAGTAAGAGTGATAAAATACTTAAGCATTTTCATCTGTTTTTCAGCTTTAATCGCTTGGATTTGCCTCCATATGACTCATTTGAAGATTTATGGGATAAACTTCTTCTAGCGATTGAAAATACTCAGGGTTTTGATGGGGTTGATTAAGACACAGACATAAACTGTATCGGTCCAGTGCTGCAATTTCATTTTAAGGGTTTACAAACAAATTTGAATTTTCCAGGGATTACTATTGTATTTAGTAACATGGCTATTGAATCTTCATAGTATGACTTATAAAGTAAGTATTAAAAATTCACTAAACTTTGAAAATGTATTTTGCCATTTCCACAGTTTTCTGTACTTTGCTATTAACTTGAGTATACACGTCGGATGGGCCAGTGCCAAGTAAGTCAAAAACTAAAGTATTTTTAAGCAGTTGCCTCTTCTACAGTATTTGACAGACTGTCCTGCAGTAAACTACTGAACTAAAACTGTGAAGAAATCTTTGCAGAGGGTGTACATTTGAATTGCTGCTTTAAGAGGAACAACTGAAATTGTTAAACTGTTTTTAAAATAAAAATAAAACAACACGAAACCACCAAACTTCATGTAATGCAATATCATAATCTGTGCTGCTTCAGGCTGTTTGCTACAGATGTGTCCAAAGCACCTTATAATTCAGCGTATTAGGTAAGACATTGGAAAGCATTTGTTTGTGTTTTCAGCCATGAGTTTGCAGAACATTGACTTGCTGACACATTTTACTTGTTAGATTTCTGTTTCTAACTTGCTTTTGTTAAAACAGTGTAACAAAACGAGGATTTTTATATAAAACAGACAAGCAGCAGAATTCTTAATTGTAATGAGAAATTATATCAATTTTTTTGTCTGAATTTGTATACTGTCGTCGGTTTTTTGAGTGTTCATCACTTTTTTGGATAAATTTGTAGTTCAACGATGGATAACATTTTCAATTCAACCTTTTGCAACAAATTAATCTTAAAGAGAAATTTGTATGGTTATCACTCAGTATTAGTTACTGGTAGTTAGAGGCCTTTATCCATTCTTGCAGTATTGCACTACATAACAATAAAGAACATGTTTACAGGGTTTTCTGGGCCAAATTCAGCAGTCTGAGATGTGCAAACTCCTCTGAACTGCGTGGAGTTTATGCACGTGTAACCAGCTGCAGAATTTGGTTCTGTAATATGTTTACAGGTTATGCTAGTTTCTATAGCTGCATTTTTATATTTTTTTCTCCACTGTTAGTCTAGAAACCAAATTTGTTAAGATAGTATAACCAAAGTCATAACCAACAATGTGCAATTTATTGTAGATCAACTTGTCATATAAATATTAGTTTGATTTCTTTTGTAAATGTGGGTATTTTTTGTATTAATGTTAACACTTTTTTTGAGCAAGTGCTGGTTAAAATGATTTGCAAAGTTGGTTCCAAAAGAAAAAAAAAAAAAAAAAGGTTTATATACCTGGCTTGCTCCAATTTTAACATTTTATTACCGATATGGTCTGAGGAAATGACAGTACCTAGCTTTGGCCAGCAGACTTCTGTTTAGTCACAGTCTTTATAAATATGCAAGAAGGAAGTGTAGCACATCTCTCTCTAAAGATATGTAAATTATGTAACAAACGTAATGGGTCTTAAGGGATATTTAAAATCCCACTTTGTTTTACTCTTTGACTAGGTCATTAGGGCTGAGAATATTACGTGTAAATAAAGGTAACTTATACAAATTTCCCAAATCTATATGCATTTTTGTAAAACATGAATGATATATCAATAAATCTGTATAGATTTGAATGTAGCAGGTTTTGTTGCATACTTTGAAGTATAAAATAAGGATCTCGAAAGCAGTAAATAAAAGTTTATTCTACTAAGTTGTGACTCGGTTCTTTGAAGTGCCGAGGGTAGTCTTGAAATGGCCAGAATTCAGTAATTGCAGTACTCCTGGGTAGACGGGGGCACCAGTTCCACCACAATGCGCTGTTATTTTCGCACAGGCGCTGAGGCGCAGCAGCGCTGTTTCCTAGTGTTCTGCTCCCAAGACGGAAAACTAATCCCGTGTTTTCACAAAAGCTGTAGGTCGCTGTGAGCCCTCGCTGTGTAGCCAGCCTAGGAACGCCGCGCGCAGCAGCCGGGTAAAGGCGGAGGCTCCATGGGAATGCCAGCCGACTCCTGCTCCGGTGGTGAGTGTGGCTGCCCAAACGCTGCTCCCGGCAGCGGGGACGGCCCAGCGCCGGTGGGGACGCGCCGCAGGGCTGGGACCCCGCTGCCAGCGGGGGAAGCGTTCCTGGCGCGGGGGTGGAAGCTCCTGCAGGAGGATGCTGCTGTGCCAGGGCTGCAGGGAGCAGCCGGTGCCTCTCCCAGGTGCCTCTCCTTGCCTGCAGGAGCGCTGCTGCGGGCAGGTCACTTGGGTTTTGCCCTGAGGAAGAGCTACAGGAGAAGGGAGCAGACTTGTAGCATCGGGGTGGATCAACAGCAGGAGGTCCTAAGGGCCTTTGCAGAGACCTTGTAGCAGCAAAAGCCCAAACCATGCGGTGGGAGTAAGAAGGAGCAACTGGAGGCCCTGCTTGGGCAGGTGGTGGATGAAGATTCCCAAGATGGGTGAAGCTGGAAGGTGGTGAGTTCAGGCATCAGAAGAAAGGCTCCTTTTCTGCCCTTGGGTATGTATGTACAAAAATGCCCTGGTGCTGCAATAGACGATGAAAGGAACATGTTGCATTAAGGGAGGAGCTCAGAGCCGGATGGGCCTGAACCAAACGTTCACACCGCGAAGTGGTGGGCGACGGAGTGCAGAGTCCCCCCTGCAGGCTCTAACCCAGGTTTGTCGAGGGACGGTGATAACAGCTTGTGGTTAAGTGAAGGGAAGAGAGAGGTCAATGGTGCTGAGTGCTGGGGTGACGGGAGGGAGACAGCCCACCTCCTGTGCCCGAATACGCTCACGGGCAGCCGGGGAGAGACCAGGAGGAGCGAGAGAGTTGGCTGGAGCCACGGGGATGCGGGGAGGGCTGCGGGAGCGGCGGCAGGCTGGTTACAGGGCGTTGTGGGTCTGGGTTGGAGGAGACACCGGTGTGGGGAATGTCCTCGTGAGGACTTCTCCCAGGCTCCCCGTTTGTCCTGAGGAAGGGGGCAGAGGGGTCTTTGAAGCATCTCGAGGAATTCCAGAATTGCAAACCCTGGCTCTTACAGGAGACTAAACTCCCTGCTGTCTGCGGGAAGGACGATGTGACGGAATGCAATCTGGGGTGTTCTGGAGGGGTCACAAACCACGAAACAAGGGAGGGGGCTTGGCCAGCCAGGGAATTCCTCTCCTGGATCTGCCGTGTGTCCCTGTGTACTTACATTTTCTGCACATCACATCACACCTTCATATTCCTCGAAACACAACACTTAGATTTGGGGGGCAACTCCCTCTCTCCTACGCTGTAACATCATTACTCTTAACACCCAGAGGAGGGGTAAGGCAGGAAAATTTCCCAGGTAGGTAAGAGCTAAAGGTACCCATCTGCTGGGGAAAAGAAAAAGTGTATAAAGCGTTGTCCTGGTTTGAGGTAAAACAGGACCAATTTTGTTCAGGAACTCTGCTTTCTAACTAGGCCTCTTCTAACTGCTGAAATTAACAGCATATTGTGCAGAAAACTGCTCTTTCTCAGAGTGCTAAGACCCATGTTCATAGCTGATGCCGAGGCACGGTGTGCAGAGAGGCCCTGGCTTAGGCTTACTGCGATAACGACCAAGGCCAGACACCTTGGTATTTGCCCCGTTGGAGGGCTGGAAGCAGAGAGGCGCAGAGGGGTCCCGTCTGTGGGGAGGAGCAGACAGCACAGGTGACCCAAACCTGACCACACTGTATTCCATCCCGTCTGCATCGTGCTCCGTATAAAAGCTGAGGGATCAAAGGCTCAGCATCCCTTTTTCAGTTGTTCCGGTTTTCCGTTTTATGGCTTCCGGCTTCACCTTCTTCTCCAACTTGCTCAGGCTTTTGCTCTTGCTGGGACTCTTGTTTTTCTTCTTCAATGGCCGGCGTCCGAGGAGGACTCCATCGGTTCGTCTGCCTTTGATCCCGACCCGTGTGTTCCTGGATCCAGTTCCCTTCCGTCGCTGAGCCCAGTCTGGGACTTCCCCAGGGCCTGCCGGGGACGTGACTGTCATCCTGGGAGCTTGATACGGTTTTGTATATATTTCATTATTTTCTTTTTGTTACTTTATATTTCATGAAAGCAGTTTGGTTCTTACTAAACTAGTCCGTCGTCTTCTCTCTCTCCTGCTCGGCAGCAGAGAGGGAACACCGTCGCTTGGGCCCGTCCGGCCCCAGCCCGCGCCAAGTGGTGACGCCGGGTAAGAGACGTTGCGCGGGTCTGGCCAAGGAGCACGGATCTGGCCCTCCGGGGGCGACTGGAGCGCCACGCTCCTTCTCCAGGCAGGGGCCGGGCCCCCCGGCGCAGAGGGCGGCTGGGGCGGGAACGGTTCCACGTGTCCCGGCTTGAAAACACCCCCCCGAAATCCAGGGCCGCTTGTGGTGGCAGGTTCCTGGGCTGCGCCGAGCCCGAGCCTGTAGGCAAACCCCTTCCCAGCGCTCGCGTGCGGCCCCTGCGGGAAAACGCCGCTTCAAACCCGCTGTTACCGGGGCTGGAGGCGCGGCCCAGAGCCCGCCCCCGGCTCCGCCGGTTCCCGCCCAGCGCGGCCCGCGCCCGCC